>JADMNL010000045.1:4085000-4463935 GCA_016271365.2 Neoceratodus forsteri | reverse complement strand
TACCACTAGATCCTCACTACACAGCCACCACCACACCCAGACTATCAACATCAATATCACACCTAATTTAACAAAACTGTACAGACAGCACAAGACTTCATACCTGTGTAGCAGTATTAACAAACACACTTCCACCATCAAAAAACACATACTACATCCATAGTACAGACTCAGTATACAACTGAATCTATTTTTCAAACAACAGCAATGAAGATAAAACTCATCCATCCACAAATATGCAGACATCCACCATGTATCCTCCACTCTACAGACACACACACACACACACACACACACACACACACACACACACGTTCAGCAGTAGCAATGCTTCCCAGAGTCTCTCAGACATCCTCTGAATAGCAACATTATCACCAGTACTGGAGAGGCACTTGCAGCCTACTTGATGCCAATCTTAATGTACAAGCAACTAATATTATGAACCCATTCAGAAAGGCCAATCAGCACTTTGGAGAAAACATCACAGCCAGGTTCTCAAACATCAGTGACACTGTCTCAACATAAGTGCCTGATAACAATTGCACAGCAGTAGAAACACTCAAAAGTTGCATGAAGTTAGTCACACAATACACCCCCTTAAAATCAAGGAAACCCCATACACAGTTGACAGTCAGATATAAAGTACAAGCCCACAATAGAAACAGAACACATATGTCATACCATATCACATAAATTAGAAAAAGAAACACTTGCACAGTAACAACCAAGCAATATATCACAAAACTTACTACATCTTGAACACAAATGCACATGACAAACAACTTATTAGCAGGCATCTAAGACCTCTCTGATACAAAACACACACAGTCTATACTAACCAAACATTGACACTGTAAGCTATACATAATGATGTGTATAGTGAAAAAGTATCTATTTTGACCATTTATATTGGCTCTAAAAGTGCCGTTTTTCAGTGCATATGTAATGTGCTTCAGAGGTACACTTGTACAGGTACACAATCACAGAACTGTAAGGATACCATGTCGAAGGTCCCCAGCAAAAATGTTATTACCAGTGTTAGAGAGATGCACACCATCTTTTAGATATAGCCAGTATTTGTCATAAGTAATTTCGGGGTGACGAATGGTATGCATTCCCATAACATGAAGGAATCCAGATATTTGTATGTTCACCTTCCTGCGTGATCTTTCAAGTTCAGGACAGCAATCCTCACCTTTCCAGACCATGCGCTGAGTAATGTCTGAATGCAGAATTTTAGAAGCTGGTAACATACTGGTAAGATGCTGCAAGTCAGACTGTGCAGCTTCTATTAAATTAATTGCCCTTTTGTTCCCCAAATCATTGCCTCTGAGATGTATGAGGAGTATGTCTGGTTTTGTGTGTGTCTCCAACAAATGGTACATGGTAGACATGAGCTGATCCCACCTCATGCCACCCTTCCCAAAGACACTGAGCATCCAGGTAGATGTAAATCATTGCCAAAATGACTACCTCTGCTGAACACTCTGCCCTTCTCACCAAACTTGATCCACTATCCATACAGTCTATGTAGATTTTTCTGCCATGCTGAGTGATAAACCTCAAAAACTCAGATGTAGAAATATCACTGTTGTGTCTGTTTGGCTACCAAACATCCAAGTCTAATCAGCACAATGACCAGTATTCAGTAGCATCATCCAGATAAATACAGTCAAAACCATGACAAGTGAGAACCTCTTCCCAGATTGGCTCATACAGCCTAAAATATCTAGCTATGTATGTAAAGTCTCTTTCTATTGGCATTATGTTTATAAAACATTCTTTTTTGTTTGGTGGGACAATACTGTCTTCTCATTGTCATAGTTCATGACTTGCCAAGTACACGAATGCTCAATGGTCTAAGTCAGTAGCCATAATGCTCTGTCAAGTAAATTCCCTCTCTTTCTAAGAGCAGCTTGAGTGGTGGAGTGGATCCATACCTGTGTACTTCACAGACATGATGTACAACAATTTACAACTATACTATATTAATTACCCTGTAATAGTCTCTCATAACTGCAGTAGAATTTAACAGTTACCAATTTCTACTAGAAATAACTGTTACTGTATATTAAGTAAAATATATTTATGTGTGTCTGGGATTTAACAATTCAAATGTACTATCAAATTAACCTATATAGTACAACTTTTTTCTGAGATGGGATTGCACTACTGGGAAAACACACACATATGTAACCAAATATTACTAATGTTGTCTAATTATCAAGTAATTTTCACAAAGTAATACATCACTAAAATGCAGTACATCTGTTTTAGACACTAACTGTTAAGTTGTCAGATAGTGCCACAGAAAAATGGGAAACTATTGTGGCCAATACTAAACCTGAAACACTATTTCCAGCCACAAACAATAACTCTAAGAGTAACACACTTGGCAAAACTCCCAATCAGCACGTAAAAATACTATTTTTAATATGAAATATCATAATACAAGCTTTAAAATCATTTCTTAGCAGATTTTTCCTGGGACAATTCTTACTATTGAAAAAGTATGACATGGCTTTTCTAGAAATTGTCCTGTGACTAAAACACATGAGAGAAATACCATGCTTTGGCAAAATGTTTAACACTTTTCTGAGCATAATGCAATTAAACTTTCAGACTTGAAAGAAAACCCTGTACATCAGACCTCAAAAAACAGTATACTGTGTCAATATCAAGCAATAAACATGTCCTTCCTAACTAGTAAATAACTGAGAAAAGCACTTAAGTAACTAAAAAATGTGTTAAATATCACTCAGTAAAAGCACTCACTGTTATGTCCTTGACTATGTGCTGCTCGAATAGAGTCTAAAATGGCCCCCAGAATGTTATTCTTTGATTGTATTGGCTCAGAAAAGTCACATGACAAAGTTAGCCATTTCTTTGATCACGAGCGTGCAAATTCTTTGATCGCAACTCGGATTGACCGCGAGGATCGACTACAAGCGTGCAAAATCTTTGATCGAGAGAACAACATGAGACTCCATTGTCAGAGTGCATCTGGTTGAGAAAAACAGTAGATTTAATAATTTTGGAACACAGTAAACCCCAAGGGCATTTCTAGGACTCAGAACTAAGGAATATAGTGTAAATATATATTTTTATAATGTTACCAAGTAATTCCTGCATTTTCTCGATCTTTGACCAGGAGCATGCAAATTCTTTGACCGCGACTCAGTTTAACCATGAGGATTGACTACCAGCATGCAAAATCTTTGATCATGAGAACAATGCAAGACTTCATTGTCAGAGTGTGTCTGTTTGAGGAAAAACAGTAGACTTAATAATTTTGGTACACAGTCAACCCGAGTGCATTCCTAGGACTCATAACTAAGGAATATAGTGTCAATATCTATTTTGATACATTGCAAATAATTCCTGCATTTTACAATCTTTGACCACAGTGTGTACATTCTTTGACCTCGAGTGGTTTGAGCATGAGGATGAGCCTCGAGCATGCGAAATCTTTGATCACGAGAATAACATTGAGACTTCATTGTCAAGTGTGTCTGATTCAGAAAAACAGTAGATTTAATAATTTTGGAGGACAGTGAACCCCTGGGTGTTTATAGGACTCATAACTAAGAAATAGATTGTGAATATTTATTATTACAACATTTCCAGATAATTCCGGCATTTTTACGATCTTTGACCATGAGCATGCAAATTCGTTGATCGTGATCGTCTTTGATCGCGCGGATCATTCGTGAGGCAACAAATTCTTTGCTCATGACAAAAAATGTCAAATTAACAATTTAAAACTCTTGCAACTTTCTATAGCTTCACTTTCCCCACAATTCACATCACATAAATATAAAATGTCATCAGAGCAAGCAACAAATAATATAATCCCTGCAACACAAGATAATGAACACATTAGCACCTTCCTACACACCCATTCCACTATCATTCCCACCATTGAGTAATAGCGGCCTGCCTATCCCATCATCATATTACGTTAACTTAACTGGCTGGAAAGAAATAACAACTAACAGTTAACAATTGTGCCACTTTCAACTTACTAGTACCCAAGCGCAGTGACCAATGAACTCACCACACATATTCTTTTTTCAATTATTACCATTTTACAATCCCACCTAATATTCAGACCACACAGCAGTGCACAGAATAACTAAATGTTTTCACACAAAGTGATACAAATCTTAGCATAGAAATAGATTTTTTGTAACTATATTATGCTCTCAATTCCTTATGCAATATTTGTTTTTTATTACTGTATAGCACATGTTTCTTACTACTCTATATATTCTTTTTACTTTTTTAGGATACTACAACCCCAAAGAGATTGAAGATATACTTGAGCTCTTTCATCATGGCCATTTGCCGTAAACCTAGAGCACAAAGACAAAGAGTTAGCTGTACTGCTTGTTCATTGTCATGCCATGTAAGAACCAAACATAAAACTTGTCGACAGAAGCAAGAAAAAATGTCTTCTGTTCAAAACACACATATAACTAAACATACACATTTTAAAAAGGCAAACCTCCTCTAGTAAAATTACAAGTAGGCTTCCTAGAGAAACATTGCAGTTACAACATCCAGCACTGTCATCAATAAAGCATAGACATGTGAGACAGAAAAAATGCTAGACATGTGACTTCTGCCACTGCTCAACACAGCAAGGCAATATTTTCCAAAAAGCTGGTCCATAGAGTGAGAATTGAACATGTGATCTCCAAAATAGTGAAATGCAAAGGGAACAGACTGCGTACTAAGATCTCAATGATGAAACTGCACTTAACAGTAAGGCGATGTGTCAATGTGGCTCTAGCAATGCATTCCCAGTTGTGGGCTGAAATAATGTCAGCCATTGATAAATTAAGTGCAAAGACTGAGGAGATGAAAAACAGAATATTGTCTTTTGAACACTTAAGCAGACAAAATATTTCTGTTGTGTTTCAAGGAGACTGGTTTCATTCAGAGTACTCAGAAGCATTCTTCTGGTAAGAAACACTTCCGTGGAAAACGGAGCTACATAAAGCGCTCTTACAGCAGCAACCAAACTGATAGAACAAGCGCTGCATGAGTGTGTTTTCCTCACTCTAAATCGCAACTTCATGCATATAACTAGCTAAAAACTCTTACACTTGAGCCCTGCTAATATCAAGTGGCAGGTAGAGGAGCTTTGTGGCTCATGTCAGCACAGCTGAGGACCACAAATCTCGGGGGCTAATTTTACTTTATTTTATTTCTTTGACTGTTTTGTTTGAAGCTTACAGTAACTAAATATAGCCTGTGTTGTAGCGCTTTTGCGCCACTACATTTTAAAGTTCACTCAGCTGTTTGGCACTTCCAGGAAAATGGAGCTACATAAAGTGCTCTGCTGGCGAGCATGAGCAGGAGCAAGTCTAGCAACCTAGACGCGACAAAGACACGTCATCAGCATGTGTTTAGCGTTTGATGGTGTTTGGTGGTGCTTGAGGATGAGAGGTGAGGTTACTTTGATTTAATTTGGGCAAACTTGTGGTAATCTTTATCATGGATTCTTTAATAGCAACAAATACTAGCTCACAACTAGGGGTGATTGTCCTACTAATATGACCTTGGATGATGAACTTGGAATTATGTGTAAATCTTGCAATATGTATCTCTTGTTGAAAACTATAACAACTTCAACTAATGATTATACATGTAAAAATGCCTTGATAATAAAGGCTACTAGAAGATATTGAAATGTTTTCAGTTAGAATACAACAGCTAGAGGAAAGCCAACTGACCATGTGTGAGCGTTTTAAAGCGTACATCCCCCCCTACAACTGAAACTATAGGTAATATGATATCTTTCACTCATCCACCTATTTACCCTTGACCGCAACCCCGAATAAAGATGCATGTCATAACAGTAACACTGAAAGTAACTTAATATCTATGAAGAATGTGACTACAAAAGCAAATACCATAAATTTGCAAAATAAGAAAAGAAATAAAGAGGATGACTCTGAATGGTCAGTGGTAACCAGTGCAAGGGCTTGCAAAAAAGGGCGTAGAGCTGACCAATTTTGTTTACCCATTCTTAATTCTTTTTCAGCACTTTCTAATCTATCTGACAATAATTGCTTAATTGATAAGAACCCAGACCACTTAGGTAATTACATGTTAACAAGGGAAAATGAAAGTTTTAACACCACGCTTATTGATTCTGATTTACAACCATCTATTGGTGAAACAATAGGTGTTTTTACAAATTCTAAATGTAGACCCAAACTGATGTCAATCAGTACAGAAACCCCAATAATAGTAAATGATAAGTCTTCATCTCAACCAAATATTAATTCCACGTTATTATTAAATGAGGTGTCCTAGGTCTTAATCAATGCCCATCATACACTAGACTCACCCTCCACTGTCACTAGGACCTTAGCTCCACCTATGGACATTGTTGAATCAAACTTGCAGGACTCTACACCTCAAGTCTATATGCTAGGGGACTCTATTATTAAACATTTAGACAGGGCAATCTGCAATCCAGATAAGGCTACAAGAACATGCTCCAGTTTTAGGGGAGCAAAGATCGCCGATATTACCAAAATGGTCAATGATATACTTATGGATGCTGGGAATAATCCCTTGGTCATTATCCATGTAGGCACAAATGATATAAATCTAAACAGTCCCCTACAGATCAAAAAAGACTTCGTGGCTCTAAACAACTTACCTGTAGAGAAGGATGTACCATACGTTTTTCAGAAATACTACCAGTTTCAGGGCAACTGATAATATAACTTGTCAAATTAAGGAAATAAATGAATGGTTGAGGAAATGGTGTTTTAAACAAGGCATATGCTCATCCCACACTGGGAGAACTTTGATAGCAGGAATCCTCTTTAGTTGGCATGGATTGCACCTCAGTAGGAGAGAAGTGTCTCATTGGGCAAAACAATAGGTACTGTTATAAATAAACATTTAAACTAAATAATTTTGAGGAGAATTGAGTATTACAAATTCTCTTAACACAGAAAAATAATGTTAGTACTGGGAAAACACTTAACTTTCCAGTCCTTTAATCAAGATCTCTAAATTCCTTAAAAATGGCTGAACTTTCAGTAAAATGTATCCAACTGGACTTCAGTATCATTGCGTTACGGAAACTTGGTGGGATCAATCTTCTCTTTGGACTAAAAATATTCCAAATTATAAACTTTATCATAAGGACAGAATAGACAGCAAAGGTGGAGTATGTCTCTTTGTTAGAGAAGATATTATCATGTATGAAATTCCATCAACCACCTTTACTGAATCAGTATGGATTTCTATTCAACCAATCGACCATCCCAAAATTAACATTGGGGTGTGCTATAGACCACCATCAGCAGATATCCAATATACTACTGAAGTATTAAACTTAATATTGGAACTATCCCAGGAAAATGATATTCTAATCTTTGGGGATTTTAACATGCCTGGTATAGATTGGAATCTGAATATAAATAATAATAACCATGAAGAGGTTGTTTAGGAACACAATTACTGATTTAGGTTTTGACCAATTGTTAAATCAGCCTACATAACATAATATTTTGGACTTTATAATTGTAAATGAAGGCTTTGATATCTCAGGGACTAATATTATGTCACCTATTAGTAACTGATGATCATAATTCCATATTTATTGTACTCATTTACAAACTTTCAAAATTAATAATAACTTCCAACTCAGGAATTACAATAAAGTACATTTTACTAGGATCAATCAGAAATTAACAAGAATTGATTGGTTCAAATTATTTAAAGATAAAGGAGTAAATGAAATATATACATGTTTAATAAATATTATTCACTCTCTAGAAGATAAATATATTCCTTTAAAGTCAAAATGCAATAAAAAGTAAAATTCCTGTCTGTTTTAATAACACTATAACAAACAAATTAAAATCAAGGAACATTTATTCAAGAAATTAAAATCTAATCCTAGTTCATCTTTGGAGATAAATACAAAACTGCTTTGGCTACAAAAAAATCTATCAAATCTTCTAAATTAAAACTAGAGTTTAAATTGGCTCATTCAAAAATAACAGAAATCCTTATTCTCCTATATTAATGGAAATAGATTTAATAACAGAAACATAGGACCCCTTTGTAATGACGGGATTACTATAACCTCAAATAAAGATATAGAAGACTATTTCAATAGGTATTTTTGTCCAGTTTTTGATCAATCAAGAAATCTTGTAACTAACATCAATAGTGATGATTCTTGTATTCCATTATTTCAGTTAAAGAAATAAAAACTCACTATCTAAGATTAAAGATTGACTAGTTCGGGACCTGATAATATTAACACTATATTTCTTCTTGAAACACTTGACTCAATTACTACTCCTCTTCAAATACTGTTTAATAAATCACTATTGGATTGTAAAATTCCTGATACATGGCATACTGCTTTGGTTACACCTATTTACAAAAGGAGCTAAAGTCTAATGTCAAAACTATCAACCTAATTAGTTGACCTCCATTCTGAGAAAAACCAAAGGAATGATTAATTACAGATAGAGTGGAAAATGCACTGGAAAAACTGAATATTTATGATTTGTCCCAGCACAGATTTAAATCAGGCTTCTCATGTACAACAAATCTTATATCATTTTACCAACATATTACCTAAACTACTGAATGGCCAATGTATTTACTGATGTATTGTTGTTAGATTTTAGCAAAGCTTTTGACTTATATCCATTCTTTACTAATAAACAAACTACATAATTTAAAATTCCACTTGATTAGTAAATTGGATATCAGAATGGTTGTACAACCGCACCAAATAGTTAGAATAAATGAGTTCTATCAGCTCCTGGGGTTATGCAGAGTGGGGTCCCACAGGGATATATGCAGAATCCTCTGAGGGATCCATTTTGGGGCCGGTTCTGTTTAACTTCTTTATTCATGATATGGTCATAAAATCTAGCAACTATTTATCAAAATTTGCTGATGATACAAAACTAGGTGGAAGAGTTGACACCCGAGAAAATTTCAAATTACTTGAACATGATCTGTATAGCATTGAACAATGGGCTAATAAAAACTTAATGATATTTAACATCAACAAATATAAGATTTTGCATTTTGGTAGGAATAATCCATCTTACAATTACTATCTAAATAAGCAGCTATTGGAATCATCTAGCTGTGAAGAGATCTCGGCATATTAGTTAACAACAAACTGTCATTAAGCGATCATTGTAGTAAAGTGGTTAGATCTACCAATATTGTAATGAGACAAATCAAAAAACATTTATTAGTAAATCAGAACACAATTTAATACCCACTATAGAGCATCGTTAGACCCACTAAGATTATGGTTCTCCTTCTGAGTCCTTATTTAAAAATTATATAAATCGTCTTGAACAAATACAAAGACTAACTAAATCTATACCCAGATTAAAAATAAATGTTATGAGACCAGCTTACAGCAGACAAGTCTTTATCCACTAACAATGAGAAGAGAAGGGAGATTTACTTCTAATGTATAAGTTGGTTCATAATTCCAAGTTGTTTAACATATCTGGATTAGCATATGCTTTGACAAAATTGTGAGAAGATTACACACTAAGCAATTAAAAGTCGAGTGGGCCAATAATAAAAATACAATAACTTTTTTAATATAAGGGCGGCAAAATCTTGGAATTCTTTAGCATCAACTATTGTAGATTCAGCAAATTTTGACACCTTTAAAACTAGGCTTGATCTCTGTTTACTAGCCCAGAGATCTGATTAATAACTCCAACTGTTGTGGGAGGACAATCTAGATGGGCCCTGTGCCTTCTTTTGTCCTAATTTTATCCAGTAAAACATACCATGCACACAACAGAAGCATCAGTTTGACAAATGATGAATGGGGAAAAGTGCAGAATGTCTTAGCTATATCTCATGAAACCCTTCACCAGTGAGAATGACAATCAAGTAGAACGGGTTGAAAGTAATCCAAAGTCATCAACTAAGAAATGGGCATATGACAACACATGTAATATTAAAGAAGAATCACTTATGTCTATTGAAAGTTTCCTCTCAACATTTCTAACAACCAAGATATCTGAATGACATACACTGCTTCACACCATTGACAAGTGTGAGATCCGGCCTCACAAAGGCCTAATGGGTCACTCCCTTGCATGTTTAGAGAGTATGAACTGTAACAGCACATTTCATCACTTTCTTATGATGGTAGTGCATAACTCTGGCATCAGGAAATTTGTACAAAGGTTATATCAAATAAGATCTGCCATCTGAGACTACATGCAATTCCAAACATTGCTTGACGATGGAGATGTGAAAGGACTTACGAGAGTTGATAACAGTTGCAAAGAGACAACCCATAGATTGAGTCTGCTACTGTCCACAAACAAACATACACAGTCCACACATCACTGGAGCAAGAAGATCACATTCTGAGACATTTTGGTCTAAAGTTTGCTAAATTTGAAATTAGCAAAACACAAAAATTCGATGTAATCTGAGTATCATGTGAACGCTTGTTCTACAAACACTTATGTGTCACAGTAGGCCTGCAGAGCATTAGATGCTGGAATGTTATGTGGGGCATCTCCATGCATATCTTCTCCTAAAGTCTGACATTGAAGAAGTTGCAACTGTGTCACTCTATTCTTACTGTCAGAACAAGATCAAGAGTGACAGTTTACCTCCTCGGTCTGTACTTAATAAAATGGAAGTTGAACCAACTCTTGACGAGTTAGCAGTCTTGAACTTGTTTGAAAGGATTCTCATTCAGACCATAAAGCCATTTCAAACAATCATCAGGCTGAACACAAATATGCGAGACCTACAGAACAAAGAACTGGTAGGCTCTCTCAAAGGTTCTGTTGTCTACTTGCCTTCTTTGCAAGAAAATGTCAACACTATTTCTCAGGACAATAGATGTAGTCATCTTAGTAGATGGTGTACCAACAAAAGGAAAAACAGTATGACAAGACATAGTAATGTTGACAAGGTAAAGCATGCTTTACAATACCTCAAAAAGCACAATTGTTTCTATGCTGACATTGACATTGATGCATTTGGTGGTCTTTCTACAGATATTGCTGCAGACAACTCAAAAAGCAATACTGGAGAAAGTTGGCATTGCAACTGTACACAATGTGTATGAGCAATTCACCATACATCCATTGCATGGCAAAGACCCTGTAATGGATAACATTGATTTATATCAAATGAAGCAAGTGGAGGGCAATCCTGTAAGTATATGGGAGGCTACTTAAGAAGCTCATTGTTTTCCTGATCTATTTCCACTTGGCTCCGGTGGTCAGTTAGATGAACAAGAACTTCGAGTACCAGGAACTGGAGTATGGGCCTCCGAGTACTGCATAAGGATGGCAAGTTTCGGAGAAATATTGTATACCTGTTCCACCTTCTTTGGAAAGTGAACTCAGTGTCCTATCTGCTAGTGTTGCTCATACATTGAGACTTGGTACAGGAATTCAACAATATGACAGCTGCACAGTTACTACAGAAGTTGCAGACAAAGATGAAACACTACAGAGTCAGTCTTTCTTCCATTTTGTCCAGCATGCATGGCACTAAGAATATTGGTACAGACAACACTCTGAGGTAATGTGCATGCTGAGAGTTTGGACCAGCAACATGGTTTGTAATGCTGAGTTGTGCTCAATATTATTGGGATGATCTGCTTGATCTTTTCAAATGGGCAAACTCTGATATTGAGAAGATACAAACTATGACTCTCAACGAACTATGTTCACTTGATCCAGTAATAGTTTCATGTTACTTTCACTACCAGTTCCACAGTCTTTTGAAGTTCATACTGTCTAAGACAAATTCTCCTCTAGGCCTTGTTGAACACTACTTCTGGAGGGTTGAGTACCAAGCTCATGGAGCTCCACATACATATGTTGCTGTGGATAAAAGATGACCCATGAATTGGAGACAACAAGACAACTGACATTCTAAGCTTCATAGCCAGAGTATGTCACATACTCCAGTACCAGACAGATATGACAGTGCAACACTTGGGAACTGGTTAGAAATTCCAACGACACCTGTGTGGCAAATTCTGTCACAGGAAAGTGAAGAATAAAGGTCAGTGGTACACTCAATGCTGTTTTGGCTTCCCCAGGTGAGCTTGCCTAGCTGCTTCTCTGAATGATGTATTTTCAGCTATGCAACACCACCTGAAAAACAAGGTCAACAAAGCGAGTCTATGAACTACCTTGCACAGAATCAGAAGTCTATATCAATGACTATATTCCTTCTCTTCTGTTGATGTGGCAGGCAAACATTGATGTTCAGTTTCTTGCTGACAACTCAATGGCTCTAGTAAGATGTGTTACATCATACATCACTAAGCATGAGCAAACAAAACTGTAAGAAATGTGGGAAGAGTTGTCTAACTGTGATAAGTCAATGTCTTCCAGGTTCTGGTCACTGGGAATTAAGACTCTGTCACACCATGAGTGTGAAGCCTATGAAGCAAGTAACCAACTTACAGGTGTATGTCTATATGACAAGTGTGACTCCATTTGTTTCTTGAATGTGAATCACAAGCAGAACAGGCATTGTGTCCTTAAAAAGCCATGAAGAGATTGAGGATCTGGCTGCTACAAGACCAACATCCACAAATATATTCTCAAGAGCAACAATTGACGCTTACTATCACAACCCCACAGTGCTATGGACGATCTTTGTCTCCCCAGAAGTTGCTTGTGGTGGGAGTGTTTCTTCTGACCCAGAAAAAGGTATATATAAAGTCACTGGAGTCTGATGGCTCACTTGTCAAAAAGCACAAACAATGGCTAATTGACCACTGTAAACTCACCTTGAACACAACAGAAAGCAAAGAACATTATTACTTTGCTCTATTGTTTCTGTTCAAGCCTTGGATATCATAATCTGATCTAAAAGGGTTATCTGACACATATGAACAACAGCTCATGAAAACATGTCATACCTTCCATAGTCATGTCTCTGAAACTTACATTAACAGACAAAAAATGGAAAAAAAACAGCTAGAGAACACAAAGAAAATTCTGGATGATGACACACCAGTAACATCACAGGAAATGGTTGATGTTGAAGGAGAAAGGACTCTTGGTGCTCCTCTTCCTCCTAATGACCTAGCTGTGCTAATGTCAGAGGTAGTGGGCACAATACAACAGAGCATGCACTTGTCAGAGTCAGTCACAGACATTGCTGACAAGTTGAACTCACACCGAAGAGTCATGTATCACTCTTTGATACATGCTGTGAAACATGCTATTCAGCACAGTACAAAGCAGTGTGTTTGTGAGGAACATACACCATTCAGGATGCTTGTTAGTGGTGCTGCTGGGACTGGAAAAAGTTTCTTGATCGAAGCTACAAGCAAAGGTGTGCGTGAGCTTAGCAATGCAGCAACATCTGTCATTGTCGCTGCTCCTACAGGTTTGGCAGCTTATAACATAGGTGGCATCACACTCCATAGGTTATTCATGTTGCCAGTTGAGCATGCAAAGAGTGGTGATTACAGAAAATTGTCATATGATGTTGCCTCTGAACTGAGGTCAATGTTTGACAAGATGTATTTGCTGATAATAAATGAGATCAGCATGGTTTCAAATGTTCTCCTCACATATGTTCACCTATGTCTACAGGAGATACTGTGGACCAATGATGACATACCATTTGGTGGTAAGAATATTCTTGTTCTTAGAGATCTCCTTCAGCTGGCTCCTGTAAATGACAAACATGTTTTCTGTAGTCTTTCCATTGAAGAGGCAAAGAAAACAATTGGATGCATAGGTGGAGTCAATCTGTGGCAGTTCATCTCATATGTTGAACTGTCACAGAATATGAGTCAGCAAGGTGACATGTCTTACAAAGCATTACTTGATGAGGTGCATATTAGTGCACTGTCACCCACCCACACTGAAATGCTAAGACAGTGTGCATGATCATGAGAAATGATGCTCCTATTCAGGATGAGTGTGATATCTTTGCACATGTACAGAAATCTGGGGTACATGTTATATGTCTATTCCCAAGACCTAAGCAGTGTGCAGAGTTCAATGAGATCATGATGCAGAGAGAACAGCAACCTATTGTCAATCTCCCATTCATAGATACCATAGATGGTGTCACCCTATCATGAAAAATGGTATCAAAAATGGTTGAGCATCTCAAAGAGCTCACAAGTGATGTGTCATGCACAGCTGTCTTGGAAGCTGTGCTACCACTGTGTAGAAATGCACGTATCATGCTTCACAGAAACACTGACGTTGAGCTAGGTCTCATGAATGGAGCCATGAGGTACATCCATGAGTTCCAGTACAATGTGCAGAACACAGCTGTGGACTTAGTAGTTGTCATGTTTGACAACTGTGAAACTCCTCGACCAATAGACAGAGTAACAGTCAAGTCTGAGCTTGTGAAAGACATATATGTGACAAGGAAACAATTTCCATTGTGTGTGCTGCTTATGCATTGTCCATTCACAAGTCACAAGGGCTCAGCCTTGATAGTGCCATTGTAGATATAGGCACTGTATATATTCAAGAATGGGATGTCTTATGTTGCTTTGTCTTGTGTAAGACAATTGTCTGGAGTACACGGTATGAATCTGGCAGAAAGTAAATAAGTGCTGAAACAAAATGCATAGCTGAGTACAACAGATTACGTATATTGTACCAACCAAATGCTCCTTTGCTACCAGTTCCCAGATATGAGTCTGGAACAGCTATCACAATGGATGAAGGATGCAAACTAAAAAGAAAGCACACTAAAACTCCACAGTCAAAACCTCAGCATTCCATTACAGAGCACTCTCTGCATAAACAAATCGCATCTCCACCTGAGAAAAAATGTATTGGGGTTAACACACTGCCAATATTTGACAACAGCACAGGAGTAAACTACTATGCAAATGAAAGCATTTCTCCACATTCCTGAGTTTGCTAATGTGTTAAACTCAAGTTAGTCGATACCTCTGTCGGAAGCATAAAAGAGAGGCATTAGAGGTAGTCAAGACCAGTTGCCCAGTTTACAAAGCTTGACTCCTCTAGGACTAACTCTTGGAAAATATGCAGGACAATCAATGTTTACTGACAATGCACACCAAGATGTCACAGAGTTCATGATGGGAATGATAAACAGTTTAACAGATGATGGCATTGATCTGCATCAACACTTCAAAGTTGACTATGTGTCCAAGTACACATGTTTTTCATGTGGCCACAAAGAATCACAAACAACTCAGGTTATGCTCTGGCTGTCTGTCTATGTCCCTGAACAGAGAACTACGAAGTTCTGCAAGTTATTTGCAAATGCAGAAACTGGTTGGCTCTGCCGAAGATGTGGTAGTTCTTGTGTTTGCTCTCTGAGAGTTACATATTCAAGTTCATACATAATGATTGTATTGCAACACTTTAACTCTCAAGGCATGAAAGTAACAACATCAATTTCACACTTTATTGCTGGGAGAACTATGTTTTCAGGAACTCAATTTGACACCCATGCAATTATCTTCCATCACGGCCTATCCATTCACTCTGGCCACTATGTCACTCGGCGAAGGTTCAGAAAGGGATGGGTGGAGTGCAATGATACAGTATGCACTCTAAAAGAAAGACTCCAGAGGAATCTGAAAGATGCATATGTCATAATTCTCTGTTGCACCAATGTTGCACAACGTATGGAAGAGTGATGCCATCTAATCACAGCATCTCACTAAACCAACATATCTGCAACAATAACATTACATCTGCATATTCCATCCAGATATAATTGTTTACCAACAATTTTGACATGTATTTTCCTTTATAGAATAAGTTTCACCTTCATCAGAAACTACTGGTGTGTTAAACCACCCATGGTGACCTATGT
This sequence comes from Neoceratodus forsteri, assembly GCA_016271365.2. Classification (NCBI taxonomy): domain Eukaryota; kingdom Metazoa; phylum Chordata; order Ceratodontiformes; family Ceratodontidae; genus Neoceratodus; species Neoceratodus forsteri. The sequence goes on along the minus strand of JADMNL010000045.1, from coordinate 4,448,083 downwards.
GTTCTACTTGTTGCACAAAATTACCACAGCCCGTGTTAATTGCTCTGATTTCTCTGCCACCACAGAAGACACCACAACAGTACAGCAATGCAGCCACCTGTGGCAGACAATTACTTGTTTATCACACTACTATCCTCATACATTGAATACAGAACAACACTGTTTTCATCATTCATTGCAATGCAATTTTCAAAAACATTGTATTGTGATAGTCAGCATTTACAAGTTTGACATACTAACTACAAAAACTGCATTGTTACTGTTCAAGTAGACTTGAGTGAATTGAACTGTAATCAATAGACAGTCAATCATGTCTTTTTGCACATGCCTCACTTAACCCTGCATGTCTCATCACATATTACTGTGTATTCAGTTGTTTCACAGTACAATCTTACATGGCAATGACAAAATCACTAACATATTTAAATGCTTATCAGAGGTGCAACTACTGTTCTTCACAAATTGTGTTGAGAACTCTACTTGTTTCAACAATACACATCAGGTTAAGTTCTCAGTACTTTTCCTGTTGTTGTCTACATTATTGACCTTGACTATAATACTTACTAAATTGACTTCTGCCAAATCCAAGCAGACTCGATTGTGCTGGATATTACACTGTGTCAGTTAGTAAGTTGTGTCTTGGCAAATGTAGTTATCACACCCACGTTAACAGCATGACTACCTACATTCTGGTGTCATCTGTTAGCACTAAACTGCAATTGTGGAAAACAATCTGATAGAATTTTCTATCATTGTTCTTGCACTCTGAACACTGAACATGACAAACTCTACAAAAAAGATGTGACTCAGACTTGTACATATGTATATAATGCTGAGTTTCAAATTGCATGTATGTAACTTAGATAGACTTTCACGTATTTATATTTGTTTTAAAAAAGAAAACAGAAAAACTTCAGTGCATGAGTTAATTGACTGTACAGTATTATCTGTCACTGTCCTTGGAATTTCAACACAGAATATGACGAACTATAACCAAGAAATGCGACTCAGACTTGTACATATGTATATAATACTGAGCTTCAAATCAAATGTATATAATTTAAATATACTTAGAAATATTTATGATTGTTTTAAAAAAAATCACATCATTTGTTTAGTTACTGTGCCACAGGTACTGTATCCATGCATTTAATGGTATTGCAGTGCATTAAGTGCTGCTGTCCATATGAATCATAGCTGATTATAGAGATGTATACATGTGATTATCTGGCCCATGTCCACTGTACAATACATTTCTATATATCTGTGCAGATGTGTACAACTGATAACTAAACACAAAATGTTTAAAATGGTTGTCTACTTCTGCTCCACAATGCAAACAATTGGTGTGCTCTTGCTTTAACAGGATTATCCATATTTTTGGAGGTTGGATGAGGAATCTTTCCCAGTTCCACAAATAATAAATAGTTTTAAAAACTCATCGATGTGCAGCTTAACCAACCATCTCGGCATCAGTCAAAAAATGGATGTGAAATGAGTATCCTCACTACACCATGACATAGTTAAATATGTAACAAATGTTTGTAATCCTTTCATCTTTTTTTTTAGTTCTTGATACTGGTAGTTCCACCTTCAAATAGATAACTGCTAGTTTTAAAAAATTTGTAGTAAAACATTTGTAGATATTAGTAATAAAGTACAATAGTACTCAAATGAGAAACGAAAAAAATGTCTCCCATGTAACTAAAACACAATAAAAACATAACAAATAAAGCTTCATAATGTATCTCTTGATATCAAACTAAAGGTGTCTACTCACATAGTACATATTCTCACCTACTGTTAGGCTGTTATAATAATCTACACATGTAGTTCTCCTATAGAAAAATGAATGAATATGCTAATGAGAACTGCTAAATGTTTCTTGCTGTCTCATGTGCGCATGTAGTCAATAACTAAATGCCATTAAACATTAATTAGGTGTGAAACTTACTCTATTCTAATCAGTTGCATAAAATAGCTGTCAAATGTTGAAAACCACATATTAAGTAATGTATTCTTAGTTTCCATTGTCTTAATATCTAAGTTGTCCCTGAATGTGATAATAAAATACTATCAATAAGACACATAACTAATACCACTCAGCAATAAATGTAGCAAACATAAATATTTGCTCACTACATGTTTTGTAACATTAATCGCTATATGGAACAACTTACCAAATCTATACAATATTAATTATAAACGCTAAACATATTGAAAAGATACAGTGCAGAAAAAGTCAGTGAAATACCAAGAAACAAAAAGCTTCCCCAAAAATGACCACGGATATATACAAAGAACTGTTTTTTCACCCATCCCAAGAGCAACCAAACAATTCTGACTAAAAATATATATAAATACTGAAATAATAAAGTAATTATAAACCTTATGCTATGTCTCCTGAGTTTTATTTTAAAGCAATTACTGCTACACAGGTGTACTATTGATCTACATGTCTTCTATTGCACTGTGACTGCATGGCCCTGACTATGCAGAGAAAGTAGAACACTAGAGAGAGGATCTCCTGGGGGGGCAGACACCTAACGCAGTATATGGTAGCACAGATGTCATATGGGTGCAGAGTCACAATATCATCAATTGGTGTCAAGTTAACTGTTCCATTCCCAGTCACGACCTCACAGATTAGAGGAGAAAGTGCAAGGGTGACAGTGCACTCTGAGCATTAATCTGCAATGGAGCATCTCTAGTACTGAGGCTGTTACTGCATCTGTGGGTCCAGTCATTGCAGGTTTTGCAGAAAGGAGGTTGATTGACCTCTCTGGCTGTATACATGCATGTGGAGGTGTCACTTTCTGTGACTTACCATGTGGGCCACATATTGAGGCCAGCTCACAATGGGGGACACTTGCAATCTGCATTGTCAGCTGTGCACATATGCACTATCTATTCACATAGCAACTAGGCCCCATTCCAAGCTACCCTCAATAGCTGTCCCACACAACAACCAACAAAAAAATCCAGTGTGTGATGGTACAGATGGCGTATGGGTTCAACACCACAATAGAATCAGGTGTTCTAAAGTTATTTGTTCTATTCCCAGTCACTGATTCGGGGATTAGGGAAGAAGTTGTGAGTATAAGAGTGCACTGTGAGCATCATTTTGCAATACACCATCTCCAGTGCTAACACTGTCAGTACCACTATGTGGGCAGTCATTGTACCCTCAATAGCTGCCCCACACAACTACCAACAACAAATCCAGTGTGCGATAGTACAGCTGGCACATGGGTGAAGTGCCACAATAGTATCAGGTGTTTACAACTTATTTGTTCCATTCCCAGTCACCAACTTGAAGGGGGGTTGGGGAGAACTTACAAGGATGAGAGTGCACTCTGAGCACCATTTTGTAATTCAGCATCTCCAGTACTAAGACTGTCACTACCTCTATGGGGGCAGCCATTTCACATTTTTTAAATGAGTAGGTCAGTAGCTCTCTGTGGCTCTATCTATTCATATGAAACTCCGCTTGCTATGATTTACCATGTGGGGGCCATGTACTGAGCTTAGCTTGAAGCAGAGATCACTTACAATCTGTCTAGTCTCTTATGACTGTGTGGACTCCCTTTTCAGAACAACTTACTATGTAAGTTCTTGTAGTCTATGTTCCACATTCACCATGCTTGCCACATACACCCACAGTTCACCAGACATGGTTCATTGTCAGAACACCCATTGCAAGTGGGCCCCATGCCAAGCTACCCTCGATAGCTGCCCCACAAAACAACAAACAACAAATCCAGTGTATTGTGGTACAGATGTCGTGTGGGTGCAGTCCACAATACTATCAGGTATTCTCAACTCATTCATTCCAATCCCAGTCACTGACTCAGGCCTTGGGAGAGAAGTAGCAAGGATGACAATGCACTCTCAGCATCATTTTGTAAAGCAGCATCTCCAGTACTAAGACTGTCAAAATGTCTATGGGGCAGTCATTGCAAATTTTGAAACAACTACATGATAGCCCTCTATGGCTCTATCCATGCATGTAAAAGTTCCACTTACTGTTAATTATCATGTGGGGGGCAGCTATTGAGCTAGCCTTGCAATGGGGCAATTGCTACCTAAGTTGTGTCTTGTTGACATCTCCACTACCTATTGACAGCAGCTTGTATGCCGCTTCTTGAAATCTGTGTTTCAGATTGCAACATACTCGATCCAGTAAGTATGAAACAATATATTAGCACTGCAATTTTCATCCACAAGACATGCTGTAAACGCCCTCCAAATTTCAAGTTAGATGACCAAACCATTTCCAAGATATTCAATGGTAAACATTGGTAATATTTCCCTATGTATTCCATTATGAAAACCTGGCCATCTTGTCTCTCCCTCGTGATCAAAGATGGCGATTAAAGAATCTCATGATCAAAGAATTTGCAGGGTCACGACCAAAGGCTAAAAACTGTTATCATTTTAAAAATTCAAAAAATTGCAGTAAACCACCACCATGGTTCATGATAATGAAGCCCTGTGAGTACAACCCACACTCATTTGTCTTCCTAAGACACCCCTAAGTTGAGAAAATAATTTTTTTTTCTGGCATCTCATCCCTCGCCCGTGATGCATGATCGCGATCAAAGAATCTCACGATCAAACAATTTGCAGGGTCGTGATCAAAGAATTTTCAGGGTCACGATCAAAGAATAAGAACTGTTGTAATTTTAAAAATTCAAACAACTGGGTAAACCACCGCCATGGTTCATCAGAACGAAGCCCTCTGAGTGAAACCCACCCTGATTTGTCTTCCTAGTCCACCCCTCGGCTGAAAAATAATTATATTTAATATGGCCATCTTGTCCCTCACTCACGATGCATGATGGCGGTCAAAGAATCTGGCAGCCAAAGAATTTGCAGCCTTACGATCAAAGAAATACATATTTTTTCTCACTGATTTCAACCAAACCAATGGCATGCCTCGATAGAAAGAAGCTCCCTGATCAAAAAACACCCTCATTTCTGCACTTTTCACCCCTGAGCTGAGATATTTGTGAAAACAGGTTACGATGCATGATGACGATCAATCAATCTCGCGATTAAAGAATTTGCAGGCTCGCGATCAAGGACCATTAGCGAGCCAGGAACGAAGAATTTAAAAGCTAATAACTCTATTTTTGACTGATTTCGATGAACCAAAGCCATGGCTTGATAGATCGGGTTCCCCTGAGTAAAACCCATCAAAGTTTTACTTCAGAAGTGACCCCTGAGCCGAGATATGTGTGTTTGTGCGATCGGAAGACTGAAAACAAGATGGCAGACCACGCGGTTAAAGAATTTTTGAAATTCCTCGGGAACAAAGATTCTTGAACCATGAGGCTACAAATTCTTTGACCACCAGGTGGGATGAAAGGGCCAGAACCCTAATTCTTTGATTGCAAAATATACATATAAATTTTCCCATTGACTTATAATGGGAACTTAAAATTGCCATAACTTTTGAATGCCTTAATATTTTTTCACCAAACAAAAAGCAGCATGTTGGGCCACAAAACCTGTTTCAAAACAGACATTCTGCAGAGTGGCACACCACACAATAGCCATGCAGGACCACATATAGAATGTCAAAAGGTGCCTCCAAAAATGGATAATTTTGCATTTTTCACTGCTTTTGTACACAAAGACCGGCACTCTGACCAAAATGCAATTTGGCAGATCAAGAGATCTACCATACCCCAATGTGCATACCAAATTTCAGGCAAATCCATTGAACGGGACCAAAGTTATTAATGCCCAGACTTTTGACTTTAGGATGTAAGGACTGCTGAACCCTAACTATAGTGGCACGACTGCACCACTATAATATATATATATATATATATATATATATATATATTCTGTGCAAAAAACTTTGTTAATGCATCAGTTAGGGTTGAAGGGACAAAAGTAGGGAAATTAGGTATTAGGGCTGAGACCCTAACCTCCCCCACTCTACCACCCCACCCCCCCCTCCACAGACCAAAAGGGCATGGGGTGTGCCTTCGGGTCATCAGGCCTAACTCTCGCCTATTGCATATGCAAGAAAGCTGACATGATGGAGTATAGGATAATGGAGTGAGAGTTAGGCCCAATGATCCCCTAGGCACACCCCATGCCCTGTTGGTCTTTGAAGGGTGGGGTGAGGTGGGGTGGTTAGGGCCTCAACCCTAATGCCTCATTTCCCTACTTTTATCACTTCAACCATAACTGATGAATTAACAAAGTTTTTTTCAATATATATATATGTATATATATAAAAAACAACTCACCAAGGATACTATTAGTGTACACACAAAGGGCACCCTTCCATCCAGTTGAGGTGATGGCATCACATTCAGAGGAACTGCAGTACACTTTGGACCAGCAACAGTTCTCTCATGGTCATCATTTCTGATGGAACACTGAATGGATTCATGTCATGTTATTCCTCCTTCACATGGTATGGCAAGACACTGTGCATCATGACATCATCATCATAGCATGTTAATTTTCTGGACACAAGACAGTTTCATTTTGGAGATGCAGAAAAATTCTGGGGGCTCTGTGTGACCACTGCGAGCATGAGTGACTGTGCAATAAATTCTGGTGGACTCTGCATGTGGTGTAATGCTCCCTTTTCACTTTGTCAGCACTTGGGAATTTTCTGGACACAAGACAGTTGCATTTTGGAGATGCAGAAACATTCTGGGGACTGTGTGTGACCATTGTGCACATGAGAGACTGCACAATAAATTCTGGGGGGCCGGGGTCACATGATGCAGAGCAGCTAGAGGCAGCGTTTTCGTGGAGCTCCCATTACCCACCCGTCTTTTAACTATTTTCAGCCTACAAATTCGACATTTAAAGTTCTATTCTACATTTAGAGTATAGATAACACTCTTCGGTACTTGGCAGCATCTTACATTGTGCATATTAATGCACTTGGAGGCAGATTGAGATGGAAGCGGAGATGAGGCCTGCTGGCATGAAGCACACTCCACCATCTATGCCGGAGAAATCTTCAAAAAAAATCTAAAAACCAGAATTCGGGGCCTGCAGTAAAACCACCCCCTTCCAATACTTCTCCAACTCCTCTTACCGAGAACCATTTCTTACAAGAGCTAATACCCTTTAAGGAAACATTGGATGATATCTCTGCTGAGCTGAAATCACTAAGGGGAGATCTCAGTGCCCTAACCACCAGAATGGGAGATTCAGAAGCCAGAACTTCCTCCTTGGAGACCTGGAGGGAAAAGATAGACCCAGAAATCATTCACCTCAGACAACAGATCAGTAAACTGCAACTCAAAACGGAGGACTTAGAAGGAAGGAGCCGAAGAAACAACTTGGTGATCCTGGGCCTCCCCGAGTCCGAGGAGGGCCCTGACATTAATCTCTTTCTCCAGAAATTTCTAAACAAAGTCATTGGGCCTTCCCCTCTTAATCCACAATATCATATTGAATGTGGTCACCGCTCTCTTAGACCGAAACCTGCTGTTGGAGCCCTGCCAAAACATATCATTATTAAATTTCTAAGCTTCATGGAAAAACAACATATATTATCAAAGGCAAGAGAGTTACAGGCAATTCTATGGAGTGGTTCCAAGCTGCTTATTGCTCAGGATCTTCCCTACAAGATGAGGCAAAAACGCTTAGCGTTCCATTCTACAGTCAGTAAGTTGATTGCAGCGGGCATTTGCTACAAAATAAACTACCCTGCCAAGCTACAAGTTGCCATCGATGGTTGTTGGCTCTCCTACGAATCCCCAGACAAAGCGGCTTCAGATCTCTCAATCAAGTTACCTAACCTGTTTAAACTGGGCTGAATCACTGAGGCAGAGCTAAGAAGTTACCTCTTACTACATGCTGCATTTTTGGACTTTCACTTTTGGTTTTTGATTCCTCTTTTCTCTCTCGTCTGGACTCTCTGGTGCAGATCTCTCAAACAAGTTGCCTAACCTGTTTAAACCAGGCCGAATCGCTGAGGCAGCACCAAGAAGTTACCTCTTGCTACCTGCCACATTTTTGGACTCTACCTTTTGTTTTAGGTTTTTCTCTTCTCTTTCTTCTGGAATCTCTGGTGGTGGGGGGAATGGCTTTGGAGTGGTCTGTAGGGGGGTTGGGTGGGCTCGGTTTGTGCGGTGGTGCATGGGACCTGCTCGCTGGGGGGCTGGGAACTTGGGGTGTAGAGGCGGTTTCTACATGACGTGAGACCGGTGGAACCTTTTGGTCCCCCTAGTAACTATTGCTCTCGTTCCTCCTGTGCTTCCCAGGCTCAGGTAATTAGGCTTGCTTAATTTTACACAAGTTGGACAGAAGCGGTCACTAGGATATCTTGGGGTATTCATCAGGTGTGGTTGGTGGGTTGGGAAGGTTTTTTGAGAAAAGGGATGAGCTGGGCTGATATTAGGCAACGAGGATTGTTGTCATTATGGCGAACATTTTGAAGGGGGGTTAGCAAGACGTCAGTCTGACCCTGCTTGTGCCCTAACACACTCCTATATTTGGAAACATAATTTTTTTACCGCTGAAGGTTTTGATGGTGGCGAACCCTGAAGTTGGCCCCCTGGGTTGTGGGGGCTGACTCTGATTCTTAGCACTACCATTGGGGTCTCAGGGTTATTATCCCCTACCCTATTTAGTTCGAAACCTAGGTGGGTAATGTAGTTCGGTTATCTTTCTTGAGGGTTTAAGGAGTTCAGATGGCAGCTGGGAGGTTGGAAGCAGGTGATGAACCAGTCGGTCAGCAATTTGATCAGGGCCTATTTTCTCATGGTGAAGACTGGAATCTAGGGGCCACTACAGGGATCGACAAATCCCATAGCCCGACATCCCGGGCTACAAGTTTCTGTGTAGGGACAAGTATTTTTTAAGCTCTTGGTCGTCCCACGGACAACCACCTTTTTTTTGTTTGCTTTATGTTCGGTTTTAGTTTTCACCACTAGATGCCGCCTGCTGACGATGTGCCTGCTTCTCCTCGGCCAGCCGGTCATATAACGGACTTCAGGATTACCACATGGAAGCCAGAGTAATGCCGCCATGGCCTGCACTAGAAGGAGCGAATATGGACATGGCCGTATTGAGGACAAGTATGCTCTGACCTCTCCATTCCCTCCCACTCAGCCATCGATCTCAGCAGCAGCATCATCATCAGCAGGACTGACAGGTTAGTTGTCAGCCAGTATCACTTCAGAGACTGCCTATCAGTCCTGGCAAGTGGCCGTGGTGGTGGAGGGGTGGGGAACTGGAACTTAGAGGCAGAGCTATACCATCGCAAGGACAGACATGCTATACTGTGAAGTCACGGGCGCCTGCTTAAGGGAAAAAAGCATTCACTGGGGGTTAAAGAATAAAGCGTAGGAGTAGGATCAGGAAAGAAATAACTGTCAGTTAGTGGGGGTGACATCATGGGCTAGGGATTCTCGGATTATTCAGGGGAACAACTTGAGGGCAGGTGTGCTGGGAGCTAAATATTAGCAACAATCTGGCCTTTTACCGTTAAAAAAAAAAAATCTCACAGAAAACAGAACCATGCTTGTTTTAAAGTCTTCCCCTTCACATACCAGGTGGTGTGTGTGAGTATGTGCAGTCAGTCTAAATTATTACAACACTGTGACTATGTGCTGTGCCATAAAGTATTTTGCTCTGCCTTCCCAATTCCAAGTCCCTTCTCAGACAGATGCAGTAATTGCTGGCTCAAAGCTATAAGCAGTGTTAAACACTAATTTTCCTCGATGTGGCATATGCCTAGTGTGCAGTGTTCACTGTGGTGTTCTTTGGTGTGAGAACATTTTCTTACAACAACACATAAAAACAATAAATAAAACACATTATTTAGTAACACAGGAGCAGAAAAGCATCTACTCCCTAACTCATATTTTTATTTTATTAAAATATGCCAATTTGTCATTGGACTACTAATTGGCACATTGGGACTACTAATTTTACTTCAGCTACTTGTCCTGGACAAGTAATTAATTTTTAGATTTGTCGAACCCTGGGGCCCTGGTGGGCTCTCATTCTATAGTGAGTTCTGGTTGTATCGAACCCAGGTTAATGGGGCGTTCTCCGAATAACCTTGAGATTTTGGTCAGGTTCTCAACTTTCCCAGTCTTTCTGTAGGCTTATTCTGATTTATCTGTCGGGGGGGGAGGCTCCACAGGAGGGTCAGCCCTGGTGGGACTGCTAAATGCACCAAGGGGGGGGAGCAACCCAGATGGGAGTTTCTTCAGCCAGGTAGTTCTCAGTACTTATGAGGGAATTACTCTCTGCTCATTAGCTGACACTTCCTCAGGGTACCGGTTCATGATTACCTCCTGGTACACCCATCTGGTGGTGGCTTTTGGGGCTTTGTTCCCCGACCCAAGCAATATCACTTTCAGTTTTCTTCAGGAAGCAGTTGGGAGAACAGTTGTATATAGTTTCAGGGATGAGGAGGGGAGAAGGGAGGGGAGGGGTCTCTCTTTCTTAGTTAATGATTTGGTAAAGGCTGTAATACCATGTCTGAAATTTACACTGCTTCAGTTTTTCTTTACTGGTTTCGAGGGGAGGGGTGGTGGAGGGGTGGGACCTGGTCGGTGGTTGGTTTTTGGGGGGAGGGTAGGATGTGCCTTCTAGGGTGGTCTGCTTTTTCATGTTTACTTATTCCATTGCTGCACTGTATATTTGATAATGAGTGTTACAACGCTTAAAATTGCTACGTGGAATGTAAGAGGTGTCAGACACCTAACTAAAAGGTACCAGGTTTTCAAAAACTGTGCTTTACTGAATGTCGATATTCTCTTGATGCAAGAAACCCATTTGCTCTCATCAGAAGTCAATGGGCTTCGCCATCAAAGTTACGCTCAGATTTTTGCCTCGGGGGCGTCATCCTCTAGTAGGGGGGTGGCCATTCTGGTTAAGAAGCACATTCCCTTTCTGGCAGAAGAGATTTTATTGGACCATGAAGGTAGATTCATTATTGTGAAAGGTTCACTCTATAATGCGAAGATAACATTGGGGCGATTTACGTCCCAGTAGGGGGGACCCAGACTTCCTCATGACCTTGGCTGAAAAGTTGAGTGGACTCTTATCCTCAATGTTAATAATCAGGGGGACTGGAATATCGCTCCCTCATAAGATTTGGATAAATCTTATAGACCCCTGAAACCACTCTCCCCTTCACAGCTAGCCTTGAGGAATTTTATGGACCTACTGGGCCTGTGTGACTCTTGGTGCCTACTTAATCCCACAAGACAACTTTTCTCTTATTATTCCCAAGTACACAAGATGTGGTCCAGAATTGACCTAATACTATTCAGCAATAACCTTCTGTCGGGAGTACTCCAGTCTGGTATTCAGCCCATAGTTGTGTGAGACCACTCAGTGGTTTGGATTCTGGTCTCCCCTAGCCCGCAGGTGCAAAGAGACACCACCTGGAAACTAAACACCCAGCTTTTAAAGTACAAGGGCATAGTCTCCCATATTAGATCCCTAATCACCTCGTTTGTTGAGACCAACACAGGTTCAATCGAGAGGGAGGATCTGCTTTGGTGCTCCCTTAAATGCTTCATCAGGGGTGAATCTATTAAACTCGCCTCCAGGAGGAAAAAGCAGAGTGAGGCCAAGATCATGTTATTGTTGAACCAAATTAGGTTGGCAGAGAATAAGTTATCCTCCTCCTCTTCCCAAGCTGATCTAGAAACCCTAATGAAACTTAGAAATGAGTACTCAGATTGGATAAGAGACAAGGCAGAGTATGCTCTCCTGAAAACAAAGGCCCTCTATCTTGATCAAGGGGAGAAATTGGGTAAAATGCTAGCTCTACATTTGAGGGAAATCAAGGTATTGAGATGGATTCCCTCATTATTATCTTCCGATGGTTCCCTTAAAACTTCCCCTAGGGATATTTCACAAATTTTTGAGTCATTTTATAAGGAACTTTATGGCAGTGGTGCCTTCCACCTCTCTCATTCCCTTGTGGACCAGTTTCTGGAGGTCCTGCCCCTTCCTACCCTCCAAACTCACCTAGGAGAAGCTCTGACTACTCCTATCACGGTAATGGAAGTGGAGGAGGTGATCAAGGAATTTGCTCCGGACAAAGCTCCAGGACCTGACGGCTTTCCCTCCAATTTCTATAAAACTTTTGGGAAGGAACTTGCCCCTCTCCTCACGAAATTATTTGAATACATGTTTAACGCTACCACTCTGGACCCTTCCCTGCTGGAAGCCACTATTGTTCGGATACTGAAACCAGACAAATTCCTGACCCATCCTGCTAGTTACCGCCCAATCTCACTTCTTAATTACGACATTAAAATCCTAACAAAAATCCTATCCCTTAGACTCAAACGGGTCTGGCTTAACTTGTTGAGTCCTGAACAAGTAGGGTTTGTGCAGGGCAGGTCCTCTATAGATCACTTACGTACTCTCTCACACATTTTTCAAACCACCCAGGACTCTCAAATCTCTATGGCTCTGATATCATTAGATGCAGAGAAAGCCTTTGATAGAGTCCATTGGGAATTTCTCTGGATTATATTAAAGAGAATGGGCTTCCCGGAGGTCTTTATTCAATGGATTAAATCAGTCTACCAATCCCCTACTGCCAGAATTTACTGTAACAGGGTTTTTTCTTCTCAATTTCTGCTATTTACAGGCACCCGGCAGGGCTGCCCCCTGTCACCTTTCCTGTTTAATCTATATCTGGAGCCTCTCCTTTTCAGTATCATAAACTCTCCACTGGTCACGGGATGTTTCATTTAGCAGCAGTCTCTGGTTCTCTCGGCCTATGCTGATGACATTCTCTTACACTTGACTAACCCTGAAGTGTCTCTAACACATATACTACACATTATAGCCCAGTTTGGCCAAGTGGCTAATTACAAGTTGAATTTAGCTAAACCAATCATATTTCCACTGAACGTTAACATGCTTAAGGTCAACTTTTCCCAGTTTGGTATGAAATGAGCCCCCTCCTCTCTCAAATATTTAGGCATTTTCCTTACTAAAGACCTTGAACTCTTCAGGAAGCCTAACCTAGACAATCTATTGATTAAAATTCAACAAGACTTTCAGAGATGGTCTGCCCTCCCTTTATCGCTGTGGGGTCGTATTAATATTGTTAAGATGAATGTGTTGCCTCGGGTCTTCTACCTACTTAGCCTAATGACCATTTTCTTGCCAATGTCCTATTTTCATCACTTTCACAGATCCATTTCCAAGTTTATTTGGCAGGGTAAACAGCCCAGGAAAGCCTACTTAAAACTTAATTTACCCAAAGAGAAGGGAGGGCTCCATCTTCCCCAACTTTATGCTCTATTACTGGGCAAGCCACATGGCGAAAATTGGGAGGTGGTACGACCAGAGGGTGGATGAGTTTCTACCAATTTGGGTACAAGTTGAGAAAAAGATTCTAACCGAGTTTGGCCTTCCCCCATCCAGACTTCTCTATTATAACCTATCCACTTTGCCTCTGCTTTTACAGGGGAGCATCATTGGTACTTCTATCAAGGTGATGAATCAATGCTGACACTTTTTCAATATCTCTCCCAGGAAAGACACTTCCCCAACCTCTTACCCTTAATTTAAATATTAGGATCGGGGGTCTCCTGCTTTCTCTAGACTGGCTTCCCCAGCTGAGAGATTACTGTGTCGACGATTTATTCCGGAATAACTCTCTTCTACCCTCCGGGGAGATTCAGACCAAGTATAATATTCCTCAGAAGCACATCTTTAAAGTTTTTCAGTTACGACACCTAGTGGCTTCCAGTTTCGGCTCCAATCCCACACAGCCTCAAATTAAACCCTTCCTAAACCAGATACAGGAACAGGCAACTAAGGCCCATAGTATTTCTAAGCTTTATTCTTTCCTACTGGACACTAAATTCCCAGACTCCCTGATTGGTTCCAAATGCTGGTCTTCTCTTCTGCCAGACACCCTTCTAGATTGGGAACAAATTTGGGTAGATACATATCGGTATCTCTCTCAAGACAGACATAGACTCACTCAATACCATATATTGAACAACATGTATTATACCCCACTTAAACTGGTTAAATTAAATAGATTATCTTCAACTCTATGCACAAGGTGTGGCACAGTGGAAGGGAACCTGGTACACATTTGCTGGTATTGTGAGAAGGTGGCTCCCTCATGGCAGTCCATCCAATCTAACTTAGACCCTCTTTTGGGACTTGATTTATTCACTATAGAAGTTTGTATGCTAGGGATGCTTTCCAATATACAAGTGATGGAGTGTAGATTCCACATGGCTTTAATCTCGATGGTCATCAATAGATTGGTCCTTAGGCATTGGATGGACCAATTGGTTATCTCGTATGCAGAATGGATCAGCGAAATTTCTCTCTGCTTTCGGACTGAAAGTCTAATAGCAAGTTCTCGGAATTGTCTGGTTTCGTTTGAGAGGAAATGGGGCAAATTATATGCTCTTTATTTGAATTAATGTCCTGTTGGGTACACCTCTAGCTACCTTGGCAGCTGATATACCTTTATGCATCTTATATGTATCAGGATCAGCTCCCTTTCTTCCTTTTTCTTCTCTTTTTTCTTTCTTTTTCTTTCTTTCTCCTTTATAGAAGGCACATCCTGGGTGAGGGGGGATGGGGGCATGGGGATCTGGGTGAGGGAGGTAGGGGGTATTTCTCATTGTTTTTCCAGATTCAGGGATTTTTGTAAAATGTTATATATTGTCACTCTGCAGCTGCTATACAGTTTATGTCATTGGTCATAATGTGCAATCCTTGTACTGTACTCTCAGGTATATTACCTTTATATAAAATAACAAAGAAATATAATTTAAAAAAAATTCTGGGGGGCCCTGTATGTGGTGCAATGCTCCCATGTCACTTCATCAGCACTTGGGAATTTTCTGGACATGACAGTTGCATTTTGAGTGTTGTGTTTGTGAGCACATAATGTCATAATTAAATTATAAATTAAAGCAGCAGTGCAGCAATGTGATAACAATTTTGACCTATACTTTGTTATGCTATTTTAGATTGCCAGTCACTAGTTACCTCCTGACTTGTATGATACCCTTCTTTTCACAGTTTATGTCTGCTTTAGTACTTTTTCTCAAGTCTGAAAAAATAAAAGGAGCACTCCTTTTAATATGGCTTGGACCAGGTTTTCATCACTATTTGCAGCTGTTTTTGAACAAATATTGTTCTGTGAGGTCAGAAGACACTGTCTGCTGCATAATTGTTAATTTTACTCACAACAGAAGTGATATATAAACAACTGATGGACAAAAACAGCGGAAAATGCTTATGAAGACCTGATCTGCACCATATTAAAAGAGCACTCTTTTTATTATTTCAGACATAAAAAAAGTACTAAAGCAGACTCAAATACTGGAAAGAATGGTATCATAAAAGTGAGGAGGTAAGTAAAGTGGCAAGGTAAAATAGCATGAAAAAGTATAGGTCAAAATTTTCACCAGATTGTTGCACTGCTGCTTTAATGTCTGTTTCAAAAAAGAAATGTTTCTGGACCCTCAGTAATGAGGCTGGCAGTATAGCCTAGAGGTTAGAGGAACGAGGTGTGAACGCATTTGATACATCCAGCAGACCAGACCTGAGTTTGATTCTTACAACCTCCACTTGCATACTGTGTGACTCTGAGCAAGTCACTTAATGGCTCAGTGCTTCCAGGTCACCCCTGAAATCAGGCACTTGTGCCTAGTGGGCCTAACCCAGTTACCAAAGACTAAAATAAAAAATAAAGTAAAAAAAATGTTTACTGTGTGTTGGGACTCGTGAAGTGTTTGTCAAAAAGCAGAACTGAGCAGTCCAAGTATACCGTGCTAAACTGCATGTGTGCTGTCAGTGTTCTTTCCTGTGTGTGCAGACATTTACTTAGCTAGGGTTGTCAATGAAGATGAAGGATATCATTTTCAGTGAAGTCGTACTTTTTCTGCTCAAGGCTTCAGAATATGAATAGACCCTAGCAAGATTAAATATGATCACAGATGAATAAGAAGCTACTGTGGCAGACCTGAAATATTTAAGCAATAAAGAATGAACAAGGGTTGCACTAATCATATGTAAATCACACCCTTGTGGTGTAATGTGGCACAAGGTGAAGTTGAGTGCCACATGCCCCTAGGGGGTGATTAACATATGGATAATGCAACCCTTGGGAGTACCTTATTACTTTTTTAACAAGATGAATAAAAAAAAATATTGTAAGTGGCAGTTTATTTTTTTTTTTTAATTATACCTGCTTTTATCATGGTCCTTCCTCCAGCTGAGCATAGTCCACAGTCAGCTTATGTTCCAGTTCAGCTTGCAGATATTCAAAGACATCTGTGCTGCTGCATAGCTGTATGAGGACATCAGGATGGCTGCTGAATTGGTAAAAATGTATGTCAGTTTGTGACATCATGCTGACCTCAATACTGGCTATCCAGCGAGTTTATCCAAGTTGAGAAAAATGTCAGTTTAGTGTGAATGCATGGATAAGGTTAATGGCCTAGATCCCAGTCTTGAGCCATAAATCACAGTGACAGAGTAAACATGCAATCACTGAGGTGACATTTGTGTTAAGAGCATAAGACAGGGACAACAACAACATTATTTCTATGATGGCTGTCAAGGCAACAAGTCATGGGTCTTAGTGAGTTATTTTTCACTCTTCATGCTCTACCCCCCACAACACCACCCTCCCCATCTTAGTCAACTACAATCCCTGCAGTTGGACTAGCCTCCTTACCACCATCCTGGTAGCTGAACTACCACTCTGCAACTCAACCACCCTCCACTCCTGCAACTAGAGCAGCTCTAAGTCCAGCATCCCTCTAACTGACCACTCTCTCAGTAGTCAGAACTGTCCCATCAGACTACCCTCCTGCCACTGCATTCCTCTTCCAGGGTCCTGACCCTGCTCTCTGTGCAAACCTCTCTTGGTTCATATCACTGGTTGAACTAAGTTTGGTGGTGGTATACATGGTGGGAGATTCTGGAGACACTGAGGGTGTTGGAGGGGACTACATACTGTAGTAGCCACAAACATTGTAAGCTATTTCCAGATAATTTTCAAAATTCCTAAAGGCTTTCTCTCTGCTGCCCCTACTGTGGAAATGCAGAAAGCAGGAGACTGTTCTAGAAATATCAGAAATTTCAGGAAATAGCTGGCAATGTCTGTGGCTACTACTGTAGGAACTTATGGTGCTGGGAAAACTGTAGGGTGAGGGGCTGGAGAAAGAAGGTGGTGGGGGAGTTAGCATTGGGTTGTGGATGGAGGGCTTACTCTGGAGGAAGCCATGGGAGAAAGTGAAGGGGGTGGGTGAAAGATTAAAAACAATCAGTAACATTGAATTCTGAACACACATCTGGGTGCCGCAACCCTTCACAAAGCTTGTGACTCTACTCTCTAGGCTACAGAGCCAGTACGGCTTTCCAGATATATTAATATACTGCAACAAGAGAAATGATAAAAATGGTCTCATGGCCAGCCCATAGGCACAGCAGTAGTGCTACCACTCACAATGCCAGTGACTGAGGTTCAGAAGTGAGCCCTGATCATTAGGGGTCAACCAGGGGAAGGAGGATTGAGCATTCCAGAGGGTGGGTCACTGCCTCCGTTGAACTAGGTGACCACCTAGGAGACCATGGGAGGCAGTGCAATGGAGATGACATCCAGCTTCATCTTTATTGCCCAGACTAGATTCTTTTTTTTTGGGCACAGACCCCAGATTCCTTCCACTGGTTCTCAGACCCCACTCCACACCATCATATCATGCCCAGGCTTATCCACCTGGGCGGGGTGTCCCCCAATGGATAAAACAGCAAGCCCTGTCTTATGAACAGGGTAGGATCACAGGAGTAGGACCCCACAGTGGGCAAGAAAGAGCAATGGGAATGGCAGTGGAGTGGGGCTATCATGCCTGGGTAGTGGATTTTTGCTGAAGTATTCCCTTGGAGAAGGGACATTCAATGACATCCATGGGACAAGCCTAATGTCTGTTCCTTCACCTTAACATCTAGGTGCCAGTTGCAATAGATCCCCCAGCCTCCACCAGGGGTCTATGTTGCACCAGACACTAGCCCCCTCTCCCTGTGTAGAAGGAGAGCCATCCCTTGGATGTTCAATTCTTCTCCATCTAGCTGTCCCTTCGACACCTTAGTCTGTTCCCAAACCTAGGATGTTGGCATTGCATGTGGACACCGTCCCACTGCACCAGTGGGCTGGTCCCCCAGACTAGCTGCTTCAGAGCTTGACAATTACCTAGGAAGGTCCCTGGCCCTTCCTCCATCTGCAGCAGAACTTTCCACAGTGATGTCACCCTGCCTTAAAGCTCTGCCACATTGCTCCAACATCTGTTCTGTGATGGTAAGTTGTTGAGAGCCACTAGTCAGATATCCATTACCAGTGGTCAGTGTCTATGGAGTGCCAGTGCCTGCTGCACTACAGAGATGGAGAGCAGTCTTTGGAATGTTTATCCTTCTCCACACACCCTCACCCAGTCTTCCAATGGCCAGAGTTCGCTACTGAACCCATATCATTAATGTTGCAAATAGTTGCTATGACTGCACCGGGGTGCTGGCCCACATTGTTAAATTTTGTGAAGTAGTTCAGTCTTATTATAATGCTGCATGTTTGCCTCTGCCAGTGGTCTCTGTTGTGCCAGACACTACCCCCCCCTTGGAGAAGGAGAACTGTCTCTTGGATGCTTAATCCTTCTTCACCCATTCGGCCCTCTGACATGTGTGTCTGTTCCCAAACCCAGGATGTCTGCATTGCATGAGGACACCTTGTTGCTATTCCAGCTGGCCAGCCCCCTGGATCAGCTTCTTCAGAGCCTGATAGTGACCTAGGAAAGTCACCGGCCCATCCTCTATCTGCAGCAGACCTGTCTCCAGAGATGTCACCCTGCCCCGAAGCTCCACCACAACATTCCAGCATCAGTTCTGTGATCGTAAGTTGTAGAGAGCCACTAGTCAGGTATCCATTACCAGTGGTGGATGTCTGTTGGGTGCCAGTGCCTGCTGCACTCCAGACAAGGAAAGAAGTCTTTGGGATGCTCATCCTTCTCCACACACCCTCACCCAGTCTTCCAATGGCCTGAGTTCACTACCAAACCCATATCATCAGTGTTGCAAGCAGTTGCTACCACTGGACTGGCATGCTGCCCCCACATTGTTAAACTTTGTAAAGTAGTTCAATCTTATTATTTTTTGAGGGGGGTCCTACCTAACCTGCATAAGTTGTCCTACCATCCCACTGCTACACTACCAAGCATCCCACCAGCTACTCCTTCTGCCAAGCACCCCAGCTCCCCCCGGGTGGGGTCCGCTGTGTCCCCAGCAGAACTGCTACTATGGTACTGGGCAGAGGGGGAGGTTTCCAACACCCCGTCTTACCCCCCAGATCAGGGCTACTGGCTCCCTGGTGAGTCTTAATTACTATTGGCAGTGAGAGTAGGTGGATGAGTGGCAAGGACCAGGTCACTTCATTTAGTCGGTGGACCATTTTTGCTGCTCTGCTCCCTGAGGGGGGCAGGACATGCAATGATATCACAGGCTGATGTCGATGTCTGTCCCAGCACCCTGAACTATGTCATTGCCCACTGCATCCACCCTCCTGGCCTCCACCAGAGGAAAGCAAGTGCCGGTTATCCCACCCTCCCACTAGAGAAGGACAGCTGTCCTGAGGATGCTCAATCCTTCTCCCACCCAGCCAGCCCTCCAAAGTCCTAGGTCTGTTCCAGAACCCAGGTCACCAGTGCCACAGATGGTCACCATGCCTCTGCACTGGTGGGCCGGCGTGTTCAATTTTTTTATAATGTTTGCATTTAATCATTTAAAGATGACAAAATATGCTGTCAATCTGCTCTAAACTGTTCTGAATTATTCTTAAGCATAGCAGAAAAGTAATTTGATAACATGTTTAAACAAGCATTTCAGCAACTTTTATTGATCTTTCAGTTGTGTTCTGCACAGGTGTCCATGGATTATGCTAGATATTTTCCAGTTCTATAAAACTCTTTCAACATGGCTATCAATAAATTGTTTGCTTAATGAAAACAAGGTTCTTGCAAAAATATTTGATTTTTTTTACAGTCCAATTGAAGATATTGTGGAGTCATGTCATGATATTTGTATTTATTTTAGGTTGCTGTCCATTGCACTGCTACTATTGTTCTGTGGAATCTTTATACTGCTTCTGATTGCTAATGACTGTAAATAACAGCAAACATGTTAGCAGTATTTAACATTAGTTCATCTCAGAATGACTGCTAAACTGAATGCTAAAGTGATTGCTTTTATATTGCTAAGGAACTATTTTTGCAGTCAGAAGGCCATCAGCAAGCTATTATACTGTTAATATAGCAGTCTGCTTGAGTAAGGGCTTCTATGTTCAACGTTAAACTAATTGACTTTATATTTTTTATGCTTCTCTTTTCTTGATGTTACTGTGATGCCCATTGCTGTTGCTCTTACAGTCATTTGTTCTGGGGGTCCCAGCTATCTCAGAAAATATATAGATTGGGTAAAGACAGTACAGAGAAGGACAATCAAAATAGTGCATGGCCTGCACCAGAAGCACTGTGGGGAAAGACTAAGGGAGTTAAATATGTACTCTCTAGAGGCAAGAAGGGAAAAGGGAGATATGATGGAAGCATTTAAATACCTCAAATGTATCTTAAAGTACAAAAAGGATCAATTCTGCTGAGAAAGAGATGTTCAAGGGCAAGAGGACATGTAATGTAGCTGGAAGGGGGGGAGACTTAGAGGGGATGTGAGGAAATACTTCTTTAGAGAGAGGGAGGTAGACACCTAGAACAGTCTGCCAGCAGAGGTACTGTAATGGGTACCAAAATGGTAACAGGTTTCACACATGCATGGGATACACATAAGGGAAC
Organism: Neoceratodus forsteri; assembly: GCA_016271365.2. Classification (NCBI taxonomy): domain Eukaryota; kingdom Metazoa; phylum Chordata; order Ceratodontiformes; family Ceratodontidae; genus Neoceratodus; species Neoceratodus forsteri. The sequence continues at coordinate 4,427,240 of JADMNL010000045.1, read as the reverse complement.
CTTGGTAACACGCTGGTGCATGGGGGACGTGGGAGGGGGGTTAAGGCTGGAGATCAGTTATGGTCCATGGCAGCACAGTAGGTAAGGACCTTAAGGCAGGCAAGGTGGGTCAGGAGATCCTTTTCCAGCCAACAGCTTCTATGTTCAATGTTAAACTAATTGACTTTATATTCTTTATGCTTCTCTTTTCTTGATATTACTATGACCCCTATTTGCTGTTGCTGTTGCAAACATTTGTTCTGGAGGTTCCAGCCATCTTAGAAAAGATACAGATTGGGTGAAGGCTGCACAGAGAAGGGCAAAAAAATGGTGCATGGCCTGCACCAGAAGCACTATGGCGAAAGACTCAAGGAGTTAAATATGCACTCTCTAGATGAAAGGAGGGATAGGGAAGACATGATAGAAGCATTCAAATACCTCAAAGGTGTCAATAAGGTACAGGAAGGTTCAATTCTTCTGAGAAAGAGATGTTCAAGGACAAGGGGGCACGATATGTAGCTGGAAGGGGGAGACTTAGAGGTGATGTGAAGAAATGCTTCTTTACAGAGAGGGTGGTGGACACCTGGAACATCCTGCCAGCATATGTAACAGGTACCAACATGGTAGCAGGTTTCAAACATGCATTGGACACCCATAAGGGGACCTTGGTGACAGGGCTGGTGTGGGGGAGGGGTTAAGACTGGAGATCAGTTAAGGTCCTTGTCAGAACAGTAGGTAGGGACCTTAGGGCAGACTTGGTGGGCCAGAAGGTCCTTTTCTGCCAACAGCTTCTATGTTTCTATGTTAGTAAATAGCTGGTACATGAGCATTATACATTAATGCTGACATCAATTTTAAAATGTTAAATATGACGCCTATGGTACCAGAAACACAATGCCATTAACAAGTACTACTTAGATATTAAAAATCTATGGATCAAACTATTGTCAATTTAAATCAAAAATATGTATCTCTATAGAAGTCAGGACCATAAAGAAAAAGAGAGAAAAAAGGAAACAAACACAAAAGAAAAAGTGTGCATAAAATAAGCCAAAGCGGGGGGGGGGGGTGATATATGTATAAAGGAAGTGAGCAGCACTGAAATGCATTTTCGTTATACTTGTGAAAGGATGAATGCTCAAGTAAAGTATAGGTCCTAAATATAGAAAACAGTGGAAAAGAATAAAAAGGAAGGGAAAGGGTCCTAAATGCAGTAGAAATTAACAAAACAACCAAAAAAATCAAAGAAACAGACTGGCATAAAATTCAAAACAACAAAATACTGAATAACATTTGGCAGATTATAAAGGGCAACATATTATCATTTGCAATAGTTATATTAAAAGGATCAACGAATATAACAACAAATGATGACAAGATGGCTAAATAAAGATGTGAAGAAAGTTACTCAACAAAAGAAGCTAAACATGCAATAAAATATCTGAAAACAAAAGCCATAATATAACCACATGGTCAGAATATTAAACATTTTAAAAGAAACATAAAAGCAAAAGTAACCATTTCAAAAAGAAAATGAAACTCACACTTGCAACAGATGCAGACAAAAGGAACAGCAAGCAATTGTTCAGTTACAGCAATAGCATAAACAAAACAAAGAACAAGAATATAAGTAATATTAATATTAAAGTGCAATCAGTAAAAAAAATCCAGTGGAGATAGCAAACCTATGTAAAGAATATCTGTGTTCCTTATTCAAACCCAATCACAACTCAGTCCCCTGCCCTTGTACATTACCAAGAATGCCAATAGAAATACTATAAATACAGAAAACATACTGCAGAAAAATTCAGAATAAAAAAAAATCTGACTGCAAAGTTTCCACTAAAATGCTGAAATAAAATATTGTGATAATCCATAACCAGGCACCACTCAAAATATTTTTTAAAAAAATTAATAAATACAGGTTCCAGATAAAATTCTACAATTACTACTTAAAGATATAAGTTAGCCACATCTCTAACAGATTTCAGTGACAGAGAGCAGCAGGAATTCACAAAGGGACAATCATGTACCACAAATGTAATCTGTCTCTATGAAAACGTGACCCAATTCTTGGGTAACAATACCTCTTAGACATCATTTCTGTTATAGCTTTGCAAAACATCTACCACTGTACCACATTTGTCAGTCATTGAAAAAATGTCTTCCCTAGCTATTCATCCCTGTATTATAAACAGTTGAACCCAAACCAGCCAAACCATATGAAGATTCATCACTGTATGCCTTGTGCATTATGCAGACTGTGATACTTAACACTTGTAGGGTAAGTTAGTGCATATGGACTTATTTGCTGCACATGTATCTCATTTGCTATGGGGTCCTAACCATGTTCATCCTTCCCCAAGCCAAGCTAGCTACAGTATGTCTTACAGCTTCTGGTAGGCGACATCACTTTAGCCTATGTATTACTGTGGCAAGCTGCTATTTTCAACAAGAAGTTAACATTTTAAAAAGACAGTGATGTGGACTGAGAAGCAGCTTGTGCAGGTGAATCATCATGCTAGCCTAGATATTTCCAGGTTGCATTCAGTTAGCCTAACCAGTGGGAGCAGCAGGAGAGGATACAGATCTAAAATAGAACCATTTAACCCATTTGTGATTTAAAGTTGCATTATGGAAATGCGGCCTCCAGAACTGGATACCATATTCCAAATGAGGCCTCACCATTGATCTGCACAGTGGCATCACCATCTCGTTCCTTCTGCTGGTGACATCTCTCCCTATGCACCCCAGCATCCCACTGGCTCTCCACACAGGCCTGGTACATTGTTTAGCCACCTTTAGGTCCTCCAATATGATTACCCCCAAATCTCTTTCCTGTTTGATGACCATCAGTTTCTCTCCTTCCCCCCAGTAATCCTCTCCTGGTTCCTTCAACCCAAATGTATGATTTTGCACTTTTTTGCATTAAATCTCAGCTGCCACACTTCAGACCATTCCTCCAGTTTACCTAGGTCCCTCCTTATTTTTTTCACCATTCCCGGAGTGTCCACCCTGTTGCAGATATTAGTGTCATTCACAAAGAGGCACACTTTCCCCTCCAGCTCCACTGCAATTTCACTTATAAAGACATTAAACAGGACTGGGCCCAGGACTGATCCCTGTGGAACCCTGCTGGTCACACTCCTTTCCTTAGATTGTGCAACATTTACCATGACTCTCTGTGCTAGATATTCAAAACTTTGCTCTGGGGCTAAATTAGCAGTGCTCGGTGGGCAAAGTAGCGCACAAAGCAACCTATATTCAAAGGAATAGCCCAGGGCAAACAGCCTCTGAATATATCATGGGAATGAGGCCAGGCAAACTGGCCTGGGAGTGCAGGGCAAATGTAGCCCTGTAATAAGACAGCTCTGAATATAGCAACCAGGAAGTGCAGACCACAACAGCAACACAGTGCACAGCGACATGAAGGTAGGTAGAGGTGACCAAAGTGGCCAATGTGTGTTCCAACAAATGCATGGACCCATAACAGCTACAGGGAGCAGCCTATGGGAAAGTACAGTGTACAAAACAGTTGAATATTCCCCAAACAGTCTGCGCAAAGCTGACGCATTTGCACTGGATTAGCACAGAGCTAAGATATTTGCCCGGTGCAAACACATTTGCCCGGTGCTAAACTTTGCCATATTCAATAGTGACATGCAAATGAGCCTACTTAGGCAGTCTCTAGGCAAACAGCCACATTAGCATCTCATTATGCCCTGATTTGCATGCAGTTTGGCCAGCGTTACTGCAGGGTCCCACAGCTCTACCTATAGGTCAGTCTGGAAGTACAGGTGCTGGCCAGGTCTGACCACAGCTCCACCTGTAGGTCAGTCAGGCAGTGCATGATGATAGCTGCAGGCTACATGTGAACAGTACAGCATAGCATAGCATATCATACCCCAGAAGAAAACACAGCATAGGCACAATTGGTGGTGGTGCTGCATGCAACCGTCACACTGTAGGTCATGCTAGAGTGCACATTAGACATTACAGTAGCAAGGCGGTGGTAGTCTGAGGGACACAGCAATGCCAATTGTATGTAGGGCAGTGATGACCACTGCACTGTACATGGTGACAGGCCCAGCTTGCAGGTGATTACTCACAGTGGACAGTACTGTTACGCTGTTGTGTGATCCACAGATGCTGCGCCTGTGGCATGGGATGCTCACAGTGACAGATAAATGTCCAGCTGTGTGTGCTGTGGCATCTGTACAGTTGTGCAGTATGTGGCTGGGGGAGGCATGTAAGATCCACCAGGCACGCATGTGGTGAGGTATTCCCACTACTGGCCCATGTGCACTGAGTGATGTGTCCCAGCCTTGTGGCTACACCTGTGTTGTGTTGAGGTCTGGTCACCCATACACCCTCCCCCAATGGCCACCATGCCCACAGTGCTGCATGTGTGTGCTGGCATCTGTTGCTCACCACAGACGTATGGTCTGCAGGTGTGTGCTGTATGGCCACACTACCATGATATCCTCTGTGGGCCAGATCACTCCTTACTGTCTGTGCTTGGCTGGGAATGGAGGCAGCTGTTGGCATCATGGTGGTGCCATCAGTGAGCAGCATGTGTCCTCCATGTCTAGCATTTTCTAAGTGTCATATTCATATGTTAGGGTCACGCAAGCCAAGCAAAAGCTGTGCAAACACTGCACAAAGCAAAAATGTTGTGCAAAGCTGTTTGCCCAGTGTTAAGACCAGCTTTTCCTGGGTGGTAATTTGTACCACCCTAAGGGTCACACTAAGTCGCGTTAAACACCTTAGCACGGCGCTAGTCACTGAATATCTCATAGTGCCTGTATTCATGTTCACTTTGCCCCTTGCATATAATTATGCTTTGCACAGCACTAATGCAGTTTGCTCATGCTATTTGGCCTTTTGAATATGGCAGACCTGCGCTAATCCCATGCTAATCCCGTGCAAATGGTTTGCACACTGCGCAAAGCTTTGAATATCTGTGCCTCTATCTTCTATCATTCAACCAGTTCTAGCCCAGTTTACCACCTTGTGACCCACTCCCAGGCTGCCCAGCTTGTTCACAAGTCATATGTGGAATGGTATTGTCAGCCTTCCTAAATGCAATTTTTGTTTATGTTTACGTTTAAGCCCATGAAACACCCTTATCTAGTTAATGCATTTACAGCCATAGTGACTCTGCCAGATCTTGTTTTCTGTGTTTGCAGCACCTGCTTCATAAATTTCTGTTTCTTCTCATCCTCTGCACCTGCAATTTTGTGTGCTGGGCCATCCAGTCTCTCTGCCTGTCTCTCGGGACCTGTTGTACTTGCTGTTCTACCAGCCATTTTGGTATTTTGCCTGAGTCCATTTTACCCCTATGTTGACAAATGGTAGTTTGATCCCACTAGTAACACCACCTGTGGTGGTAGAAAATCAGGTGGCTTGTGGGGAACACTCTTAAAGACAATGCTGTAGTCACAAGTTTATATTAAATTACATCTGTTTTACTTTCCTTAACTCAATGAGGCCTCAGGAGCTCTTTGAGAGTTTCACCACTTGTGGCCTGTATACTTTTAACAGTGCAACCTGGAGATTTCTGAGTAAAATCAAGTCATAATCAGCATGCCACAAACAAATGTGAATACCTCATGAACCATAAGTGCTAGACAGAAAATACTAGCAGCAAAGTCGTTCAGAACAAAATTTCCTTTCCAATGGTTCCAATGGTACTATGCAATTAATTATAAGTAGTTCCTATTTTTTCTGCATTGGTTGAAATAGTGAAAAATGTTTTTTTTTTTTTAATAAAAAAGGCAATGGAAACCATTTTTTGTAGGAAAATATTTAACATATTAACACCAAATTAAGCATCCACACATTTGAAGGAGGTACAAAACTAATTTTGTACTAAAATCACTTTTTCTAATATGATACATGTATTTCTTTCTGTTTTATTAAAGTGGCTAGGTGAAGCTTGAGAGACAAATGTCAATCATACACATCATACCAGACAAAAATGCAAATATCTTCTAAAGTATACATAACAGACACAAATTATCAGCAATAAAGTTGTTCAGCAGAACATTACCTTTCCAACGGTGCTATGCAGTCAACTGTATTCACTTCAGTTTGTGATATATTTATGTTTTAAACAGTGACATCCTCAGGCATCTAAAGTCCTCAGTGGCACAAAGTGCAGAACGTCTGGTGGCATTAAAAACCTCAGGAGTATCTTTTCTGCTGCCACCTACAGGCATCTTGGGTATCAATTAACAGTAAAAAGAAACTACAGCTTGTATTCAGCTTAACAGAAGCTTTTTTGTAGTTTATTCTCTACCTGTCCTCACTTGCATCTCTCTGAAACAGAAACCTCTTTCTGCATGTTCACCCTTCTCCCTCGGGTGTTGTTCATTAAGACTTCCCCTCCCCATGAGAGACAGCCAACAGGTTGAACATCTAGTGCAGTGAGGCCTTAAAGGACCAACTTTAAAACAAAACAGGATTGATACAAATCCCACCACAGCCCTGTTAAAACACGCATTGTCTGTGTTGCACCATGGCTCATTACACATTGGCCTGGAGTGGAGACAGCATTTTGTTTGGTCACCTACAATGTTAAACTCCTGTCTCAGTTCCCAGTAGGAGTCACTTGAAGATCAGAGTATGAAACACCCTCCATCCTGAGATCCAAAGATGCTGCCTCCTCTGTTTCCCCAGACCCCCGGCATAGCTTGGGTAAGCAGTTTGATGCAGCAAACCCAGGTCACCCGCATGGAACCATGACATATTCATGCTGGGCATGGGTTATATTTATTATATCAAAGGATATCCATTGTGTTCCTTAAGGAACTGCCTTGGACTAAAGAATTTTAAGAAGATACCAAAATGAAAACTCCTGCTGAAGGGCCTTCTATGTGTGGAAGCATTAGATTGCTGCTAGATATATTAGTGTACTGCCAACACTATGTATTCACTTTGCAGTGCTTGTAGAAATGAAAAAAGTGATTTGACAGCAGCTTGGCATTTTGGAATGGTTTATGGAAACTGGTTTGTTCACATGAAATCCCACCAGCTGAGATTTCAAGCTACTCTGCAGTGACACAGTGAGTGCTTATTTTGCTTTAAATTTTTAGAAGATATTCTATGTAGTAGAACTGAGGAAACATGGGCATAGGAAAGAAAAAAAAAGACCTAATAATTCAGAAAAAGCAGAGATTCTTTTCTCTTCTGATGTGGGTACATGGAAATACAAGGTCCAGGAACAACTTTTGCTTTTTCAGTTCTCCACCTTCCTTGTCTTCTTTTCCTTCCTCACTTCAGTTCTAGTCAGGTTTCAAAAACAGTCACTCCATGGTGTCTTCCCTCCTCAGGCTCACTATGTATCCCAGTTTCCCTTTTCCCAGAATGTACTTTAAAATTAACTGTTTTTACTGCATCATGTTTTTCTGGCAAAGTATTTTAAATAAATAAAAAAAAATACACTGCTTGATCTGCATAATATCTGCCAGAACAATTTATTATCCAGTAGTTATCCATATTTGCTCTGTTTTAAATTGACTAAAAAAGATGATGATAGCACAGTGAACATCTAATTGTATTCACTCTGGTTAGATAAGCTTGTCACTGCCTATCTTAAAAGGGCATTGTAAGATAGTCAAAACACTTGCATACAGTATGCAATGTAGTGGCTTAAATACATTTCAAAAATTCTTTCTTGGAAGATAACTGACTTTCTGAAGCTTTGGGGACATTACCCAAATCAGAACATAAAGCTGCCAGCTGTTCAAAATATATATACAAACTGATATGTTGACAATTAACCAAACTATTGGTTAAATGACTATGACTGCCCACTTGTTACCTATTGTTCTGTTCTTTCCTAATCAGCCAGCACTATCAGCATTTAGAAAACAGGCTAAGAAAATCCTGGGCTCTGACTGGCTGATTGCCCTGGCAAGGTGGGCGTCTATCAGACAACAGATCCTGGTTAAAAAGAGGTGCCAGCCCAACCTGCCCTTTCACAACAGAAATCATGGTGTCCATAGAATTTAAAAAAAATTAATACCAGCCATTTTTTCTCCTCACTTAGTGAGTGGATGCACTCCCCTGCACCTCAAAGTTGACTGCTACTGTTCATTTCTCCTTGTCTCAAAGTTGACTGCTAGAGAGAGAGAGAGAGAAAGAAACACCCGCTACATTTCATTATTTGGTCAGGAAGAAAGAGCGAGAACAACTGAGCATTTTTCCTAACCATGTTATTTACAGAATCAACGCCCACACTGCTGTCACTCCTCTCATTTAAACTACATGCACTAAACTGTTGTGGTGTACTAACCCCGCTGTGGACATCATTTAAATTGCTGTCATGTTGTCTTCCCTTAGCGAGAGATAACCCTCCCCTTACCACATGATAAAATAAAACTGCAGAATTGCAAGTTGACCTCAGTGAGACAGTGCTAACTCTGGTAGCTCTACTGTCTATAGGAGGAGCTGTAGTTTTTTCATTTACTAGACCACACATCTAGCATTCTCTCTAACTCTCTCTCTCTCTCTCTCTATCAGTCTCGATCTGTCTGTTGCTCACTTGCTCAATGGAGTTTGCAATTTTAAAGCAAAGATATTTTGTTAAGCAATCGAGCACTTCCAAATAAGTTCTGCAAATAAAGGAAAAAAAAATACATCACAGTACCTCAGTCCCACTGCTCTGTAAACTGCTCAGTCCTAAACAGCACATGCCACTCTCTCGAGCCTGCCATTGAGCTTTCGCTGTCAATTAGGGAAAGAAATGGCAGTTTAAAGAAGCACTGAATAATGAATAAATAAAGAAATACAGAAAAAAAAATGTTTGAGCCTATTTTCTAAGCCTTGTAAGGTGTGGGTCAGGGTAGCCATGGCAATTACCTTCATACTCACAATTATGGTGCTCTAGTAGGACAAAAGTCCGTATCTCAAAACCACAAAAAAAAAAAAAAAAAAAATAAGTCTACTGCAGGTAGAGGAACTATTTTATTACAAAATAATTGAAAGACATGACAGTTTTAACATGTAAACATAAAATTGCTGTGTTTAAACATATATAATACAGTGGTCCATTTTTTAAGTGAAATAATACCCTCCAGGGTGGGCAGTATTGGGCAATACCAGACCTTCCAGAGGCCATAAGGCCCTCTGCCTGTGATGTTGGGCCTCATTGCACCCCTGGGTGGTCCAGTATTGCCCAATACCACCCACCCTGTCTGGTATTATAGCTTACTTAGGGTTTCAAGAAACAATCCTTGCCCCACTCTTCAGTAGTCCATATTTTCATGGACAAAAAAGGTTATCCATCGTCCTTGATATGTGTCCATACTAATGATGTTTTTGGTTTGTCCCTGATTCATAGACAAAGTTCTTAATTGTTGAGAAATATGCACAAATGTCTGAAAAACAACATACAATCAAAAAACACTAATTGGGAGACCATAATCCATTTTCCCCTCAGCAAATTAAAGAAAATTATTCTGATTAAATACAATGTTTAATTATCTCAGGTAGTAGTCATAATACTCCATGATCCAAATGTGGTTTAAAATGTCCTTTTTTTTTAATTATGGTATTAATCAAGTGCATTGTCTTTGTATCCTGTTTAGGATTATGTCATGAATGGTATGCAGGTGAATATATATAAACATTTCATTAGTAGTTCCATCATTTAAACTAATTATGTTACAGATTCTACAGTCAAATTGTAAAATATTTATGGTTGCCAGTTTATCCTCATTTGAAGATGGGGTCACTTATGCCTTTTATAGGGATCTAACTAATTGTACGTGTTGTTAGAGGTACATGTAAAGATCAGATTTAAATATATGGCACTCTTGTATTTATTTTACTGCTAGCCAAGCACTTTTTTTTTTTAGTTTATGTCATCTCTTGTTTTAGCTAATCATAATTTATCCAAAACCTTGCCGGGATCAAGTCTGAATCTCAATCTAAAATATGCTGTATGTTGTTGTAGCTGTAAATGACAACTACTTAGAGTATCTTTTTTTTTTTGTTAAGTTAAATCCAGTTTATAAAAATATATTGAAAAAACATTGTATTTCTAGTCCTAAAGTTCATCATTGTTCAATGCTAATAATACATTTTTCTGGTTCCATTTGGCTACTGTTATTAATTAAAGTAGCTATAAAGTTCATCAAGTGTAATTTTCAATTATGGTTGTTCTGAATATGATTTAAGAATACTCTGGACACACCATGGTCGACTACAGTCAACTCATCAATGTTTGATCAGTTTTATGTGATAAAGGCAAGTCTGAAAGACCGCCTATCACATAAAGTGAACAAATATGAGCCCATAGTCAAAAGGGCGACAGATATTGTACCGACCACCGCAAATAGTGACGGTCAGTACAATACTTTCAAAACACAAACAAAAAACCCTGCACCCCCCCTTGTGGGGCCAAGCCCCCCACACCCCCAAACTTAACTATCAAACTCCAAGGGGGTGTGGATCACAGGGCAAGTTACTGGATTAAAAAAAATATATATATATTTTGCCCATATCCGGACCCGAACCCAGGTCTGCTCACATCGCAAGCAGTGGTATACACCACTACGCTATGTGAGCAACTCGGCAGGAGTTGGCAACATAGGATCCTATATCCTATAGTAGTGAGTACATCTTCTTGCTATACTCGCTGTACAGGATATAGCAATCTATTGCACCACTCGATCTCTTGTAGAGTGCTATTATTGAGTTGCTCAAAAGTGCAGCTGTCAATAATCAGCACTCTACATGGGTGCTACCATTTGATCATGGTTTGTCAATGGCTATAAGAGTGTGGAATAACAACCACATTTGCATAATTTATTTGCATTATCATAAAGCAGAATTTAAGACTTTTAAGAAATACAAAAAAAGGTACATTTATGTTGCAATTTATGAAAAAATAAAGTTCACACAAGGAAATTATTTACTTTTTGGAAGCGTAGTTTTAATAAAGATTTCAATAACAAAGAAATAATAGTGGAAAGGAAAGGAGAAGGAAGAAAGACATGTAGATACGGCATGGTCTGATGCAGCAGTGTAGGTAGGGAGAAATTGGTAGACTGGATGGGCCAAGCAGTCCTTATCTGCTGTGAAATTCTATGTTTCCATGTTTCTAAATATTTCCTTGTTTATATAAAAGAAAAGTAAACATAAGATCCAGTCCATTTTTATGTTTACTTGCACATGTGCAAGAAACACTATGTGACAGCTTAGGAGAGAAGTGGGTTAGGGGGGTGCAGCAGTGTAGCAGCCAAGGGAGGCACAACATTTTAGGGCTTGGCCATGGTGCACCAAAGGAGGCACAGTGTGCTGATGACACTGGCTTCCAGAAGCTGCATCAAGTTAAAACATTTTCACCGCAGCAATCATGGGCTGCCTCATCATTGCAGCGTCAGCAATTTGCTGCAATGAGGGAGTGACCCGTCATTGCTGGACGGAAGGTTGCTGCTGTAATATTGTTTGTGAACATGGCAGTGAGTTGCCACCCTGTTCACTAACAATATTACTGGGCCCAGTGCTAAGGTGCCAATCCCCTCAGCAGCATGTGCCCCCAAGCGGTCTTTGTCTGCCTATGGGGAGCCCTCCCCATCGGCATGATATCCCATTTTCGTGTGTGCGGCGGAGGTGCCCAATCCCCATTGGCATGATGGCGTCCCCCTTTTGTGCTGACAGGGGCCCACTCCCCATCGGCATAATGCCCCCCTGTTTGCTTGTGTGCTGACGGAGATGCCCAATCCCCTGTCGGCTACATCTGCCACCCCTCAAAAAGACTCCCCTTGCATGCTGGAATCAACCCCAGTGTGCCAGAAGCCTGTAAATGCAAAACATCCACCATTGTCTTTTTTTTATGTACCTGTAAAGCAGAAAACAGTCCTTCGCGGTCTCCGGGGCCCCCCACCCTCTGCACACCCCACCCTGCCTCCCCATAACCCCCCTCACTCCATACTTACTTCCGGAGTCTGGCGCGATGATCTTTGGTGGACCGGGAATATGTCTTCACTCTTCAAAGCTGACCGCGAACTGAGGAAATGCCGATAAGCTGTACAGTGGCATAGATAGGGTTTTTTCAACTTTGGTGCATATCTCGGGCATTTTTGGGAATTTTGGCTTTACATTTTCAACATGGGGTTTTTGGGACCCCTCCTCATGAATTCTGTCACTGTCATGGCATTACTCAGGCCCGAAGGGTGATTTCGTGGTCACTGCATGGAATCACCTTTTGGGACTGATTAACGAAACGACAGTGCCTGTGTTCATGAGGTAGGCTCTCAAAAAGCCTATGTTGCAAGTCTGGTGAAACAATTCCTTTTGAAACTTGTTTATTAAGTTTTCTCAAACATATATGACATACAAAGACTTACACACATAGATACCGGGGATTGCCCCTGGTCCTCCAGCCCAAAACTGGCTGCGGATACTATGTACATCTAAAACTATGTATATACACAGCTGCGTTGAAATTTATATACCTCTAATAAGCTGTCTGACCAGTGTCTAATCATTGGAATAGGGTAGGCCTTAATTTAGCTTAGATATATAAAACCTGATAGATAATTTCCCACCAAAACAAAATATATCTAGGTTGTGTTGACACCTCCTACTAAGGTCAGACTAGCAACCGCAGCTGCATCCCTAGAAAAGAGAGAGATTCCCCCCACCCCTTCCTAATTTGCAGATCTTTATGTTCCTGTCTTATATAAGCCAGAAATGCAATTCAATTTGTTTGCAGATTCGCAAAGGCAAAATCATAGCAACTGAGCAAACCTTCAAACTGTTATTCGTCTGCTAATCTCACCCCGACAGACAGACCCCTGCTCCGGGCGCTTACTAGTTGTATAGAATAAATGGCTTCAAAGCCAGCCACCTTTTCTTATATAATCCCATCTTGCCCTCGCCCAACATCTGCCTTCGTACCATTCCCAGGGTTCTCATAAGATCCCCCAACCATTGGTCATAAGTATAGGCAAGGCTATCTTTCCAGTGCTTTAAAACAAAGGATTTGACAAGGGCCGTGAGTAAGGAAATGTGACATTTGACTGCAACCCCTGAAACTTGTGACACGTCCTCAAGCACACAAATTTCAGGTAATAGAAACTCCGAATAATCTAGGATGGGGTCCATATTCTGTTTAATTATGAGCCAAAGGGGCTGGATCTTAGAGCAATCCCACATCACATGCAATATGTCCCCCTGTTTCTCACCGCACTTGAAGCATAGGTCTGTCCGTTCAAGGTTTCTCACACATAGCTTTGCCAGAGTATAGTACATATTAGAAGAAATAAACAGTTGCATATTCTTGAGTTTAGATATAGTTATGTATTTACAGCTTTTCCATACAACCTTCCAGTTAGACCTTAGGGGAGACATAATCTTGTCCTAATATGGGATTTGAGTTGGGAAGCTTGAGCCCACGAAATTCAAAAGCACCCTATAGATTTGGGAGATAGGCTTATTTGCAAAATACACCCTATTTAGTTTTCCCCAGGTAAACCCTTTCTCCTGGGGCTCCACCATCCCTTTTATCACCCTGTTCAGCAAGTTAGTAAGCTGCATCTTCTTGAAGAAGTGCAGTCCCTCACATTGAGGTGGAAGAACAACACTATCCTCATTTATACAATCAGACAACTTAAGGTCCCATAACTGTCTAGCCCATTGCTTTATGATAATTTGACCACCTAACTGAAAATTCAGGTTGCCCAATATCATTTTTTCCCATGCTTTCTCTTGTCCCCTCTTTTGTGCTGGCATCAAAAAGGCCCACCCTGCACTAACTGTTTTTTCTATTGGAGTCAACTTTCCTTTTTCAGGGAGCTTTTCCGGGTGGGAGAAAAGCAATGCTTCTGGGGAAACTCTCAATTCCTTCAAGATCTGTCTCTCTATGTGGAGCCAAATTGGCACATATTCCCCCCCATCCATTCCACCATCCCATTATCCCTAGCTGCCCTGCCACATAATACAATTGGAGATCTGTCAACTTGAAGCCCCCTATATCCTGTGGGAGACGCATGACCGTGTGTTTTTTCCTAGCGGGCTTAGATTTCCACAGAAAGCTTGATATCAACTTTCTAATTTTTATAAACCAGGAGGAAAGAGATATGGCGCCAAATGAATTGGGTACAATAGCCTCGGCAAAAAATTAATTTTGACCATTCCTAACCTAGCTGTAAAGTTCAGTGGACGTTTATTCCATCTAAGCATGTCACCCCGGATTGTATTTAACAGTTTTTCCAAATTAATCTCCGCTCCCTCCTCTACATTAGGAGTAATCCATATACCCAAGTATTTGATTACTTTAGGGGCCCAATGAATCTGAAGTGGCTCAAAATCTGCCCTAAAAGTGTGTGGTGTAAGGGGGAGAATTTGAGTTTTGCTTAAGTTCAGTTTATAATTCGAAACTGCTGAGTATCTTCGTATAATTTCCAATGCCTGTCTAAAGCCATCAGCAGGGTACTGCAAATGCAATAACATGTCTTCTGCAAACACAGACAGTTTAAGTTCCTCCCTCCAAATTTTAATTCCCTGGATCTTGGGATCTAGGTTAAGTGCCCTTAGCAAGGGTTCTAAGTAAATGTTGAACAAAATAGGGGAAAGGGGGCATCCTTGCCTAGTCCCATTCTCTAATTTAATTTCTTGCGATATGTATCCATTGCAGAACACCCTGACAGTGGGGGATGCATATACATTTTTTTATTCCCCTGAGAAGACCTTCAGGGAATCCCATCCTCTCCATGATGGCAAAAAGAAAGGAGTGAGAAACCCTATCAAAGGTCTTCTCAGCATCTAAAGATATTAGTGCCATAGGTATCTGAGAGTCCAGCGCATAGTTAAGGATATGGTGCAGCTACCTTAGTGCATCATGAGCCCCCTTGTCTGGCATAAACCCTACCTCTTCCTGACTAATTAAACTTGGGACAACTTTCAAGATTCTATTAGCCAGTATCCTTGTCAGGATCTTGATATCCTGATTCATCAGTGCAATCGGTCTGTAGCTCTCCAGAAGCTCCTTTGGCTTATCCGGTTTTGGGATGAGAGTAATATATGCTTGGTAAAGAAGGGAATGAGACACCTCTGCTTGCATTATCCTAGTAAACATATCTTTTAGAAGAGGTAGTACTGTTGAAATATGTGTTTTATAAAACTTGTCTGTAAGGTCATCAGGCCCCGGAGTTTTACCATTCAGCAATGATTTGACTGTCTCTAATATTTTCCCCTCACTTATTGCCGAATCTAGAACAGGGAGAGGTATGCTTTCCAGAAATGCTTGTATTTCCTCCTTATTGTCAGTCCCTTCCCCTTGATAAATCCCTTTGTAATAAGTTGCAAAGGCATCAGCCACTTCTTGGGGGTCAGTTATAGTTTTCCCTTCCACTTTTATTAAGTTTACCATTTGTACGGCCTCCCATTCCCTTACTATAGCTGCGAGGAGGTGGCCAGGCACATCTCCCTGCATTAAATACTTGGCCTGGATTTTCTCCAACCAGAAATCCACCTTGGCATAGATCAGGTCCGCCATCTCATCCCTCAGATCCTTAAGTTCATCATCTAATTCTGCAGATGACCCTTCTAATGGTGCAAGAGAATCTATAGCCCCTATGATGAACTCCTCTCGGGCTTGTCTGAGTTTGTTTCTTCTCGCTGCATATCTTTGAGCTACTCCCGAATAAAGAGCTTTTCAAGTTGGCCAAGCTATTTGCTTATCCTGCAATGTTGGTAGTCGAACTTGAATAATCTCTCTAAGAGCCTCCTCTAACTTTCCCTGTAGTTTAGTATCAGTCAATAGTGATTCATCTAATCTCCATCTATATGGCTTGGGCGGAGAGGCTTTTAGCTCCCATGTCATCTGAAAGGGGAGTGATCATATAAGATTCTACTATAGATAGTCATTTCTTTTATTCCCAACAACGCTTCCTTATTGACCAGAAAAAAATCAATCCTGGAGTGCATTTTATGGGCCCCTGAAAAAAAAGTCATACTATTTGGTCCCTTACCATGTATCCAAGCAGTGTCCACCAATGCCATAGCCTCTAAGAATCGACCCATAGCTGCCTGTGCTCTTGACGGAGGTTTTTTAGAGGGTGGATTCCTGTCTTCCCAATTTTCTAAGCACAGGTTCCAATCCCCTGCTAGAATGATTGGATGTGCTGGCAACCCGACTACATCTGCCTCTAATGAAGCAAAAAAATCTGGGTTGGGGGCGTTGGGCCATAAATGGAGGCGATTGACAAGTCTGAACCCAGGATAGAGCCAGAGAGAAAAATTCCCCTGTTGTCCCCTTTTATTACCACTCTCTTTACCGCATATGGGCAAGCCTTCCCCACCAGAATAGTAACTCCCCCTGAAGCTGTTATGTTTCCCACTCCAAATACCTGACCCACCCACACTTTTTTCAACAGATCCAGTTCCTCTGTTAAAAGATGAGTCTCCTATAAAGTCACAATTTGTGCCCCCATTCATTGAATATGTCTCAGAATCACCATCCTTTTTCACCTACCCCTAAGGCCTTTAACATTCCAAGAAATAATTTTAATATTTACCATTGTATATTTATACTCCTATATTTATTGCCATGCTACGATCTACTAACGTCTTGTTCCCAGCTAATGGACTCACTCTCTTTTCTTTTCCCTCCACCCCCCCTCACAGTTCCCGATCCTATGATTGCCCTCCTAGAACAATAGTGATCCATGAATAAGCCAGTTCCCAAGTGTCTCCCTGGTCCCTTCTCCAAGCTCATAACAGAAATTATAAATAATCCCATCCTTCCAACGTCTTCCTACCCTGCCCCATCATTTAACTCTCCTCACTCACCTTCTCCTAACCCCATTGTCCAAGGGGAGATACATTCCTAGTGATCTCCCAGATTATAGCTATTTTCAGGCTATCCTGCCTAATTATCTTTCAGTGTGCTTTAGTAAATGATGGGGTTTTATCTGGACACACTGTTATAGCATACTTCAAATTCTTTATCCGCTATGCCCGCTGGACCTTCATTATTTCACAAAATGACCACATCCCCTGTAGTATAGTTTCCCTTTTCCCTGTATTGAGAGGGAAGCCCAGCTCTAGCCCTCCAGCCCGATATTTACCTGAAAAATCCTCTCCTCTGCTTCCCCCCCAAAAGACTGCTAACAGTATAAGGCTAGACCATTGAATGGAAGCAGCAACTTACCAGAGGAGTGATCTTACAAAGAGAATAGCTGTTGCTGCTCACCATTCACCCCAGTTGTGTAATCATAAAACCCCTAGCTCCTTTCCCCCAGGATAAGCCTTCCGCATTCATTTTCGAGGTTACCAAATTAAAGAGCAGCAAGTTCTCTGCCATCTGATACAGCGCCAAACCTGTTTTTGAAGCAAACCTAGGCTGAGAGAAGCTCTCTCCCTGCATCCATTGAAATGGGCCTTTACCCCCACCCCTAATGTAAACTCATTGAATTACTTAACCTAAGGTACGTCTGCCCTCTAGTGGCATCACCTAGTAATTGCTTCGCTACAGATCACATTAGCTCTGAAAGAGGTCTCATATCCAAATTCCAAACATCAGCCCTACCACCACTATCTCCCTATAGGTCTCCATAACGCTTTCTTCCACTCGATCCCTTAAGCTGCCCCAAAACAAAAATGTAGACTACCTGCCTAATATAATCAACAGACTGTTTAATTTTAATAATAAACCGTAAACGAGTTCAGTCCATGCATAGCATTTCAACCGTTCTTTAATCACATCCAGAACAGGTTAGAACTCCCCATTGCCACTGCTAAGCCAGTCAAGTCGATGGCTTGAATAATGATGGTAACTCAAATCTCAAGCCCTCCGGAGCATCACGCGCTGTTAGGTATTTTTTGTCTCCAGCTTGGAGCTTAACTATTAGGGTCGCTGGATACTGCATCGAAACTTGATCCCAGCTAGGTATAGTTTCTTCTTAATGTCCGAGTACTCTTTCTGGCTATTTTGAATAGATGCGGTTTGATCCTGGAACAGCCACAAAGTCATCCCATTCCACTGCAGATTTTTTGATTGCTTAGCTTTTTGAGAACAAAGGCTTTTTCTTTATAGTTAAGAAACCTCATGATTAATACCCACTGGCGAGCTCTGGGGGTGGTCTCTCTAAGTGCCCGGTGCACTTTTTCCAGGTCATATGCCTCCTCGTATGGAGTCGGGTTTAGTAGTTTCAATAGCAGATCCTGCAAGAAGGTTACACAGTCTGCCCCCTCTGTTTTTTCAGGAAGCCCCGCCATAATTAAGTTATTTCTCCTGCTATGTGATTCTTGGTCCTCAATGTGGTCTTCCAGCTTTTTGACTTGCTTTTGTAGCACAACCACTTCTTGCTCTATTGTTGTAATTTTCCTTTCCTGTGACGAGACCCTGGCCTCTAAATCTCCCATCCTCCTTGCCAGCGCATTCAAAGTCAGTTTTACCATTGAAAAATCCACCACCAAACCCTGTAACATTTGTTTAATCTCCAGAATTCATCCGCATTCGCTTTGTCTCCCCTTTCCACTCTCTCTCTTCATCATCTTGATCCTCCGGAACAGGCAAAAGGGGCTTCTGGCATTTTACTGCTGGTACCCGAGCCGACAAAGGCTCTGGAACTCCACACTCCATCTCAGCCATTTTGTCAGGCCTTTGCAGATCACCACCGAGAACAGGTAAAAAATTCAATCTGCTCCTTCCTGTTCAATCAAAAGGCAGAGAGGCTTAGTAAACTTTCCTGAACAACTAGATTATCGAATTAAGTCCAAAAAACTTATTTAAAAAGTAGATTAAATTGACGAGGGCATGGGAGCAACACTCAGGACGTCCTCTCTCCTCTAGCTCATCACGTGATCCCTGGTGAAACAATTCCTAAAATGACTGTTTTATGAGCATGCATTACACAGTTCCTAGGCACACTCGTAAGTTCGCGAATTTGTAACATTAGCACTTCAGATTTTCAACATTGCCATTTTATCACACCTACTTATGAGCCGTACAGCTGTCATTTTTCACATCTAGCCCAAAATGTGCTTCCACGCATGCAGCGCACAATGGCGCAGTCGGTGTGCGAAATCAATGTTTAGGACAAATTAAGAAAATCACAGTGACACTGTTCATGAGCAGAGGTCTTAAAATGGCTATGTTGAAAATTTGGTGAAAACATTCCTAAAAATGACTGTGTTACGAGTGTGCATTGCACAGTTCCTATGCACGCTCATAAATTCATGCATTTGTAACATTTGCAGTCCAGATTTTCAACACTGCCATTTTATCACACCTACTTATGAGCAGTACAGCTGTCATTTTTCACATCTTGCCCAAAATGTGTTTCCATGCATGTAGCACACAATGGTGCAGTCGGTGTGCGAAATCACTGTTTGAGACAGAGTAAGAAAATCACAGTGACACTGTTCATTAGCAGAGGTCCTAAAATGTCTATGTTGAAAATTTGGTGGGAAACGTTCATAAAATGAGTGTGTTACGAGCATGCGTTGCACAGTTTCTACGCACACTCATACCTTCGCACATTTGCAATATTCTCACTCCAGATTGTCAACATTGCCATTTTTACACACCTCCTTATGAACAGTACAGCTGTCATTTTTCACATCCTGACCAAAATGTGTTTTCAAACTTCCAGTACAGAATGGTGCGGTCGCTGTGGTAAATCACTGTTTAGGACACATTGCAAAAATCACAGTGACACTGTTCATTAGCAGAGGTCCTAAAATGCCTATGTTGAAAATTTTGTGATGAAAGTCCTTTAAATGATTGCGTTACGAGCGTGCATTGCGCAGTTCCCATGCACACTTATAACTTCGCACATTTGTAATATTTTCACTCGAGATTTTCAACATTGCCATTTTTCCACACCTCCTTATGAACAGTACAGCTGTCATTTTTCACATCCTGGTCGAAATGTGTTTTTGCAGTTCCAGTGTAGAATACCATGGTTGTTGTGGGAAATCAGTGTTCAGGATACAGTAACAAAATGACAGTGACACTGTTCATGAGCACAGCTCGTTAAATGCTTATGTGAAAAATCTGATGATGAAACTCCATAAAATGACTGTGTTATGCACATGTGTTGTACGGTTTCCAGAAGTGCAAGCATTTTTAATATTCCCAGTACACATTTTCAACATTGCCATCTCTTCATACCTCCCTATGGATGTTACAGTGGTCATTCTTCACATCCTGCCCCATCTGTGTTTCCGTACATGTGGTGCAGAATGCCACTGTCACTGTTGAAAGTCAGTTTTCAGGACACATTGACAAAATCACACTGCCACTGTTCATGGCAAGAGGTCCCAAATGCTTTCGTGAGGTGGGGTCACAATAAGGCCATGTTCAAAATTTGTACTGTGAATACCAACAAACACCTGAGGCATTACAGTTTCTAACCATAATGTCCTATCCTGTACAGACAGACAGGCATTGGGGTGTGCCTTTGGATTGCCAACTGTACTGCTCATGCCATCCCACCCCAACCCCCAGCCATTGACAGGCATCGAGGTGTACCTTGGACTCTTCGTCCCAAGACTTCACCCCATTCTCCTATGCTGCACCCATTTCAACATATGTCCTTATGGAATGGGCTGACTGTAAAGCCAAACACCCTAAGGCACAGCTCAACACATGTCAGTGTCTGCAGAATAGAATAAGGTGACATAGCTTGACGATCATGGTTGATGACACAAAAATTTACCCCAAATCCTGTCCGTCTCTACAGCAAGGAGGTGGGGTTCATGTGAAGTTCAGTACTTCACTGCCGTTCCTATTCTGCATTTGTCTAACTCCTGCATTTCTAATGCTAATACCAGCAAGCAAACATTCGGCATTGACAAATGCTTGTTTACGAAGAGGTCCAAGTAAAGGAAATATCGCAATGCTAAAAAACTGTAAACAATTAATCTAAGTGAGTGTAAATGTTAGATAGTTATAAATATGATTACATATTAACTCTTATACTAGTGCAACATTAAGAGATATTTATATAAATGATGAAATTCAGGTCATGCAGTCATCTGTATTAGAAATGATAGGATTGATTTTCAAATGAAAAAACTATGATGCAAGGTGCCTGTGCCAAAGTTGCATGACGCAAGTGGCACCTTGCATCATAAACACAAAGAACCTAAGTACACAAGCACTGAGGCAAGGATTACCCCAAAGGGCATTGGCCAGGAAGCCAAGTTTCAAAGAAATACAAAATCACACATACCCCCATAATGCAAAGCATCGTGGGCTGTATATGCTAATCACCACAAAATATTATGCTGGTTCAACTTTAAACAGAAATGCATGGCACTGAAAGGCTTCTCACACAGTCTGAAAAGGGTGCCAACAGAAGACAGGAACATGTGTTTTGCCCTACCAGGACTCATCAGTATGCCTTGTCTGTATGACACCCCAGTGGAATGAACCATCTACCCTAAGTTGGTCTGTCTGGGTTGGTTTGTGGTGAGTCAAGTAAGAACAAAATACAAGCTAAAACACAAAGAACCTTAGTGCACAAGCACTGAGGCAAGGCTTACCCTAAAGTGTATTGGCCAGGAAGCCAAGTTTCAAAGAAATACAAAATCAGACCTTACATCATAATACGTGGCAGTCCCAATTTTCAAACACTTGCTGCAGTGAAATCAGGATGCCTTTTGGCAAAGCCCCCCTGCACCACCTTGTAGCAAAAGTGCCCATGTGGCAGATTGCAAGGGTGAGTGGCAATGGTAGAGCTGCACTATCACCTTATATGGAATTCTAAATGTTCTGCCATGGCTGCATCAGGGGCTCATGTTAGTCAAGCCAGGAGGTGGTGTAAGGGCCCTCCCCACTGCTTGGCTCAGTGGTGAGTGAGCTATGGGACCTAGAAGGTGAGGAACAGGGGCTGCTGGGGCAGTGAGAATGCCATAGGATATGAGGGGGCGCAGTGGCAGTTACTTGTAGAGGAGGATGCACCTAGCAGAGGTGCCATGTGGTGTATCTGACAGCCAAGGGGAATATATTGGGGGATGGTATGTTCATACTATTATGATACGGCCATAGATAGAAGCAGTACTGGCACCTGCCCCACAGAACCCAAACTCCTGTGGGGCAGGTGCCAGAGCTGCTACCACCATGGGCTATGTCATGATAGTATCACCATGAAACTCCCCCATCTGGTCCCCCCAGCTGTCAGATATGTCATATGGCACCTCTGCCAGGTGCTTCCTCCACTCCATGTAACTGCCGTTGTGCCCCTTTCATATCCTATGGCACCCTCACTGCACTATTAGCCCCTGTTTCCCACCTTACAGCCTGAGTCCCTCCCCCACCTCTGTGGCTCACGTAGGCTTGTGCTGGGTGGTT
The DNA here is from genome assembly GCA_016271365.2 of Neoceratodus forsteri. Lineage (NCBI taxonomy): Eukaryota > Metazoa > Chordata > Ceratodontiformes > Ceratodontidae > Neoceratodus > Neoceratodus forsteri. Next base: position 4,404,943 of record JADMNL010000045.1, on the reverse strand, counting down.
GATAGATCCCTCCCTCAAACCCCATAGGTGTGCTCAATGTTTGGGGCAACCAAGAGGCTCAAGCAAGTTCCAGGTCATCTGTGCAGGGACCCCTACTTTTACAAAATTGGCACAGGGTCGCTGATGCACCCAGAGTTTGCTGCAACCCTAGATCACTGCAAATCGTGGTGATCTAGAGGCTCTTTGATTCCTGAGGCTCTCAAAAGACTTTAGCTATTGGTTGGTGGTGGGGTGCAGTGAGCATAGTGGATATGAGCAAGATCGGGGTGGTTAGAAGCAGAAGACAACCTGGGGCTAAATGGTGCCAGTAGAGAGGCCCAACATGTTTAGTGCCCATTCCCAGGGGTCCCACCAGACTGAGTGGGTGGGTAACCAGTGGGTCTGCAGCCTATGCCTGTCCCCTTCGGGACATCCTGCGCAATGCCAGATCGATGAGTAATAAGACCCAAATTATGGCAGACTCAATTTCATCTGTACATCTGGCTTGCATCACAGATACCTGGTTGGAAGATGATGCCAGGCCAGTTTTGGAGGCATCTATCCCTGCTGGATACTCAGTGGTGCACTGCCCAAAGAGGGAATGCAAGGGTGGGGGTGTGGTCATCTGTTTTAGATTCAGTCTGAACTTTACCGTGCAACCAGTGGGTTCTACCTCGTCACTTGAATGTGTGGCTTTATGTGGGATCCAGGTGTGGGTTGCAGGATTCTCATTGTTTACTGGCCTCTGAGGAGGGGAGATTTACTGCAGGAGGTCACAGACTTTGTTATTGAAAGAGTGTTGGAGTCCCCAAGATGATCAATTCTGTGGGATTTGAATGCCTGGGTTGATGGTGAGTCCTAACATCTTGGATGTGACCTCCTCCAGTTAATGACATTACTGGACCTGACACAAGCAGTTGCTTCTGCAACCAATCACCACAGCCACACCTCACACCTTGGACTTGATGTTCTCACTGGGGCTTGAGATCATGAACCCAGCAGTTTTCCACAGTGCTCACAGTGCTTCCTTGTGCTAGGACAAGGTGCAGCACACCTAGGAAGCAGAATCCAAGTACAAACAAACTATCCTGCACTAACAAAGGTGCTATTAATCCCAAAAATAAGTACAAATGAATACTGGATGTAAATCATCAAAGAAACAGCTTTATTGCTGCATAGACATACAGGTACTGGGAATTACCCAACAGCCTCAGCGCTTTGCTCCAATGAGCTTCGTCAGGAGTTAGTGTTCGTGCAGGATAGTTTGTTTGTACTTGAGATCATGAACCTCAAGATTGATCAAGTCACTTGGTCCGATCATTGCACAGGCAGAGTTCTTGTTTGGGGCCCCTCCAATAGTCCCTCCCCTGTTGAGATAGTCAGTTATCACCCTTTGAGGGGATTGTCCCCAGAGGGACTCCTGGCAATAGTAGATTTATCAGGTGTGAGCACTGCATGTGCAACTGGCGTGGGTGAGGCAGTGACTGCCTATAAAAAGGTGGTCTCCAAAGCACTCGATGCCATCACACCAGTCCATACACAACCCAGATCTTTTCACTTGAGACCCCTATGGTTTGATGAGGCTCTCAAGGAGATGAAGATCAAAGGTCAGAAGTTGGTGAGTTGCTGGAGAAGGATCTGTTCTGAGGACAAACTGGCCTTATAAACTCCCTATCATTATTACCAAGGGGCAATTGACTATAAGAATGCAGAATTCCTGTCCAGGGAGATTGCTGCAGGAGGAACAGATCAACTCAGCTTTTTTGTGCTGTGGACAGACTACTTCATCCGGTCTGTCTGCAGCCAAAAAAATCATTTCAATCACATGGTGTGATGAGTTTGTTCAGTCCTTCTCTGTTTGGGTGTCTTCTACCCAGTCCAGGATCTCCTCAGTGGGACAAGATTTGCCCCACAGTGGTCAGCCTGGTGGAAGCATGAGCACTCCCATTGTCTGGGAGGAGTTTAGGCCAGTGGAGATTGCTGAAGTTGTTGGAGTGATCTCGAAGCTGCCACAAACTTCTTGCAAACTGGAACTGGCCTCGACCAGTCTCCTAGTGGGATGTGCCGAGACCATAGATCCAGTGATTGCCAGGATAATCCAGTGTTCACTTTTGGAGGGGATCTTCCCTGATGCCTTGAAGGAGGCACTGGTGGTGCCCCTCCTGAAGAAACCATCACTCGACCCTTATGTCCAGTTGAATTATCGCCCTATCTCCAACCTCCCATTTCTAGGGATGGTTGTTGAAATAATAGTGGCACTGCAGCTTGAGGTGGACCTCAGAGCTTATGACATCTATGAGCCATTCCAGTTTGGTTTTAGAGCTAGGCATAGCACTGAAAAGGTGTCGGTCAGGGTACAAAATGACCTCCTCAGGGTAAGAGATAGAGGGGGCTGGTCAATTTTCATTCTCCTTGATCTCCCCTCAGCATTTGACACCTTGGACCACATTGTGCTTTTGAATTGCCTTAAAGAATACTGTGGACTTGCGCCGGTACTGTCATCAACTGGTTTGAGTCCTACTTCTCAGGTAGGAAGCAACGGATGGTAATGGGGAATTCCTCCTCCTCCACGAAGCTCCTTCTGTGTGGAGTTCCTCAAGAGTCGATCCTGTCACTGATGTTGTTGCAGTGTACATCTACCCCTGGGAGAGCTCATTAGATGGTACAGTCTGGTTTTCACTGCTATGCAGATGATACCCAGCTGTACATGTCTTTGCTCCTGGAACAAATGACACCGTGGAAGTGCTTAACAACTGCCTGGCCAAAATTCAGGACTGGATGGCCTCCAACTGGTTGAGGCTAAATCCTGACAAGACAGAGGTTCTGGTGATTGAGCCTGGTCACGGGCGTGATGGTAGTGCCTCCAGAGTGGTAACAGGACTGGTCCTGGAAACCACCCTCTTGATGGCTTCCTCTAGGGTGAGGATTCTGGGCATCTTCCTGGATGACAGACTGACACTTGATGCTCAGGTGACATCTGTTGTCCAAAGTGGTTTCTATCACTTAAGGAATGTCACCCAGATTAAACCCCTAGTTCCACCTGAGGGTCACCCATCAATAGTACACACCTTTGTTACTTCTAGGCTTGATTGCTATAATGCTCTGTAATTTGGGGCCCATGGAGGCCCCCCCACCTGCTGCAGCAGTTGCAGAATGCAGCAGGTAGATTACTGATGGGCCTGCCTAAGTCATGTCATGTGAACCCGGTCCTGCAAGATCTGCAACTGGCTGCCTGTCAAGTGGAGGGTCATCTTTAAGGTGGGCTTGCTCAACTATAAGGCCTTGTACGTATCAGGCCCTGGCTACCTGATGGGTCTCATTAACCATGCCACTCCGGTCTGCTCCCTACACCCCTCAACTAGGGGCCTACTTGCAGTTCTGAGGGCCAAGTTAACAATTTGTGGTGATCAAGATTTTGAGATCGATGGACCAACCCTCTGGAACTTGTTTCCAACCTCTGTAAGGGAGGACCCATTGGTAGAAGCATTCAAAAGTGGTCTTAAGATTCATCTTTTCAAACAGGCCATTCTGGACTAACCACAGTATTTTAAGCTGGACCACGCTGCTCATCCATCCAGGATTCATGAGGAAGCCAGCGTTGCTGGAGCTCTCCCACCTCCCCACTCCTCAGCCTGCCTCCCAGCAACAGAAGCTGCAGAACCAACAGGTATGAATCTACACCTACTGCTGGGTGCCATGCACCATCTTAGCTGAGCTTTTCAGACTGTGCAACACCACATAACCAGGCCTTTTCCATCTGCAGAATGCCACTGATTGATATTTGTACCACAGCGACTTTAAGAATGAATGTTGTTTTTTATGCCCCGATATAATGGTTTACTGCCTTTCACCATTGTAACTAACGCTACTGTGTATCATTGCTACATTTCAAGAGTATGCAGCTTGTGTATTTAGATTGAGCAGCTACCTGTATAGTGCAGACATAGGCTAGCAGAGTGCAGTCTTATTTAAAAGTTGAAATCATTTCAGCACATTAAAACCATACTCCTCAAATGGGATAGTACAGTGTTAAAGCAAACAGGAGACTTAGTGCATTGAAACCTTGTTCCCCAAATGGGATAGTACAGTGTTACAGCTAGTAGAGACTTAGCTTGTGCAGGTTTAACTGTGGTCATTTAATTTTTGTTTACTGTGTTCAGGGTCCCTCTCTTGCATCACCTGGATGCTATGGGGATAGTGGGGCTGTGCTGGCAAGCTGCTGTGGCTCCTCAGTCGGCCACTCTACTCCAACCCTTCCTCCCCCCACTGAGCTCAAGTTTCCTCTGCCTGTACCCCAGTACTCAGTATTTAACAACCCTCTGCCTTCCTCTCTCCCCAGCTTGCCACCACCAGCCCAAGGACCACTGGACAGTGCCACTCAGACATTCAGGCTTCTGGGGCAGCCAGCATTCCCAGAGATCTACCCCTCCCCACTCCTCAGCCTGCTTTCCAGCAACACTCCCACCAAAAGGTGATCTGTCTTTTATAGTGCCCCCTGTGGAAATAGTCAGCCCACTTTTGCCCCCCCACTACACTCGCTGTAGTGATTGCATCGAGCTCCCCCTCTCCCTGTCTATAACTTGGCCTAACCCACCTCCTGCCTAAAGCTCCTTTTCACCAAGCACTTAGGATGATCAGAGGAGTTACACAACCTGCTGTAATATCTGGGTCCCCTAAATCAAATAAATACTCTTAGCCACAACAATGGGTGCACAAACTAAGGACCACTTAGCACTACTGTTTTTAATCATAACTCTAAGGATCTCTAATAACCCCCCCTTTCCGGATAGCCAACAACCATTCTACTACCTTTTTGCTTTGTCCCACAGAATTGGTACAATTAGTTATATAAGTGACACCTCCCTCAGACTTACTAGCCTAAACAGGTAACTACTGCATTACCCTGATGTACCGGCCATACCTCTCCTCCTCTGCTTTACTATGTCACCAAAATTATTAAAGTATGTGATAGTTACTCGGTTACTCGGTTAATGGACAAAAGAAGGCCAAGGCCCATCGAGATTGCCCTCCACACCTTGTGGATCATTATACCCTGTCATGTTATTTTATTTTATTATTATTTTGTTTTGAAGCCATTTGTCGAGTTTTATTTTAAAATTGTTTATATTATCACATTCTTTAATGTCTTGTGGCAAAGAATTCCAAATTCTTGGAGCTCTAACTGTAAAAAAGTGCTGTCTTTTATTTGTTTTGGTTCGATCAATTTCTATTTGTTTATTAGATTTCTTGCTACAATTTTCCTTACTGTAAATGATAATCCACATAATTCCATTAATATTTTGAAATGCACAATCTTAAAAAGTTGAAGTAGATTGCCTCTTGTTCTTCTAAGACTTGATGAATACAATCCTTTTTTGGAAGCCTAGTTTCATAATCTAATTGAAAAAGATGTGGTACAATTTTTGTTGCTCTTCTCTGAACCTGTTCTATCCTAGTAATGTCTGCGATCAAGTAAGGGTTCCAAAAGGGTGATCCATAATCCATGTATGGTCTAATATGTGATTTATAAAGAGACATGATGCATTCCTCAGATTTAATAACAAATGTATTGTTTATTCTATGAAGAAGCGCATTATCTTGTTTGGCCAATTTGTTACAATGATCAGTAGATGACAGTTTGTTGTTTACTAGTATTCCCAGATCTTTTTCCATAGATGATTCTCTCATACTAATATTGTTTAGAGAATATGATTGCTTGGGGTTATTTTAACCCATATGTAAAACTGCACATTTTAAAACGTTAAAAAACATTCGATTGGTATTTGCCCCACAATCAATACTAGCAAGATCACTTTTTAGAATGTTTCTATTTCTTTTACTGTCAACACGGCCTCCCAACTTAGTGTCATCTGCAAATTTTGACATTATATTATTTGATGAAATAGCTAAATCACCAATACAGATACTGAATAATGTCGGTCCCAAAACAGTGCCCTGAGGAACACCACTTGAAACATTGCCCTTTTCTGAAAGTTCTCCATTCACTCTAACAGTCTGTGTTGTATTATTCAGCCAACTATGAACCCAAGAAACAACATCATATGAGAAACCCAATTGAATTAGTTTATTTAACAATATGGAATGTGATACCTTATCGAAAGCTTTGCTGTAGTCTAACAAAATAACGTCAACTGGGATATTAAAATCCAAGTTTTTACTAATCATGTTGTAAAAAGAAAACAAGTTGGTTGTGCATGAGTGACCAGATTTGAACCCATGATGTATTATCACCAATATTTAGGGACTGCATTTCTTCTTCAATAAGGGATTTAATCTTTTTTCCAGTAATTTACAGGGTATAGAAGTAAGACTAATGGGCCTATAATTTTCTGCTTTAGAGTGAAGTCCCTTTTTAAAAATAGGGGCAACTGCAGCTGTTTTCCAATCCAAGGGAACCCTAGATTTCTTAAGACACTTATTGAAAATAATTGTAAGTGGTAAAACAATTGCATCGGATGTTTCTATAAGAAATTTAGAAGTTATATTATCTGGACCAGGGCTGCTTGTTTTTTTTTTAACGTGTCTAAAAGTTAATATGTCTCTTGAAGTGTAACAGTATAGTTAAGTCCTTATGTGCTCTCCCTGGCAGAAACCTGGCTCTCACCCAAAATCCCTGGCTCAGTCATAACCCTGAATGGGTATACCCTTTTTAGACAAGACAGACTGGGTAAAAGGGGCAGAGATTGTGCAATTTAACATAGAAACATAGAAACATAGAATTTGACGGCAGATAAGGACCACTTGGCCCACCCAGTCTGCCCATTTCCCTACCTACTGGATAAGCTGCAGATCCTAGTTAACCAGCAGCCTACTTCTTCTTACCCCCATCCCCCAGAATTGCCTTATGACTGTCCCATGCATTCTTGAATTCCACCACTGATTTTGACTCCACAACCTCCTCCGGAAGGCCATTCCATGCATCCACAATCTCTCTGTGAAAAATACTTCCTTAAATTACCTCTGAGCCGCCCCTCTATCTTCCAATTGTGCCCTCCTGTTCTTGCACACCTCTTTTTGAAAGATGCTACCCTCTTGGACTTTGCTGATTCCTTGAGGTACTTGAGAGTTTCTATCATGTCCCTCTCCCTCCTCTTTTCCTCGAGGCTATACATATTAAGCTCATAAGTCTCTCTTCATATGTCTTCTGGTGCAGACCCTGCACCATTTTAGTTCCCTCCTCTGGACAGCTTCCATCCTGTCTATGTCTTTGTGAGATTGGGTCTCCAGAACTGCACACAGTACTCAGATGAGGGTCTCACCAGCTGTCTGTACAGAGGATAATAACTTCCTGTTTTCTACTGGTGATGCCTCTCCCTATGCATCCCAGTATCCCCCAACCCTCCTTGCTTCCCTCTCACATTGCTTGCCCACCTTTAGGTCATCTGATATGACTACCCCCAGGTCCCTTTCCATTTTATTGTTGTTAGTGTCTCACCCCCATTGTGTACTCTTCCCTGGGTTTTTGTTTCCAGGTGCATTACCTCTCACTTCTTAGCATTGAATCAAAGCTGCCATACATTTGACCATTCCTCTAACCTTGCCAAGTCCCTTCTCATCCTTTCCACCCCACCCTGTGCATCAACTCTGTTGCAGATCTTTGTGTCATCTGCAAGAGACATACTTTTCCTTCCAGTCCTTCCACAATGTCGCTTACAAAGACATTGAAGAGGACCGGTCCTAATACTGAACCCTCCGGTACCCCACTAGTAACCCTCCTTTCTTCTGAGTGGACTCCATTTACTATTACTCTCTGTGTCCTATTCTCCAGCCAATTCTTTACCCAGGCTGTCATCTTGGGACCCACTCCCAGGCTGGCTAACTTGTATATTAATCTTTTGTGGGACTGTGTCAAATGCCTTGCTAAAGTCTAGGTAGGCCATGTCCACAGCCCCTCCTGATCTACTACTTTGGTCACCCAGTCAAAGAAATCTATCAGATTTGTCTGGCATGACCTTCCCACTGTGAATCCATGCCTAGGGTCCTGTGCCCCTCTGGCCTCTAGATACTCGACAATTCTTTCCTTCAGAAGTGATTCCATCATTTTCCCTATCACTGAGGTTAAACTAACAGGTCTGTAGTTTCCTGCTTCTGCCTTGCTCCCACTTTGTGAAGGAATCACATCTGCCCTCCTCCAGTCCTCGGGTACCACCCCATCCTCCCATGATTTGTTAAAAGGGTAGTCAGTGGTGTCACTAGGTTCTACCCTTAGCTCTTTTAGAATTCTGGATGAATCCATCAGGCCCTCATTGCTTTGCCACCTTCAGTTTTAAGAGTTCTTTCAGAACCCTTTCTTCTGTAAATGGGCTGGTATCAACTTCTGTATCAGGTGTTACTACTGTTTGTTTTATGTACCTCCCCTCTTCATTTGTAAATACTGGAGCAAAATTATTTGTTTAGTATCTCTGCTTTCATAGTCTCCCTGCCCACCCTCCTCCCTCCCTTATTAAGCCTCACTATCCCTCCCTTGGTCTTCCTTTCCTCCTGATGTACCTATAAAGGTTTTTATCCCCTTCTTAACTGAGTTGGCTATCTTTTCCTCAGTTTTGGCCTTTGCTGTTCTGACTGCCTTCCCAGCCTCCTTTTGCTTTAACTGATACAGTTCTCTGTCCTGCTCCTTCCTGCGATTCCTTGTACTTCCCGAATGCTTTCTTTTCTCTTGAACCTTCACTGCCACTTCCTTTGAGAACTGTAGTGGTTTCTTACATCGTCTTGTTTTTGTTTATTTGCTTCACACAATGGCTCAGTTACCTCTGTGATGGCAGTTTTTATTATTCCCCATTGTTCTTCCACCCCTCCTTCCTGCCCATTTGCTAGTGCATTCCTTAGGCACTCACCCATTTTGGCAAAGTCAGCCCTCCTAAAGTCCAGTACTTTTGTCTTTGTATGGCTTGACTCTATTGCTGTGTTTATTTGAACCATACTGTTCGATGGTCACTAGTTCCCAGATGGCTACCCACTTCTACATCTGTGATCCTCTTTCCATCTCCATTTGAGAGAATCAAGTCTAATATTGCTCCTCTCGAGGCGGGCTCCAGTACTAGTTGTCTAAGGCATGCCCCCTGTGGGGCATCTAGAATAACTCCACTTAGAAGTGGCAGCTGCAACTGCACTCCAGTTAACATCTGGCACTTCAGATCTCCATCAGCAATATCTCCTTTTTCTGCCATTCTACATACTTCATCATTTCGTCCATTCCTCTCCTGAGAAGAGTCTCGTATACAACCCCTCAGCGTATTGTGGTGCCATTGCCTGTCTCCAAATTTACCCACAGTGCTTCTTCTCCTCCCTGTTTTACCCTTTTGTTCTGTTGCTTTTATTCCTTCTCTTATGTAAGAACTACTCCTCCTCCTCTTTTACCCTCCTGTCCCTCCTGAGACAGTGTATCCTGGTATGTTTATGTCCCAGTCATGGTTTGTGTGTACCATGTTTCTGTGACTGCCACGATATCCAGATGTTCCTCCTCCATCAAGGCCACTAATTCAGGAAGCTTGTTACCCAGACTATGGGCATTGGTACTCATTGCCTCCATTTTTTGATGGCTTACCTTCTGTTGCAGCATCCCCACTGACTGTTCTACTCAGTCTTTTTTCTCATTTAGTACCCTGTTTTGTAGGGAGAGGCTGGGATTTTCTGCTGCTTGTCAGTGCCTCCCCCTTTGACTAGTTTAAGCTTGCAAATGAAGCATTAAACCGATTGCTCAAAGACTTGTTCCTTCCTGGACAGATGCAGACCATCCTGCCAGTATAGGCTGGTGTCCCTCCAGGTGGAACCCCAGTCCCCAATGAAGCCAAACCCCTGTGCTTCACACCATTTTTTCAACCATTCATTAAACTGCATGGTGCCAATTACCCTTGCTTCCCCCATGCCTTTGACAGGCAACACCTCTGAGAAGGATACTGTGTGTGCTACTTGTCTTAGGTCCCTCCCCAACTCTGCAATGTCCTCCTGCACTGCTCTAATCTCATGATGAGCCAAGTCATTTGTCCCTAAGTGGACAATTACATCCAGCTCAGAAACCCTTGCAGCTGTTCTCATGATCCTGAGGATGCGCTTCCTGTCCCTCCAAGCCATGGCACCAGGCAGGCACCTTACTTCAGTTTTCCCAGGTCCTCCCAGTTCTATACCCCTAATAATTGAGTCACCCACCAGGAGCTGCTTCCTTTCCCTGTGGTGTCCTCTGCCTCCTCCCTGTGGGCCTCCCTTGTGACAGTTGTCATCAATCTTCTCTGCGGGTGCATCCATAGGGGAGCTATGCTCCCCCAGAATGGTGTATGGATTGTGGAGTGGAACAATTGACTGGGTGTGCCTCTGTTCCACCCTCCTCACCCTCCCTGAGCCCACTGTGGTCCAACTGCTGGGCTTTCGTCTCAACCTCTGAGGTAGTGGTGGTGGCGCTAGTGCTCCCTGAATGGGGAGGTTCCCTTCCTACTGTCCAGTGTGGCCTGGGGGAAGGTTTTCTTACTACTGTCCAGTGCGGCCTGAAGACGGGCAACTTCCTCCCTCAGGGCAGATAGTTGTCTGCAAATAGGGCAGCATCTCAGCCTCAGAAAGACTCCCAGAAGACTGCTTCCCACAGCAATTACATTGCACTACTCCCCACATGTTTATCTAGTTTTTTTGTATTGTGTGTGTGTGTACGTGCATGTGTGATTTGTTATATAGAAATATATATATTATACAATGTGTATGCTTATATTGTCAGTGCAGTGTTCTAGAGAGGATATGACAGTGAAATGCACCTTGCACTTGAGGAAATGATGTCAGAACCTCAGGTATAAAGGAACTATTTCAGGGGTCGGTGGGGTGAGGGTGGGAAGGGGTTGGGCCCAAACTGTGCCCTCACAAAACAATCAGCTAAAAGCTCTCACCCACCACTGGATGAGTGCCTTCCTGTCAGCAAGATACCCTACACAACAATTTGACAGAGAAAGTACCCTGCTAATCAAACAGAGAAAATCCAGACATCCAAGTCAGACACAGGTAAACCTCTCCAGCCCTTAAACAGCCTGGTGGTTTGTTAGCCACAAAGGAAAATCAAATATGCAGTTATTTCAGCCCTTCTGAGGATGCTGACAAGATAAGCAGTTTTAAAACCCCTTCCTGAATTAAAAACTAAAACAAACACAAAGCAATACCACTTTAAAAGTGAGGAAAACTCTCTCAGATGTAAGCAAGAGAGAGAGAGAGAGATTAGTTACAGATATTTAGTCCAAAATAGTATATCCCACACAGCTTCTCAGTTGTTTTCAGGCCCACCCTGTACACAACTTAGAAGAAGATGGACTTCTGCCTGAAACAGGATCACACCACTAGTTTATAGTAATTGAACAATGCTGAAATGGTCTAGCTAGACAAATGGCTGTGATGCAGACCTCTGACTTGTGAAGACAATTTCCCCACCCAGGCTATGTCTGCATCCAATTACAAACTGCAGCTTTTGCTATTTTGAATCACACAACCCCACCAAAAGTTGCAAAATATATTGATGCAGATTCTCACAGAATTCTAGGAATCAGTCCAGTTAGCCACAAAGGAAAATCAAATATGCAGTTATTTCAGCCCTTCTGAGGATGCTGACAAGATAAAGCAGTTTAAAAAAAAACCCTCCCTGAATTAAAAACTAAAACAAACACAAAGCAATACCACTTTAAAAGTGAGGAAAACTTCTCTCAGATGTAAGCAAGAGAGAGAGAGAGATTAGTTACAGATATTTAGTCCAAAATAGTATATCCCACGCAGCTTCTCAGTTGTTTCCAAGCACACCCTGTACACAACTTGGAAGAAGAGATAATCTCTGAGGGAATGCTCTCCCTCAAATAGATGCCGGGAATAACATTCAGGCCCTAGCAATCAAAGTGCTGCTAGGTATGCAAAGCAAATCACTCACAGTTATCTCAGTTTGCATCTCCCCAAAAGAAAGCAATCCAGTGGCTTTAGCAAGGTCATTCACTATTTAAGAAGCCTGGGCCATAACTCAGAGGTGGTAATGCTTTAGGGTTGCCACCTTTGGATGAGGCAAAAACCTTATCCTAAGCTCCGCCCCAGCCCCACCCATTTTCATGACTCATCATGCACTGATCCTCCTAGAAAGTCATTTGTTATATCAATAAAAGACAACACTTCAAGCAGCAGTTCAACAAAAATGTTAAGATGCTGTACTATACCTGTTAAAGTTACTTTCCCAAGTTCTTCCTAGTTATTTACTTGTGTATTTATTTATTGACGTTGGTTTACCAGATAAACATACAGAGATAAAAGAAATCTCATTTACAAGTATGATCTGGTGGAGACAAGGGAAACACTGTAAATGGCATACAGCAGTATACATGGTATATAATAGTACATAATAATGAAATTTTTTCCTGTGATGTTTACTTTATATCTTTTTCTGGCTCCATTTCTTGTCCATGTCCACAGTACTAGTTCAAAGCCAAAGAAGTGACCATACTTTTTTCTTGAGGAAAAAAAATAATTTAAAAACTTTTAAAAATGCCTAATGTCTGCTTGAAATGAAAATGTTTACTAGCAAATGAAAGTTGAAGACAACTGGCTCTGTTACTGTTACAAAAGGTGGGGGCAGCATTGCTGCTATGCCACTTTAAAATGCAGTGGTAACGAATAGGTTAAGTAAGTGCTAATGGTGTTAAAGGATATACTTTACACCTCCCAGGCTGACTGCTTTCACAAACAAAGGGCTATATGGACAACTGAACTTGTCTGCAACCTGGACATGCAGCTGAAACAAGGAATGATAAGACAAAATTTGTTTCAAAAGTATGTGACCACTCAAAACGGCTCAAAAACCTGACCAGCACAGAGCAAAACTGGATTACCTGGCAGGCACCCTGAAAACCTGATCACCAGGTAAAAAACCTGACAGGTGGTAACCCTATAATGCTTGTTGACTTCAATGTTAATTGACTGACACCTGAAGCAACCCCCTATAAAGATGCCATCTCCACCATCAATGTCTCCCAAATGGTATATTCCCCCACAACGGTTAATTATTGCACTGACTCAGCTCACTACTTTATTGGATTTTAATGAATTACCTGAGGAATTTCTACACCTCTGTCCTTTCTGACTCCATTAGTGACCACTCCACTATAATCTACCACGTATCCAAAAGAGCCCCCAAATCCCCCCGAAAACTGTCATCTGTTGAGTTCTGGAGAAAGGACATCTCAAACCACTCAAGTCCCTTCTTAAACAAATTGACTGGTCCCCTATTGACACCCTTCAAGATGTTGACAAGGCATTAGAATACTTTATCTCCACTTTTACTGAAGCTTGTAATATCCACACCCCAAACAGAAAGCATAAATTTATTTATTTATTTCATTATTATACTTTTTTCTGCTGCCAGCTGCCGGTAGTTCCCGTGGTCACGACCTCCGCTTCTCCCATAATGGCGCATTTTAATACCTATTTTTAGAGGCAGGGTTGTGGCACCATATACCTCACAGTGTCCAGTGCCTCAGATGACAGGATAGGTTGAGGGTTGTCCTGGGGAGCTACACAGAAGTTGAGGAGGGCTTCATCAATTGTGGCTGGCAGAATTTTTCCTGGTATACGGGACGTGCAATGACCCCTACATCTACTCTGCCCCTAAACTACTTGGTGCTGGAGTGAATGATACACCCAGCCTCCGCTAGGTGTCTGTATTGCACTGAACACTCTACCCCTTCCCCCCAGAGATGGAGAGCAGTCATCAGACGCTCAATCCTTCTCCCCCCAGCTGACCCTCCAATGTCCCAGGGCCGTTCCTGAACCCAGGTCACCGGCATCACAGGTAGGCAACCAGCCCCTGCACCAGCGGGCCTGCACAGAGAAAATACATTTAAGGGCAATAGCAATCTTTGGATCACTCTGTCCCTACTCGACCTTATGGCCACAAGGGATCATCTGTGGCATTGAGCCATGGCCACTGGCAAAAAGGTGGATGTTCAGCAGTACAAAGCAACCAGAAATGCCTGTACTCATGAGGTGCAATTAGCCAAAATTTGCCACTTCAAGTGTTACCTCACAAACTTTTGGGGATGGCAGAAACTTTTGGGACAACCTGAAAGATCTTTCAGGCAAATCCAATAAATCCTCAACTACCATGCTAACAGTTAATGGGGAAATGACCCAAGACCCAAAAATAATTGCCAATAAATTCAACGTCGACTTCTCTGACCTCAGCAGCGTACTCTCCCCTGACTTCTATTATGAATCTGAGGACACCTCTGAAGCTGGAAGAGCCTCCCCCTTGGCCCACCCCTTCTATTTCAAGAAAATCTCCATGGCTAAGACCAAAACAATACCTCCAATGTGTGCTAAGAAATTCAAGGCACATCAGTGACTCCCTAGACTTAAAACTTATTTTTCTTACCCTTTATGAGGTCCTATCCCCACTGATTAAACTACTGAACTAATCCCTCCATCTTGCACAGTTACCACAGAGATGGAAAGCTGCTGTGGTTACACCAGTCAACAAAACTGGTGTTTGAGCCCTCCACACTAATTATTGCCCCCCAAATCAATCCTATCCCCCCAAGGCTCTGGAGCACATTGTTTCAGACCAACTGGTTGACTATCTCAAGAAGTATCAGATCCAATGTTCACAAAAACATAGTTTTAGAAAGGCCCACAGTACCACCACAGCACTGCTCGAGTACTCTGGCTTCATTCATGGTGCCCTTGACCATAGTCATTTAGTGGGCATGATTTACATCAACCTCACTAAGGCTTTTGACACTGTCAACCACACTGTACTGCTGAAAAAACTCTCCACAACTGGGCTCTCAGCCCAAGCCATAGGGTGGTTTAAAAGTTACCTTGGGAACAGATCACAGCAGATCAAAATCAATGAAATCCTCTCAGATAGCATACTAGTGTCCATGGGTGTCCCTCAAGGTTCGATTTTAGTCACTCTACTCTTAAGTCCTTTCCTTAAACTACCTCCCCCCAAGTTTGTACAGAAAATATAATCCTTTATGCGGAGGATGCCAGCATCTTTTCCAGTAAGCCTGACCCGCACCAACTGGAAACACACGTCCAACACGACTTCTCAACTGTCGAGGCCTGGTTCTTGGAGCATGAAGTCCAGATGAACTATAAAAAAATGAAGGTCATGCTTTTTGCTAACCTCCACAGCAAGCATAAAGCACATCAACTTATAATTCGGAACAGCTAACATACTCCACTAGAACAGATGAATACCTTTAAATATCTTGGGGTAACCCTCAATAACTCCCTCTCCTTTGCTCAGCATGTGGATCTTGTCACTAAGGCTGTCAACACCAGAATCGGCCTTCTATATAGGTACAGACATTGTCTGACCCAGATGCTCTTTGGCTTGCAGTGAACAGCTCAATCCTCTCTATTATAGATTATGGGTTAGTGGTATATAGCGCTGCCTCTGACACAACTCTGAAAAGGATCAACACGGCACTAAACAAATCCTGTAGGCATATTACTGGAGCACACGGACTTACCCACACCTGTGACTTATATGATCGGACTAACTGGCTGCACCTGAAGAGCAGAGTGAAGTACCAGGTCTGCCTCTTAGGGAAGAAAGCCTGCTGAGGTTTAACTGAACCCCACCCCCCCCGTCCATGCAGAACCTCCTTAGCTTATTATTACCCAGGCGGCCATTTCATGTCAGGTAAACAATGGATAGTTCAGACTTCATACGAAGCTATTGGAAATAATGAGCTAATCCTGCACCTATTCCGCATAGTGTAAGAAGTATGTCCAGACAGCCTCAACAAGTCCCCTCCTGCAGAACATCCCAAGCGCAGCAGTCCTTTGCATACTGTGTGCCCTTCTGGCAAAATGAACTCCCCCCAGACATTATGGCTGAACCCAAGCTTGGACTTTTCAAGAGAAAACATCACCAACTCATTTGTAGCTGTGATTGCCTACCATTTTAATCCCTTCCTCCCCTGCTTCTCACCCACCCTCATATGGTCTACTCCACCTATACACTCACATACCTTCTACACATTTCCCCCTCACCCTCACCCCCTTCTTTCCCCACCACTCTTTCTACCTCACCCCTTGTACTCTCCTCCCTTCACCCACCCTGCAACCTGACAAGGTCATCTTTGACTGATTCATTAGTGTCTGTAACAATGTACATATTTACCATATTATTTTTATGTGCTCACGTGAGCCTCACTACCAGTATTGCACTGATTGTCAGTATTTGTGTTCTCTATGATACGGAACCTTTGTAAATGAGCTTCCTGCTCAAAAGTATTGTAATCCAAGAATTAAATACATAAATAAATAAATAAATGTTTATTTATGTTCCTATTTTAAACTTTCTGGTATACCATTTAACGTTTTAATTTATTTATTATTTGCCCTTCCTGATTTAATATTGTAAGCCACCCACAGCCTCTGGGATTGGGTGCCATATAAATAAATTCCATAATTACTTCTTCAACAAACATCTTTATATTTAAAACTAATTCTACTTCAAAAGGCATTTGAATTTCAGATATATCTATGATTCTTTTTAGCCAGCTTGATATTCCAGTGGCTCAATGCACCAATGGATTGCAACACTATGAAGAACTCCAGGCACAGTAAGTATTTCAAGTGAATGCAATAAAGGATTTTCTTTTTCCAGTCATTCTAATATATGTTTGGTCTTTATTTGAGCATCCTCAATCTGCTTATCAAGTAAAGAGCTGATCTTTTCCATAACATCCATCTGGTCATCTGATTTTGACATTTATGTATTTATAGTTAGCAAAGTGGTGTTGATTTGTGTAAGAGCTTAAGAATGCAGGCAGCTTCATTGCCAAGACTCTTGTGGTCTATTGTAGCACCTACAACCTCTGTAAAGAAAAAAAATACCTTGTGGTGAGAGTCAATAAAGGCTACATGCCACCATTGTACTGTGGAACATTATATGTGGTATCATATGCAGACAAACAAGACATCACTGTGGCTGGTCTAAGCCTTTTATGAGTCAACACAAATTGCATATACTGTCAAATTACTGCACTTTAAGTGCAGTGTCTTGTGTAGTCAACAAGGGCATCACTCCAGGTAAGGCAGTAGAGGCAACTGCCACTCAAACAAAACTCTAATTTTTCAGGAAACACTGGACAGGATTTTCAAAGCTCTGTCACAAGCTGTGACAATGGCAGCTTGTGCCATGTGCCACTGTGTCAGGGTCCCTGCGCACAATTCTCTATCGGACAGGGTCCCAGCGGCTAAGTCATGCAGCTTGCAGCAACAGTGGTAGTACACAGAACAGATGGCATACACACTTAGTGTGCCACAACAGCTGCAGGGCAGTGGGGCGTGAGTTGCGTCCTTGGAAGGGAGCATGGCTAGTACCCCCCCACCACCAATCTGCCTGTAACCTACATGGTCAGAAAACTGAGTAACCTGGTGATCTAGTGGTTGCCACCCCCACCACGATATGCCGGTTATGCATATTGTTATAATAAAACAGTCAATCCCTGATGATCTAACAGCTCCCCTTCCAATCCCTGATATCCTCATAATGTACATTATTAGAAAAAATGTAATTTCCTAGTTGGCTATTCGTGCCCTGGTATGCCAGTTATGCACAAATTACAGCATGTCAGTAATTTACTTGTGATATGGGTCCCTGCCCTGGGCCCCATATGCCCCAATATGGATTAGCTGACTACATCCCATTCTAGTGGTCTAGTGGCCCCCCACCCCACCAGGAAGTGCTCACCACTCTGCTCCCACCTATCCCAAACCCTGATTGGCTGCCCAGCACAACCCTCATCACTCCACCATGGCCAGATGCAAATGAACTGTCAGAGTGCATACTGTATATAGTAGGTGCTCTGATAGTTCATTTGGCATCTGCCATGATGGTGTGTAGAGGGTTTTGCCAGGTGACTGATTGGGATTTGGGATGGGGAAGGCGGGGTGGTGGGCGCTACCTGGTGGGGTGGAGGAGCCACTAGACCCCCCAGGAAGGGATGTTTTCAGCTTATCCATATTCAGGTATATGGGGCATGGGGCAGGGACCCAGATCACATATAAATTACTGATATGCTGTAGTTCTGTGGATAACCAGCATACCAGGGCTGGGGTAGCTGTCTAGGGAATTACTCTTTTTCGAATAATGCACATTATGGACATACCAGGGATTGGAGGGGGAGTTACTACATGACTGTTTTATTATAACAATGTGCATTACAGCAAATGAGGGTGCTGGGGAACACAGTGGCATCTGATTGACTACCATCCCAGAGGATTTCTATGCACTGTTAGACCAGCTTGTGGCTGGTCTAACTCTATATAGACCTTTGTCCTTGGGGGGCAGTTTTGTAAATGCAGCTTTAGAGTTACGATAGCCTGCATCTACCGCAAGCCCCCTAGCACCATGCCGGAGCCCAATATGTGGTGCAAGGCTGTCACAAGCCCTCTTTGGTGTATGCAACATTTGTTTGCTGCAGGCTGCTTTGCAAAATAGGTCTGGGTGCATCCTTTTCATGCAAGGTGCCAGTTGCATCAGACATGTTTGATGCAAGCACCTTGGTCCTTCTCAGGGCTTTGAAAATCCAGCCCATCCAGTGACTGAAACAATGTATCTACCTCTTCTTTGAAGGGAATCCCCTTAGTGTTGTGTAATTTAGTTATGCGATGCACTGAGTGTAATGCTGCAGTCACCAACAAGCTAGCCTTCTGAGAGAGTGCATCAGCTGTGTTCTCAGAGCTTATTGGCAAGCTGGGTATCAGGCTGCTGAAATATTTATCCAGCAACCCTAAACAAATTAAACTGTAGTCAAAGAGAGAAACAACTTTTGCATATTTTCTAAAATAAAGTTTTAGATGAAAGATTAAACTAATAAAGTGCACATATATAATGTTTCATTGAATCAGCCTTCTTGGATCTTGTCTCACAGATTTTTTTTAACTTAGATTTTCTGCATTTTTTGTCCCATTTTCTCCCCTGTTCCCCAGGGCCACAGCACACAGGCATCATACATGCATGGAGGCACATGCATGCCCCATGATGCCAACTCATCCCCTTCAGCTACTCCCCATGGCTATCGCTGGAGATCCCTCAGGTTGGTGCCACCATCCATCCTTCACTGAGTGGCAGCCAGTGAACGGGGAGCCTCCAGTCCCTCCCAAGAGGGGAAAATTGCCTTCCGGCAGCTCCATCTTCCACCTCACTCTCCCCTCCAGCTGACCTCCAACAACCTGGGCTCATTCCCAAACCTGGGTCTCCAGGGCAGCATGAGGTGTGGCATCCAACCCCTTAACCCTCAGCACTACCAGACTGGTATCACACAGATTATTTGACCATAAAAGATAATGCATAATGCACCAATATTAAAACGCTGTCATTTTATGGTGGTTTCAATATAAATTATGTCATTTTAGCAGTAATGAATGAAGGGAAACTCCATTAAAAAGAGGAATAACAGTAGCAATGGGTAAGTGTCAGTGGTTCAGTAGGGTAGCACACTCGCCTCTGAGGCTGGGAGATCAGAAGGCTAGGGGGTTCAGTTCCCACATCTGGCACCTGGGTTAATATCCCAATACTGACACTGTAGTGCAGCATGAGAGGGGTGCTGCACTTCTGAGGTGCCGTCTTTAGGATGAGATGTTAAACTTAGGTCCCATCTGCCTGGATTGGTGGTAGTTCAGGTGGACGTTAAAGATCCCATGGCACTTATCCAAAAGAGTAGTGGTGATTTTATTCAAATAGAACATAATAAAATAACATATTATACAAATGTCACATTATACAGAAAGGTAAACAAAGTCATAGGTTACAGGAAATCCAATGCCCTAAAACACATTGGAAAAAAACAAAATCCCATAGCCCAAAACACAAAAAACTCTTAGCCTACCTTACCATATACATGTTCCTAATCTTTTTAATAGTTATAACACTCCCTTTATTTAAATGTAATAATATGTGAAAACCCTTTCCACCATAATTTAACTTTCCCCACATTATACAATTGCTTATCCTTTAAATACACTATTTGCAACTCCTTTGAGACATATATACTAAACCCATCAAAGGATGTTTTCTTTGGATACAGAACCCATTGACATCTTACCTACCAAAGGCAGAATCGTAAACAAGCCAGAAAAACCCACAGTGTACCTTTTTCATAAATCTTCATCCTGGGAGGAAATTTCCCTATTATTAATATATCATAAAATAGGTTTTCTAACCAAACCATCGACCCTTTTTTTTGCCAGATATGACCACAATGCTTTAGAATTAGAACAAAACACAAAAAAATGTTCCATCATTTCCTCTTGGTTAATACAATCCATATAAGGACAATTCCTCTCCTCCTTAGCCTTATATTTTGCAGTCCCTCTAATGTTTAAATGCCCATACATGATTAGCCACTGCACTTCCCACATATATATAGGCAATCTAGGATTATTAAGATGATCCAGAATATTAGGGTTCCAAGCCTCTGGGCAGTTTTTAATTCCAGGATTTAATGGATAAATCTGAGATAGGACTGCATTATAAAGATTTCGAGATGTGCTTGTACTAATCTGGCTTTTAGTCATTTGCCATTTATATAATTTTTGAGCAGCAGGCCTAAAATAGACCGGTTTATGGATATGGGGATTTAGTTTTGGGGCACAATGCAACCAAGCTGATAAATATCTTCCTAAGATTTCCTTAAACCATAATCCCTCATTACTATCTGGAAAAGTGAGACTTAATTTTAAGGAATGGAAGAAAAACAAGGTAAAACAGAATACAACTGGGTCAACCATTTCTAAGCCCCTTTGTTTCTTTTTAGATAAGTGTAACATTATTTTACTGGGTTCAATCTATTGCCCTATAACATCTGAAAGCAAATGCTATAAAGTTTTGTTTCAAATTGAGATGGAAGGGGAAAAATTAAAGCCACGTACTGTAGGCAGGGCAAAATAAATTGATTTAGAATACAAATTCTTTTGAGTTTTGTAAATTGGAACTGTTTCCATGTAGAAATTTTTAATTCCACTTTGTTCAACACTCCCTCCCAGTTAATCTCAGGGAGGTTTTGAGACCCAAAATCTATACTAAAATAGTGAGTGGTTCATCTGATATTGTAATATTCTTATAATGGTAGGGCCCCTGAAAATTATCTCCAATCAGCAACCCTCTAGATTTGGAATAATTCAGTTTTGCATTGGAAACACTCGCATACTGCTGAAATTCTTTAAAAAATACTCCAATTTGCTCTGACTGCTTAAAAAAAAGACATACATCATCTGCATATGCCTGTACTGTTAAAAATGTATTTGTCCGTGGAATCCTAAAACCTTCCCATTTAGGAATTAAACTTAAATGCTCTAGTTAGGGGTTCTAAAGAAAAAATATATAATAACGGACTTAAAGGGCAACCTTGATGTACCCCAGTTCTGATACTAAATCCTCTCCCTATTGTGTTTTTGATTACCGGATATACTTTATTTGATTTATATAGTGACTTAATAGGTTTAATTATTTCTCCCGGAAATCCAAAATATTCCAGAGTTGCAAATATAAATAAATGATTAACCCTATCAAATGCTTTTTCAAGATCTACTGAAAGTAGACATCCTGATTCCCCAGTTACCAACAAATACTCAATTAAATCACGAATAGTTGCTAAAGCTGACTGGATCCGTCTATTATATAATCTACAAAGCTGAGTCGGTAAAATAATTCTATTTGCTATATGTTTAATTCTATTATTAAGTAGGGAAGTAAAAATTTTATAGTCAGAGTTTAACAATGTAATTGGTCTCCAGTTCCTAATGTTACATTTGTCTCCAGATTTGAAAATGTAAATCCGTAGCCCCTCAGTAAACCACTCTGGGATAGGATCTTCTACCAAAAATCTGTTAATTACTGATTGTAGACCTAATACTAATTCTCCCTGAAAAGTTCTGTAAAAAAGGTAGGATAAACCATCTAAGCCAGGAGAAATATTATCTTTTAAGCCATTAAGTACTGCTTCTATTTCTTGTAGGGAAAAAGGTTTCTTAATAGTGGAAATCATGGATAGATCTCATGGAAGGGGGGGCCTAAATAACTTTTTATATTCTGGCAAGAGGGGTTCGATGGTGGCTGTAAATCTTGAAAATATAGATCAATAATAGTATTAATGGAATCCACGTCCTCTATTCTACTGCTAACATGCTCCAAAAACTCTATAGAAACAGAGGCCCAGATATTCAAAAGGGTTGCGCCATGCTCAACAGGGTTTCGCATGCGCAAGTCCTACATTGCACCATTCTGCGATATTCAGCAGGAGGCAGTTGCGCCACTGAAAACAGGTTGAGCAACAGCGCAATGCAAATGAATGCATGCTCAACAGGAGGGGGAGGAACCATGCATAAACTGCACAACCCGATATTCAGTCGGGTTGTGCAGAGTTGTGCCATGTGCAACTCAACCTGCGCTTGCACAACTTTGAGCCAAAAAGGATCGTTGAGGGTCAACTACAGGTGAGCTGCTGCATTGCAGGGCGCAACACAGCAGCTGCCACCCATGGCTGGACCCTAACTCAGTCCCAGTGCCCCCACCAGCCCGATTGCGGCAGAACGTGAAAACAACCCCCACACAGCTCCCAATGCCCGATCGTGGGCAGAAAGTATCATGAAACCACAGTGGCCACGTTTTCATAATGAATACATAGGAAAGAGCACAATGTTACCATTGAATATCTTAAATGGTTTGGTCATCTAACTTGAAATTTGGGCGCTTACATGTCTTGTGGATGAAATTGCAGTACTAACATATTGTTTCATACTTACTGGATCGAGATACGCAATCGAACAAGATTTAAAAAGACATACAAGCTGCTGTCAATAGTAGTGGAGATGTCAACAAGACACAACTACGTGGCCAATTGCCCCATTGCAAGCATCAATAGCCCCCCCACATGATAATTAACGGTGGGAACTTATACATGGCGGATAGAGCCATAGAGGGCTATCATGTAGTTTTCAAAATTTGCAATACTGACCCATAACATTTGATCTTAGTACTGAGATGCTGCTTACAAAATGATGCTGAGTGCATCCTCATCCTTGCTACTTCTTCCCAAGGCCCGAGTCAGTGACTGGGATTGAATGAATGAGTTGAGAATACCACATAGCATTGTGGATGCACCCACGACATCTGTACAATACACTGGATTTGTTGTTTGTTGTTTTGTGGGCAGCTATCGAGGGCCATGGGGCCACTGCAATAGATGTTCTGACAATGAACCATATCTGGTGAACTGTGGGTATATGTGGCAAGCATGGCCAATGTGAACTAGACTACAGAACTTACATAGTAAGTTGTTCTGAAAGGGTCCACACAAACAAAAGAGACTAACAGACTGTATGATCTCCTGTCCAGCAAAGCTCAATACATAGCCCCCATAGCAAATCATGAAAGAGTTTCATGTAGATAGAGACACAGAGACTACCGACCCACCTTTAAAAATGTGCATGCCCCCATAGAGTAGTGACAGTCTAGTAATCGAGATGCTGAATACAAAACGATGCTCAGAGTGCACCTCATCCTTGTGTCTCCCCAACCCCCTCCAGTTGGTGACTGGGAATGGAACAAATAAGTTGTAAACACCTGATACTATTGGCACTTCACCCATGTGCCAGCTATACTCGCACACTGGATTTGTTGCTGGTAGTTGTGTGGGCACCATTGAGAAATTACAATGACTGCCCACATAGTGGTACTGACAGTGTTAGCACTGGAGATGGTGTGTTGCAAAATGATGCTCACAGTGCACTCTTATACTCACAACTTCTTACCTAATCCCGAATCAGTGACTGAGATAGAACAAATAACTTTAGAACACCTGATTCTATTGTGGTGTTGAACCCATCACCATCTGTACCATCACACACTGGATTTTTGTTGTAGTTGTTGTGTGGGACAGCTATTGAAATAGCTTGGAATGGGGCCTATTTGCTGTGAATGAATGGTGCATATGTGCACAACTGACAATGCAGATTGCAAGTGTCCCCCATTGTGAGACTGGCATCAATATGGACCCCATAGTAAGTCAGAAAGTGACACCTCCACATGCATGTATACAGCCAGAGAGTGTCAATCAACCTCCTTTCTGCAAAACCTGCAATGACTGGACCCACAGATTAGTGAACAGCCTCAGTACTAGAGATGCTCCATTGCAGTTAATGCTCAGAGTGCACTGTCACCCTTGCAATTTCTCCTCTAATCTGTGAGGTCGTGACTGGGAATGGAACAGTTAACTTGACACCAATTGATATTGTGACTCTGCACCCATATGACATCTAGCTACTACCATATAATATGCTAAGGTGCTATGCCTTCCAGGAGATCCTCTCTCTAGGTGTTCTACTTTCTCTGCATAGTCAGGGCCATGCAGTCACAGTGCAATAGAAGACATGTAGATCAATAGTACACTGTCAGCAATGTTGTACAAAATAAAACTCAGGAGACATAGCATAAGGTTTATAATTACTTTATTATTTCAATATTTATATATATTTTTAGTCAGAATTGTTTGGTTGCTCTTGGGATGGGTGAAAAAACAGTTCTTTGTATATATCCGTGGTCATTTTTGGGGAAGCTTTTTGTTTCTTGGTATTTCACTGACTTTTTCTGCACTGTATCTTTTCAATATGTTTAGCGTTTACAATTAATATTGTGTATAGATTTGGTAAGTTGTTCCATATGGGCGTTAATGTTACAAAACATGTAGTGAGCAAATATTTATGTTTGCTACATTTATTGCTGAGTGGTATTAGTTATGTGTCTATTGATAGTATTTTATTATCACATTCAGGGACAACTTAGATATTAAGACAATGGAAACTAAGAATACATTACTTAATATGTGGTTTTCAACATTTGACAGCTATTTTATGCAACTGATTAGAATAGAGTAAGTTTCACACCTAATTAATGTTTAATGGCATTTAGTTATTGACTACATGCGCACTTGAGACAGCAAGAAACATTTAGCAGTTCTCATTAGCATATTCATTCATTTTTCTATAGGAGAACTACATGTAGATTGTATAACAACCTAACAGTAGGTGAGAATATGTACTATGTGAGTAGACACCTTTAGTTTGATATCAAGAGATACATTATGAAGCTTTATTTGTTATGTTTTTATTGTGTTTTAGTTACATGGGAGACATTTTTTCGTTTCTCATTTGGAGTACTATTGTACCTATGTACTAATATCTACAAATGTTTTACTACAAATTTTTAAAACTAGCAGTTATCTATTTGAAGGTGGAACTACTAAGTATCAAGAACTAAAAAAAAAGATGAAAGGATTACAAACATTTGTTACATATTTAACTATGTCATGGTGTAGTGAGGATACTCATTTCATCCATTTTTTGACTGATGTTCTTGAGATGGATTTGGTTAAGCTGCGATCGATGAGTTTTTGAAACTAACTATTATTTGTGGAACTGGAAAGATTCCTCATCAACCTCCAAAAATATGGATAATCCTGTAACAAAGCAAAGAGCACACCAATTGTTTGCATTGTGGAGCAAAGTAGACAACCATTTTAAACATTTTGTGTTTAGTTATCAGTTGTACACATCTGCACAGATATATAGAAATATATTGTACAGTGGACATGGGCCAGATAATCACATGTATACATCTCTATAATCAGCTATGATTCATATGGACAGCAGCACTTAATGCACTGCAATACCATTAAATGCATGGATACAGTACCTGTGGCACAGTAACTAAACAAATGATGTGATTTTTTTTAAAACAATCATAAATATTTCTAAGTATATTTAAATTATATACATTTGATTTGAAGCTCAGTATTATATACATATGTTCAAGTCTATAGCATTTCTTGTGGTTATAGTTAAATCATATTCTGTATTTGAAATTCCAGGACAGTGACAGATAATGCCATGCAGTCAATTAACTCATGCACTGAAGTTTTCTGTTTTCTTTTCAAAACAAATATAAATACGTGAAAGTCTATCACGTTACATACATGCAATTTGAAACTCCAGCATTATATACATATATATGTACAAGTCTGAGTCCACATTTTTTGTAGAGTTTGTCATGTTCAGTGTTCAGGATGCAAGAACAATGATAGAAATTCTATCAGATTGTTTTCCACAATTGCAGTTTAGTGCTAACAGATGACACCAGAATGTAGGTAGTCATGCTGTTAACGTGGGTGATAACTACATTTGCCAAGACACAACATAACTGACACAAGTCAATATCCAGCACAATCCAGTCTGCTTGGATTCGGCAGAAGTCAATTTAGTAAGTATTATAGTCAAGGTCAATAATGGAGACAACAACAGGAAAAGTACTGAGAACTTAACCTGATGTGTATTGTTGAAACAAGTAGAGTTCTCAACACAATTTGTGAAGAACAGTAGTTGCACCTCTGATAAGCATTTAAATATAGTTAGTAGATTTTGTCATTGCCATGTAAGATTGTGATCAGAAACAACTGAATATTAATAGTAATATGTGATGAGACATCGATGGGTTAAGTGAGGCATGTGCAAAAAGACATGATTGGACTGTCTCATTGATTACAGTTCAATTCTACTCAAGTCTACTTGAACAGTAACAATGCAGTTTTGTAGTTAGTATGTCAAACTTGTAAATGCTGACTATCACAATACAATGTTTTTGAAAATTGCATTGCAATGAATGATGAAAACAGTGTTGTTGTATTCAATGTATGAGGATAGTAGTGTGATAAACAAGTAATTGCATCTTACAGGTGGCTGCATTGCTGTACTGTTGTGGTGTCTTCTGTGGTGGCAGGAAATCAGAGCCCAATTAACACGGGCTGTGGTAATTTTGTGCAACAAGTAGAACATAAATGTCACCATGGGTGGTTTAACACCAGTAGTTTCTGATGAAATTGAAACTTATTCTATAAAGGAAAATACATGTCAAAATTGTTGGTAAACAATTATATCTGGATGGAATATGCAGATGTAATGTTATTGTTGCAGATATGTTGGTTTAGTGAGATGCTGTGATTAGATGGCATCACTCTTCCATCGTTGTGCAACATTGGTACAACATAAGAAAATTATGACATATGCATCTTTCAGATTCCTCTGGAGTCTCTTTTTAAGAGTGCATACTGTATCATTGCACTCCACCCATCACTTTATGAACCTTGGCAGTGACATAGTGCCAGAGTGAATGGATGAGCCGTGATGGAAGATAATTGCATGGGTGTCAAATTGAGTTCCTGAAAACATAGTTCTCCCAGCAATAAAGTGTGAAATTGATGTTGTTACTTTACAATGCCTTGAGAGTTAAAGTGATGCAATACAATCATATATGTATGAACATGAATATATAACCCCCAGAGAGCAACACAAGAACTACCTACATCTTCGCAGAGCCAACCAGTTTCTGCATTTGCAAATAACTTTGCAGAACTTCAGTTCTCTGTTCAGGGACATAGACAGACAGCCAGAGCACTTGACGTTGTTTGTGAGTTCTTTGTGTCACATGAAAACATGTACTTGGACACATATGTGATCAACTGAAGTGTTGATGCAGATCAATGCCATCATCTGTTAAACTGTTTATCATTCCATCATGAACTCTGCTGACATCTTGGTGTGCATTGTCAGCAAACATTGATTGTCCTGCATATTTTCCAAGAGTTAGTCCTAGAGGATCAAGCTTTGTAAACTGGGCAACTGGTCTTGACTACCTCTAATGCCTCTCTTTTATGCTTCCGACAGAGAGTATCGACTAACTTGGAGTTTAACACATTAGCAAACTCAGAATGTGGAGAAATACTTTCATTTGCATAACAGTTTACTCCTGTGCTGTTGTCAAATATTGGCAGTGTGTTAACTTAATACATTTTTTCTCAGGTGGAGATGCGATTTGTTTATGCAGAGAGTGCTCTGTAATGAGAATGCTGAGGTTTTGACACATGGAGTTTTTAGTATTAACTTTCTTTTTAGTTTGCATCCTTCATCATTGTGATAGCTGTTCCAGACTCATATCTGGGAACTGGTAGCAAAAGAGCATTTGGTTGGTACAATATACGTAATCTGTTGTACTCAGCTATGCATTTTGTTTCAGCACGTATTTTACTTTCTGCCAGATTCACAATGTGTACTCCAGACAATTGTCTTACACAAGACAAAGCAACATAAGACATCCCATTCTTGAATATACCAGTGCCTATATCTACAATGGCACTATCAAGGCTGAGCCCTTGTGACTTGTGAATGGACAATGCATAAGCAGCACACACAATGGAAATTGTTTCCTTGTCACATATATGTCTTTCACAAGCTCAGACTTGACTGTTACTCTGTCTATTGGTCGAGGAGTTTCACAGTTGTCAAACATGACAACTACTAAGTCCACAGCTGTGTTCTGCACATTGTACTGGAACTCTGTGGATGTACCTCTATGGCTCCATTCATGGAGACCTAAGCTCCAACGTCAGTGTTTCTGTGAAGCATGATACGTGCATTTTCTACACAGTGGTAGCACAGCTTCCAAGACAGCTGTGCATGACACATCACTTGGCGAGCTCTTTGAGATGCTCAACCATTTTTGATACCATTTTTCATGATAGGGTGACACCATCTATGGTATCTATGAATGGGAGATTGGACAATAGGTTGCTGTTCTCTCTCTGCATCATGATCTCATTGAACTCTGCACACTGCTTAGGTCTTGGGAATAGACATATAACATGTACCCCAGATTTCTGTACATGTGCAAAGATATCACACTCATCCTGAATAGGAGCATCATTTCTCATGATCATGCACTGTCTTAGCATTTCAGTGTGGGTGGGTGACAGTGCACTAATATGCACCTCATCAAGTAATGCTTTGTAAGACATGTCACCTTGCTGACTCATATTCTGTGACAGTTCAACATATGAGATGAACTGCCACAGATTGACTCCACCTATGCATCCAATTGTTTTCTTTGCCTCTTCAATGGAAAGACTACAGAAAACATGTTTGTGTCATTTACAGGAGCCAGCTGAAGGAGATCTCTAAGAACAAGAATATTCTTACCACCAAATGGTATGTCATCATTGGTCCACAGTATCTCCTGTAGACATAGGTGAACATATGTGAGGAGAACATTTGAAACCATGCTGATCTCATTTATTATCAGCAAATACATCTTGTCAAACATTGACCTCAGTTCAGAGGCAACATCATATGACAATTTTCTGTAATCACCACTCTTTGCATGCTCAACTGGCAACATGAATAACCTATGGAGTGTGATGCCACCTATGTTATAAGCTGCCAAACCTGTAGGAGCAGCGACAATGACAGATGTTGCTGCATTGCCAGCTCACGCACACCTTTGGCTTGTAGCTCGATCAAAACTTTTCCAGTCCCAGCAGCAACACTAACAAGCATCCTGAATGGTGGCGTCCTCACAAACACACTGCTTTGTACTGTGCTGAATAGATGTTTTCACGGCATGTATCAAAGAGTGATACATGACTCTTAGGTGTGAGATTCAACTTGTCAGCAATGTCTGTGACCAGCTCTGACAAGTGCATGCCTGTTATTGTGCCCACTACCTCTGACATTAGCACAGCTAGGTCATTAGGAGGAAGAGGAGCACCAAGAGTCCTTTCTCCTTCAACATCAACCATTTCCTGTGATGTTACTGGTGTGTCATCATCCAGAATTTTCTTTGTGTTCTCTAGCTGTTTTTTTTCCATTTTTTGTCTGTTAATGTAAGTTTCAGAGACATGACTATGGAAGGTATGACATGTTTTCATGAGCTGTTGTTCATATGTGTCAGATAACCCTTTTAGATCAGATTATGATATCCAAGGCTTGAACAGAAACAATAGAGCAAAGTAATAATGTTCTTTGCTTTCTGTTGTGTTCAAGGTGAGTTTACAGTGGTCAATTAGCCATTGTTTGTGCTTTTTGACAAGTGAGCCATCAGACCCAGTGACTTTATATATGCCTTTTTTCTGGGTCAGAAGAAACACCCCACCAATAAGCAACTTCAAAGAGACAAAGATCGTCCATAGCACTGTGGGGTTGTGGATAGTAGTTGTCAATTAAGTTGCTCTTGAGAATATTTGTGGATGTTGGTCTTGTAGCAGCCAGATCCTCAATCTCTTCATGGCTTTTAAGGACACAATGCCTGTTCTGCTTGTGATTCACATTCAAGAAACAAATGGAGTCACACTTGTCATATAGACATACACCTGTAAGTTGGTTACTTGCTTCATAGGCTTCACACTCATGGTGTGACAGAGTCTTAATTCCCAGTGACCAGAACCTGGAAGACATTGACTTATCAAGATTAGAACAACTCTTCCACATTTCTTACAGTTTTGTTTTGCTCATGCTTAGTGATGTATGATGTAACACATCTTACTAGAGCCATTGAGTTGTCAGCAAGAAACTGAACATCAATGTTTGCCTGCCACATCAACAGAAGAGAAGGAATATAGTCATTGATATAGACTTCTGATTCTGTGCAAGGTAGTTCATAGACTCGCTTTGTTGACCTTGTTTTTCAGGTGGTGTTGCATAGCTGAAAATACATCATTCAGAGAAGCAGCTAGGCAAGCTCACCTGGGGAAGCCAAAACAGCATTGAGTGTACCACTGACCTTTATTCTTCACTTTCCTGTGACAGAATTTGCCACACAGGTGTCGTTGGAATTTCTGAACCAGTTCCCAAAGTGTTGCACTGTCATATCTGTCTGGTACTGACATGTGACATACTTCAATATGAAGCTTAGAATGTCAGTTGTCTTGTTGTCTCCAATTCATGGGTCATCTTTTATCCACAGCAACATATGTATGTGTGGAGCTCCATGAGCTTGGTACTCAACCCTCCAGAAGTAGTGTTCAACAAGGCCTAGAGGAGAATTTGTCTTAGACAGTATGAACTTCAAAAGACTGTGGAACTGGTAGTGAAAGTAACATGAAACTATTACTGGATCAAGTGAACATAGTTCATTGAGAGTCATAGTTTGTATCTTCTCAATATCAGAGTTTGCCCATTTGAAAAGATCAAGCAGATCATCCCAATAATATTGAGCACAACTCAGCATTACAAACCATGTTGCTGGTCCAAACTCTCTCAGCATGCACATTACCTCAGAGTGTTGTCTGTACCAATATTCCTTAGTGCCATGCATGCTGGACAAAATGGAAGAAAGACTGACTTGCAGTGTTTCATCTTTGGTCTGCAACTTCTGTAGTAACTGTGCAGCTGTCATATTGTTGAATTCTGTACCAAGTCTCAATGTATGAGCAACACTAGCAGATAGGACACTGAGTTCACTTTCCCAAAGAAGGTGGAACAGGTATACAATATTTCTCCGAAACTTGCCATCCTTATGCAGTACTCGTGAGGCCCTATACTCAGTTCCTGGTACTCGAAGTTCTTGTTCATCTAACTGACCACCGGAGCCAAGTGGAAATAGATCAGGAAAACAATGAGCTTCTTAAGTAGCCTCCCATATACTTACAGGATTGCCCTCCACTTGCTTCATTTGATATAAATCAATGTTATCCATTACAGGGTCTTTGCCATGCAATGGATGTATGGTGAATTGCTCATACACATTGTGTACAGTTGCAATGCCAACTTTCTCCAGTATTGCTTTTTGAGTTGTCTGCAGCAATATCTGTAGAAAGACCACCAAATGCATCAATGTCAATGTCAGCATAGAAACAATTGTGCTCTTTGAGGTATTGTAAAGCATGCTTTACCTTGTCAACATTGACTATGTCTTGTCATACTGTTTTTGCCTTTGTTGGTACACCATCTACCAAGATGACTACACTATTGTCCTGAGAAATAGTGTTGACATTTTCTTGCAAAGGTAAAGGCAAGTAGACAACAGAACCTTTGAGAGAGCCTACCAGTTCTTTGTTCTGTAGGTCTCGCATATTTGTGTTCAGCCTGATGATTGTTTGAAATGGCTTTATGGTCTGAATGAGAATCCTTTCAAACAAGTTCAAGACTGCTAACTCGTCAAGAGTTGGTTCAACTTCCATTTTATTAAGTACAGACCGAGGAGGTAAACTGTCACTCTTGATCTTGTTCTGACAGTAAGAATAGAGTGACACAGTTGCAACTTCTTCAATGTCAGACTTTAGGAGAAGATATGCATGGAGATGCCCCACATAACATTCCAGCATCTAATTCTCTGCAGGCCTACTGTGACACATAAGTGTTTGTAGAACAAGCGTTCACATGATACTCAGATTACATCGAATTTTTGTGTTTTGCTAATTTCAAATTTAGCAAACTTATGACCAAAATGTCTCAGAATGTGATCTTCTTGCTCCAGTGATGTGTGGACTGTGTATGTTTGTTTGTGGACAGTAGCAGTAGACCTCAATCTATGGGTTCTTTGCAACTGTTAATTAACTCCGTAAGTCCTTTCACATCTCCATCGTCAAGCAATGTTTGGAATTGCATGTAGTCTCAGATGGCAGATCTTATTTGATATAACCTTTGTACAAATTTCCTGATGCCAGAGTTATGCACTACCATCATAAGAAAGTGATGAAATGTGCTGTTACAGTTCATACTCTCTAAACATGCAAGGGAGTGACCCATTAGGCCTTTGTGAGGCCGGATCTCACACTTGTCAATGGTGTGAAGCAGTGTATGTCATTCAGATATCTTGGTTGTTAGAAATGTTGAGAGGAAACTTTCAATAGACATAAGTGATTCTTCTTTAATATTACATGTGTTGTCATATGCCCATTTCTTAGTTGATGACTTTGGATTACTTTCAACCTGTTCTACTTGATTGTCATTCTCCAAGTGAAGGGTTTCATGAGATACAGCTAAGACATTCTGCACTTTTCCCCATTCATCATTTGTCAAACTGATGCTTCTGTTGTGTGCATGGTATGTTTTACTGGATAAAATTAGGACAAAAGAAGGCACAGGGCCCATCTAGATTGTCCTCCCACAACAGTTGGTTATTAATCAGATCTCTGGGCTAGTAACCAGAGATCAAGCCTAGTTTTAAAGGTGTCAAAATTTGCTGAATCTACAATAGTTGATGCTAAAGAATTCCAAGATTTTGCCGCCCTTATATTAAAAAAGTTATTGTATTTTTATTATTGGCCCACTCGACTTTTAATTGCTTAGTGTGTAATCTTCTCACAATTCTTTTGTCAGCATATGCTAATCCAGATATGTTAAACAACTTGGAATTATGAACCAACTTATACATTAGAAGTAAATCTCCCCTTTCTCTTCTCATTGTTAGTGGATAAAGACTTGTCTGCTGTAAGCTGGTCTCATAACATTTATTTTTTAATCTGGGTATAGATTTAGTTAGTCTTTGTATTTGTTCAAGACGATTTATATAATTTTTTAAATAAGGACTCCAGAAGGGAGAACCATAATCTTAGTGGGTCTAACGATATGCTCCATAAGCAGTGGTATTAAATTGTGTTCTGATTTACTAATAAATGTTTTTTGATTTGTCTCATTACAATATTGGCAGATCTAACCACTTTACTACAATGATCCCCTAATGACAGTTTGTTGTTAACTAATATGCAAGATCTCTTCACAGCTAGATGATTCCAATAGCTGCTTATTTAGATAGTAATTGTAAGATGGATTATTCCTACCAAAATGCAAAATCTTATATTTGTTGATGTTAAATATCATTAAGTTTTTATTAGCCCATTGTTCAATGCTATACAGATCATGTTCAAGTAATTTGAAATTTTCTCGGTGTCAACTCTTCCACCTAGTTTTGATCATCAGCAAATTTTGATAAATAGTTGCTAGATTTTATGACCATATCATGAATAAAGAAGTTAAACAGAACCGCCCCAAAATGGATCCCTCAGGATTCGCATAATCCCTGTGGGACCCCACTCTACACAACCCCAGGAGCTGATAGAACTCATTTATTCTAACTATTTGTGCGGTTGTACAACCATTCTGATATCCAATTTACTAATCGAAGTGGAATTTTAAAATTATGTAGTTTGTTTATTAGTAAAGAATGGGATATACAGTCAAAAGCTTTGCTAAAATCTAACAACAATACATCAGTAAATACATTACTATCTAGTAGTTTAGTAATATGTTGGTAAAATGATATAAGATTTGTTGTACATGAGAAGCCTGATTTAAATCTGTGCTGGGACAAATCATAAATATTCAGTTTTTCCAGTGCATTTTCCACTCTATCTGTAATTAATCATTCCTTGGTTTTTCCCCAGAATGGAGGTCAAACTAATTGGGCGATAGTTTTGGACATTAGACTTTAGCTCCTTTTTGTAAATAGGTGTAACCAAAGCAGTATGCCATGTATCAGGAATTTTACAATCCAATAGTGATTTATTAAACAGTATTTGAAGAGGAGTAGTAATTGAGTCAAGTGTTTCAAGAAGAAATATAGCGTTAATATTATCAGGTCCCGAACTAGTCAATCTTTTAATCTTAGATAGTGAGTTTTTTATTTCTTTTAACTGAAATAATGGAATACAAGAATCATCACTATTGATGTTAGTTACAAGATTTCTTGATTGATCAAAACTGACAAAATACCTATTGAAA
Organism: Neoceratodus forsteri; assembly: GCA_016271365.2. Classification (NCBI taxonomy): domain Eukaryota; kingdom Metazoa; phylum Chordata; order Ceratodontiformes; family Ceratodontidae; genus Neoceratodus; species Neoceratodus forsteri. The sequence continues at coordinate 4,370,377 of JADMNL010000045.1, read as the reverse complement.
TAGTCTTCTATATCTTTATTTGAGGTTATAGTAATCCGCCATTACAAAGGGTCCTATGTTTCTGCTATTAAATCTATTTCCATTAATATAGGAGAATAAGGATTTCTGGTTATTTTTTGAATGAGCCAATTTAAACTCTAGTTTTAATTTAGAAGATTTGATAGATTTTTTTAGAGTAGCCAAAGCAGTTTTGTATTTATCTCTCAAAGATGAACTAGGATTAGATTTTAATTTCTTGAATAAATGTTCCTTGATTTTAATTTGTTTGTTAATAGTGTTATTAAAACAGACAGGAATTTTACCTTTTATGCATTTTGACTTTAAAGGAATATATTTATCTTCGAGAGAGTGAATAATATTTATTAAACATGTATACATTTCATTTACTCCTTTATCTTTAAATAATTTGAACCAATCAATTCTTGTTAATTTCTGATTGATCCTAGTAAAATGTACTTTATTGTAATTCCTGAGTTGGAAGTTATTATTAATTTTGAAAGTTTGTAAATGAGTACTAACAAATATGGAATTATGATCACTGTTACCAATAGGTGACATAATATTAGTCCCTGAGATATCAAAGCCTTCATTTACAATTATAAAGTCCAAAATATTATTGCCACGTGTAGGCTGATTTACCAATTGGTCAAAACCTAAATCAGTAATTGTGTTCCTAAATAACCTTTCATGGTTATTATTATTTATATTCAGATTCCAATCTATACCAGGCATGTTAAAATCCCCAAAGATTAGAATATCATTTTCCTGGGATAGTTCCAATATTAAGTTTAATACTTCAGTAGTATATTGGATATCTGCTGATGGTCTATAGCACACCCCAATGTTAATTTTGGGATGGTCGATTGGTTGAATAGAAACCATACTGATTCAGTAAAGGTGGTTGATGGAATTTCATACATGATAATATCTTCTCTAACAAAGAGACATACTCCACCTTTGCTGTCTATTCTGTCCTTATGATAAAGTTTATAATTTGGAATATTTTTAGTCCAAAGAGAAGATTGATCCCACCAAGTTTCGGTAACGGCAATGATACTGAAGTCCAGTTGGATACATTTTACTGAAAGTTCAGCCATTTTTAAGGAATTTAGAGATCTTGCATTAAAGGACTGAAAGTTAAGTGTTTTCCCAGTACTAACATTATTTTCTGTGTTAAGAGAATTTGTAATACTCCAATTCTCCCCAAAATTATTTAGTTTAAATGTTTATTTATAACAGTACCTATTGTTTTGCCCAATGAGACACTTCCCCTCCTACTGAGGTGCAATCCATGCCAACTAAAGAGGGATTCCCTGCCATCAAAGTTCTCCCAGTGTGGGATGCAGCATATGCCTTGTTTAAAACACCATTTCCTCAACCATTCATTTATTTCCTTAATTTGACAAGTTATATTATCAGTTGCCCTGGAAACTGGTAGTATTTCTGAAAAACGTATGGTACATCCCTTCTCTACAGGTAAGTTGTTTAGAGCCACGAAGTCTTTTTTGATCTGTAGGGGACTGTTTAGATTTATATCATTTGTGCCTACATGGATAATGACCAAGGGATTATTCCCAGCATCCATAAGTATATCATTGACCATTTTGGTAATATCGGCGATCTTTGCTCCCCTAAAACTGGAGCATGTTCTTGTAGCCTTATCTGGATTGCAGATTGCCCTGTCTAAATGTTTAATAATAGAGTCCCTATATAGACTTGAGGTGTAGAGTCCTGCAAGTTTGATTCAACAATGTCCATAGGTGGAGCTAAGGTCCCAGGATGACAGTGGAGGGTGAGTCTAGTGTATGATGGGCATTGATTAAGGACCTAGGACACTCATTTAATAATAACGTGGAATTAATATTTGGTTGAGATGAAGACTTATCATTTACTATTATTGGGGTTTCTGTACTGATTGACATCAGTTTGGGTCTACATTTAGAATTTGTAAAAACACCTATTGTTTCACCAATAGATGGTTGTAAATCAGAATCAATAAGCGTGGTGTTAAAACTTTCATTTTCCCTTGTTAACATGTAATTACCTAAGTGGTCTGGGTTCTTATCAATTAAGCAATTATTGTCAGATAGATTAGAAAGTGCTGAAAAGAATTAAGAATGGTAAACAAAATTGGTCAGCTCGCCTTTTTGCAAGCCCTTGCACTGGTTACCACTGACCATTCAGAGTCATCCTCTTTATTTCTTTTCTTATTTTGCAAATTTATGGTATTTGCTTGTAGTCACATTCTTCATAGATATTAAGTTACTTTCAGTGTTACTGTTATGACATGCATCTTTATTCGGGTTGCGGTCAAGGGTAAATAGGTGGATGAGTGGAAAGATATCATATTACCTATAGTTTCAGTTGTAGGGAGGGGATGTAAGCTTTTAAAACGCTTACACATGGTCAGTTGGCTTTCCTCTAGCTGTTGTATTCTAACTGAAAACATTTCAATATCTTCTAGTAGCCTTTATTATCAAGGCATTTTTTACATGTATAATCATTAGTTGAAGTTGTTATAGTTTTCAACAAGAGATACATATTGCAAGATTATACATAATTCCAAGTTCATCATCCAAGGTCATAATAGTAGGACAATCACTCCCTAGTTGTGAGCTAGTATTTGTTGCTATTAAAGAATCCATGATAAAGATTACCACTCAAGTTTGCCCAAATTAAATCAAAGTAACCTCACCTCATCCTCGAAGCACCACCAAACACCATCAAACGCTAAACACATGCTGATGCACGTGTCTTGTGCTCTAGTCACAAGACTTGCTCCTGCTCATGCCTCGCCGCAGAGCACTTTATGTAGCTCCATTTTCCTGGAAGTGCCAAACAGCTGAGTGAACTTTAAATGTAGTGGCGCAAAGCCACAACACAGGCTATATTTAGTTACTGTAAGCTTCAAAACAAAACAGTCAAAGAAATAAAATAAAGTAAAATTAGCCCCGAGATTTGTGGTCCCCAGCTGTGCTGACATGAGCCACAAAGCTCCTCTACCTGCCACTTGATATTAGCAGGGCTCAAGTGTAAGAGTTTTTAGCTAGTTATATGCATGAAGTTGCGATTTAGAGTGAGGAAAACACACTCATGCAGCGCTTGTTCTATCAGTTTGGTTGCTGCTGTAAGAGCGCTTTATGTAGCTCCGTTTTCCACGGAAGTGTTTCTTACCAGAAGAATGCTTCTGAGTACTCTGAATGAAACCAGTCTCCTTGAAACACAACAGAAATATTTTGTCTGCTTAAGTGTTCAAAAGACAATATTCTGTTTTTCATCTCCTCAGTCTTTGCACTTAATTTATCAATGGCTGACATTATTTCAGCCCACAACTGGGAATGCATTGCTAGAGCCACATTGACACATTGCCTTACTGTTAAGTGCAGTTTCATCATTGAGATCTTAGTACGCAGTCTGTTCCTCTGCATTTCACTATTTTGGAGATCACATGTTCAATTCTCACTCTATGGACCAGCTTTTTGAAAATATTGCCTTGCTGTGTTAGCAGTGGCAGAAGTCACATGTCTAGCATTTTTTCTGTCTCACATGTCTATGCTTTATTGATGACAGTGCTGGATGTTGTAACTGCAATGTTTCTCTAGGAAGCCTACTTGTAATTTTACTAGAGGAGGTTTTGCCTTTTTAAAATGTGTATGTTTAGTTATATGTGTGTTTTGAACAGAAGACATTTTTTCTTGCTTCTGTCGACAAGTTTTATGTTTTGGTTCTTACATGGCATGAAGCCATGAACAAGCAGTACAGCTAACTCTTGTCTTTGTGCTCTAGGTTTACGGCAAATGGCCATGATGAAAGAGCTCAAGTATATCTTCAATCTCTTTGGGGTTGTAGTATCCTAAAAAGTAAAAGAATATATAGAGTAGTAAGAAACATGTGCTATACAGTAATAAAACACAAATATTGCATAAGGAATTGAGAGCATAATATAGTTACAAAAATCTATTTCTATGCTAAGATTTGTATCACTTTTTGTGTGAAAACATTTAGTTATTCTGTGCACTGCTGTGTGGTCTGAATATTAGGTGGGATTGTAAAATGGTAATAATTGAAAAAGAATATGTGTGGTGAGTTCATTGGTCACTGCGCTTGGGTACTAGTAAGTTGAAAGTGGCACAATTGTTAACTGTTAGTTGTTATTTCTTTCCAGCCAGATAAGTTAACGTATTATGATGATGGGATAGGCAGGCCGCTATTACTCAATGGTGGGAATGATAGTGGAATGGGTGTGTAGGAAGGTGCTAATGTGTTCATTATCTTGTGTTGCAGGGATTATATTAGTTTGTTGCTTGCTCTGATGACATTTTATATTTATGTGATGTGAATTGTGGGGGAAAGTGAAGCTATAGAAAGTTGCAAGAGTTTTAAATTGTTAATTTGACATTTTTTGTCATGAGCAAAGAATTTGTTGCCTCACGAATGATCCGCGCGATCAAAGACGATCACGATCAACGAATTTGCATGCTCATGGTCAAAGATCGTAAAAATGCCGGAATTATCTGGAAATGTTGTAATAATAAATATTCACAATCTATTTCTTAGTTATAAGTCCTATAAACACCCAGGGGGTTCACTGTCCTCCAAAATTATTAAATCTACTGTTTTTCTGAATCAGACACACTCTGACAATGAAGTCTCACGTTATTCTCGTGATCAAAGATTTCGCATGCTCGAGGTCGATCCTCATGCTCAAACCCGGTCGAGGTCAAAGAATGTACACACTCGTGGTCAAAGATTGTAAAAATGCAGGAATTATTTGCAAATGTATCAAAAATAGATATTGACACTATATTCCTTAGTTATGAGTCCTAGGAATGCACTCGGGGTTGACTGTGTACCAAAATTATTAAGTCTACTGTTTTTTCTCAAACAGACACACTCTGACAATGAAGTCTTGCATTGTTCTCATGATCAAAGATTTTGCATGCTGGTAGTCAATCCTCATGGTTAAACTGAGTCGCGGTCAAAGAATTTGCATGCTCCTGGTCAAAGATCGAGAAAATGCAGGAATTACTTGGTAACATTATAAAAATATATATTTACACTATATTCCTTAGTTCTGAGTCCTAGAAATGCCCTTGGGTTTACTGTGTTCCAAAATTATTAAATCTACTGTTTTTCCAACCAGATGCACTCTGACAATGGAGTCATGTTGTTCTGCGATCAAAGATTTTGCAGCTTGAAGTAGATCCGCGGTCAAACCGAGTTGCGATCAAAGAATTTGCACGCTCGTGATCAAAGAAATGGCTAACTTTGTCATGTGACTTTTCTGAGCCAATACAATCAAAGAATAACATTCTGGGGGCCATTTTAGACTCTATTCGAGCAGCACATAGTCAAGGACATAACAGTGAGTGCTTTTACTGAGTGATATTTAACACATTTTTTTAGTTACTTGAAGTGCTTTTCTCAGTTATTTACTAGTTAGGAAGGACATGTTTACTGCTTGATATTGACACAGTATACTGTTTTTTGAGGTCTGATGTACAGGGTTTTCTTTCAAGTCTGAAAGTTTAATTGCATTATGCTCAGAAAAGTGTTAAACATTTTGCCAAAGCATGGTATTTCTCTCCATGTGCTTTAGTCACAGGACACTTCTAGAAAAGCCATGTTAATACTTTGTCAATAGTAAGAATTGTCCCAGGAAAAAATCTGCTAAGAAATGATTTTAAAGCTTGTATTATGATATTTCTATATTAAAAAATAGTATTTTTACGTGCTGATTGGGAGTTTTGCCAAGTGTGTTACTCTTAGAGTTATTGTTTGTGGCTGGAAATAGTGTTTTAGGTTTAGTATTGGCCACAATAGTTTCCCATTTTTCTGTGGCACTATCTGACAGCTTAACAGTTAGTGTCTAAAACAGATGTACTGCATTTTAGTGATGTATTACTTTGTGAAAATTACTTGATAATTAGACAACATTAGTAATATTTGGTTACATATGTGTGTGTTTTCCCAGTAGTGCAATCCCATCTCAGAAAAAAGTTGTGTACTATATAGGTTAATTTGATAGTACATTTGAATTGTTAAATCCCAGACACACATAAATATATTTTACTTAACATATACAGTAACAGTTATTTCTAGTAGAAATTGGTAACTGTTAAATTCTACTGCAGTTATGAGACTATTACAGGGTAATTAATATAGTATAGTTGTAAATTGTTGTACATCATGTCTGTGAAGTACACAGGTATGGATCCACTCACCACTCAAGCTGCTCTCTGAGAAAGAGAGGGAATTTACTTTGACAGAGCATTATGGCTACTGACTTAGACCATTGAGCATTCGTGTCATTGGCAAGTCATGAACTATGACAATGAGAAGACAGTATTGTCCCACCAAAACAAAAAAGAATGTTTTATAAACATAATGCCAATAGAAAGAGACTTTACATACATAGCTAGATATTTTAGGCTGTATGAGCCAATCTGGGAAGAGGTTCTTACTTGTCATGGTTTTGACTGTATTTATCTGGATGATGCTACTGAATACTGGTCATTGTGCTGATTAGACTTGGTAGTGCTTGGTAGCCAAACAGACACAACAGTGATATTTCTACATCTGAGTTTTTGAGGTTTATCACTCAGCATGGCAGAAAAATCTACATAGACTGTATGGATAGTGGGATCAAGTTTGGTGAGAAGGGCAGCAGTGTTCAGCAGAGGTAGTCATTTTGGCAATGATTTACATCTACCTGGATGCTCAGTGTCTTTGGGAAGGGTGGCATGAGGTGGGATCAGCTCATGTCTACCATGTACCATTTGTTGGAGACACACACAAAACCAGACATACTCCTCATACATCTCAGAGGCAATGATTTGGGGAACAAAAGGGCAATTAATTTAATAGAAGCTGCACAGTCTGACTTGCAGCATCTTACCAGTATGTTACCAGCTTCTAAAATTCTGCATTCAGACATTACTCAGCGCATGGTCTGGAAAGGTGAGGATTGCTGTCCTGAACTTGAAAGATCACGCAGGAAGGTGAACATACAAATATCTGGATTCCTTCATGTTATGGGAATGCATACCATTCGTCACCCCGAAATTACTTATGACAAATACTGGCTATATCTAAAAGATGGTGTGCATCTCTCTAACACTGGTAATAACATTTTTGCTGGGGACCTTCGACATGGTATCCTTACAGTTCTGTGATTGTGTACCTGTACAAGTGTACCTCTGAAGCACATTACATATGCACTGAGAAAAAACGGCACTTTTTAGAGCCAATATAAATGGTCAAAAAATAGATACTTTTGCACTATACACATCATTATGTATAGCTTACAGTGTCAATGTTTGGTTAGTATAGACTGTGTGTGTTTTGTATCAGAGAGGTCTTAGATGCCTGCTAATAAGTTGTTTGTCATGTGCATTTGTGTTCAAGATGTAGTAAGTTTTGTGATATATTGCTTGGTTGTTACTGTGCAAGTGTTTCTTTTTCTAATTTATGTGATATGGTATGACATATGTGTTCTGTTTCTATTGTGGGCTTTGACTTTATATCTGACTGTCAACTGTGTATGGGTTTCCTTGATTTTAAGGGGGTGTATTGTGTGACTAACTTCATGCAACTTTTGAGTGTTTCTACTGCTGTGCAATTGTTATCAGGCACTTATGTTGAGACAGTGTCACTGATGTTTGAGAACCTGGCTGTGATGTTTTCTTCCAAAGTGCTGATTGGCCTTTCTGAATGGGTTCATAATATTAGTTGCTTGTACATTAAGATTGGCATCAAGTAGGCGACAAGTACTCTCCCAGTACTGGTGATAATGTTGCTATTCAGAGTGATGTCTGAGAGACTCTGGGAAGCATTGCTACTACTGTGAACGTGTGTGTGTGTGTGTGTGTGTGTGTGTGTGTGTGTGTGTGTGTCTGTAGAGTGGAGGATACATGGTGGATGTCTGCATATTTGTGGATGGATGAGTTTTCTATCTTCATTGCTGTTGTTTGAAAAATAGATTCAGTTGTATACTGAGTCTGTACTATGGATGTAGTATGTGTTTTTTTGATGGTGGGAAGTGTTTGTTAATACTGCTACACAGGTATGAAGTCTTGTGCTGTCTGTACAGTTTTGTTAAATTAGGTGTGATATTGATGTTGATAGCTGTGGGTGTGGTGTGGCTGTGTAGTGAGGATCTAGTGGTAGTGTGGTGGTGCAATAACATAGTCTTGTATATTTGGAGGTACATACTCAGTGTTGTGATTTATATGTAAGTGGGGTTGTATGTTGTAGGTGTGATATTCTTTTACATGACTTTTCTTGAGGTGCGATTCTGTATTTAACATGTATTGATTCTTGTAATGAAGGGACCTACAGTTTAAATGCTATGATGCAATAGCTCCTGTTGTAATATTGCCACCATGCATGTATGATGCTGATATAGAAGACTCTACTGAGGCTGTGGGTTTTAATTTAAATTTATATTACTGTTTTGATAGTGTTGGGGTGATAATCACTGTGGTGTATAACTTATGAGACTCGTAAAATGTGGATAATTAATATCGGTGAGCTGTGTCATACATATTGATTCCTTTATTTGGATCTTCCACTTTCCTGACAGTTTATCTCTATCTCTTTCAACAGATTGGGAGCAAAGAAGTTGAAGGCTTTAGTCTTGACATTTACTTGACATTGCTATCACTGAACAGTAAGTAAACATGCTTTTAGTGTTATTTTCATATTCATGATCCTGGTAGGCAATTATGCAACATTGAATAATCATTTCAGTAGTATTGATCTTGTGTGGTTCATTCTGTTATTTTTTATGTTGGCATGCTTGCACAGCCAATGTCTTGCATTAGTACAGATTTGGAGGCACAGTTACTGTTGGGCAACTGCAGGGCATGCATCAGTAGGTGTGTCCCTCATTCCACAATCAGGCTACATGCCAGCACCTCACCATGCATACATAATGTGGCAAACACATCTAAGAAAAGGTCAACTGCAATCTGAGCAGAGCTCATCAGATGCAGTGGACCTTCTCTTCATGTGCTCACCCACATTATCAACATGGCAGCACACTTTATGCCAAACTGCTGACTTCGGGAATACTCAATTACCCTGTTGGCTTACGCTTGCCCCAAGGGGAAAGCCCACTTCCCGTCAGCATAAAGCAACCTCCCATTTGTTATATGCTAAGGGGGTGCCCAATCCCCTTGGCTATTGTGCTCCCCACTTTCCTTGTGTGTCAATGAGGGGTGCCCAATCCCCATCAGCATAAAGTTATCTCTCCCTTCCTCTTTTGGCATGCTCGCTGAGCACAATCATGTTCTGGGACACATTAATAAAATCACAGTGCTATGTCTGTCTACCTCTGCCACTGCCACTGCAAAGCCAGTGTGACAACATTCAACATTGATAAATGCTTGTTTAAGGTGATGTTATGTCAGGTAGGCACAGCAGTATGAGGGGCTGGGTGATGCAGTGCCATCACAGTACTTCTGTTTACAATATTGTAGCAGTTCTGAGTATAACAGGGAACTTCACCACAACCATTTCAGCACAGTTTTGTTCACTAGTGTGTTGTTGTGAAGGCAGCTATGAAGAAAATGAAACAATGAACTGATGTGGCATCACAATAAGTGGTAGCTGGTATGATACTGTTGGTTATCTGTGGTTGGGAATTACATACTGTATTGAGTGTAAAGAAACACAAATTGATGTCAGACAGTGATATCATAATATATGTTACAGTAAATGTTTGTGAAGAACTAATTTTTTATTTTTTTTTACAGTGAAAGATGCCCAAGTCCTGGAGTGACAGGGAGGTGCTGGCCTTGGTAAACACAGTAAAAGATCATGTGAACCCCAGGTTTGTTATGAGGTCTACAAACCTGAGCCTTATACATGCCTTGGGTAAGGTAGGTTATTTGTCCAATTAAGAGAATAATTGTTTTTTATTTTTTTAATTTTTTTCTGTGTTTTATGCATGTTAGAGTGATGATAGCAGTGTAACAATTGTATAGCAGTACAGTGTACTAAGACAGACTATCAAGTATCCTTTATATATGTGGTGCAAACATGTTTAGAAGTGGAGCAGTATGACAGTATTATGTGTTAAGTCGTAAGTTGGTATGCACTATGAATAATAAGTTGCTGAGAAAAGCGATTTGCAAAGGACAGCAGAAAGGCTGCACAGAATAAAAACATGTAGGTCATGTGATGGTGTGCAACACCCTTGTAGTGTAGGATGTGAGTACAGTTCATGTCTATATAAAAAAATTGACACACCTTGAGTGTCTATTTTTTCTGATCTATGCATCTCAAAGAAATACTTTAATAATTTGTTTACTGACTGTTGTTGTGTATTGACAGATGTACATATTTTACAAGTATGCAATTACTAAGTGGGTTGTTTTTCTATGTTTTTATGTAGGTTAGTCATGCCTTGGGGAGGGATGAGATTAATAGAACAGCAGAAGAATGCAGGAGGAAATGGAAGCTCACCCGTCAGACCTTTTATAAGTTGAAGGCAGCGGTGTGTGATATGTGTAGGAGTGTCAGGGAGTGGTATGATATTGTTTATACCATGTGGGAGGAGGCAGAGAAGCCTGAATTTGAAGAACGTCACCATGGTTGCAAGTATATTTAAATGATGATACTAAATGAGATGTATATGATCATGACTTTCAAATGTTATTGTTTGCCATGTGAATAGACCAGTCTTTTGATTTTAGTGATGTACCAAATGTTGTAGTGTTCTTTTTCATTTTCATGGTAGGCTCTGTGATTGTACTGGGAGTTCTTATATAGAAGTGAAAGAGTGACGGGGAACACAGTTTCAACTGACATGAAAGGAAGACTGTCACAGCTGTCAGAGGGTATATTTTGAACTCAGTAAGACACTTCGATGTGTTGAGATGTTCAACAAACTACATTACGAGACTTGTCTTCTGCTATGGCAAAAAATTACATTTGAAAACCATCATGTTAACTTAGACATTGAAGGTTTTTAGTGTAATATATAGAAAAATATACAGACATAAGTTTCATAGTAAGAAAACTAGTACAGGTTTAGGTACTGCAGTTCATTTAAGACCTAGCTGTGATTATATTGCAGTAGGTGAAGTGGTCTGTAGTTTATACCTGCGTCTTTGTCTAGACTATGGTGACTTCCCTCTGAAGAACTTTATAATGCAAGATCTGTGGTTTAAGATAATGATAGGTTCAATTTTGCTCACATAGTATTGTAGTACTTGTATGTTTAAAAGTTGTTTTTCTTGAAGTGAAGTGACGTTCTGACAGTCCCATGTTTCTGAGTACATATACAATGTCAATCATACTGAGTAATTCTCATTCTCTCACTGTGGTTCTTACATGGTAAGTTCTGTGAGAAATGGCACATATTACCACAAATAGTCAAAGTCTTACTTATGATTTTTATCAGGAAGCTGTCCTGCAAGTCATCCTGCTATAGATGGCATGTACAATAAGTGGTACTTCCACTAACACTATCCACTCATATGTTGTTAAAGTGGTTAATAATAATTTATGTTTACAAATATCACTTTTGCTTCTATAGATGGTATTGCTGCTGAAGTCTATAGGTTATTGTGATAGAGAAAGTAGTTCATTACAAATTGATATTGAGAGAACTTTTCTTATGTTTTTGTTATCTAACGTTTTCATATTTTGTTTTTTTGTGGGGAGACAGTATCCATTGTGTGGGTGGGATACTATTGTGCAGATTGAGTGGTGCTGTCTGTGACATTTATCATACTGAGCATGGTATGTTATATCTTTGTTGTTAGATTTTATTTCAATTCCCAGTTCTACAGTGTAATGATAAGATGTATAGTGGGACAGACATTATTTGTTATATATGCAAATCTGTGTCTGTGTGATGTAAGTCTGGAATTGACATGTAAAAGATACTAATATACTCAGTGCAGCAGTTAGTACTACTAAGATGATATTGCATGCAATTAAGTTATTAGTAGAATATTGAGTGTATATATTTTTTTGTCACTCAGCCAAAACAGCAAGTGCTCCTGCTTCCTCCCACCCTGTTCAGCTAATGCTACTCCCTGAAGGCGCAGCTCGAGGGGCTCTTGTTGAGCAAGTCCCTGTGCTCGACTAGCCTGGTGAGTTGTGATAATATACTGACAACTATTTACAAATTGAATGTCCAGTATGTACTATTAGATGTTATGATGACACTGTAGGACATAGAATGTACACCTGCTTAGTTTCTTTACTTGTAACAATTAATGTCATGTGAAATATTATCTTATTCTTAAGAGTTGTGTTGTGTATCTGCACCTCTATTATTCCTGTAGTTGTCATCTTCACAGTGTAAGAGACACTGTACGTTGAATGCATACATAGTTATATGTGAGATGTATGTACGTGGTTATGACAAACTGCATATTGGGAGGTAGTGGGTTGTGTTGTTTATCTCCTAGTATGCAGCTGTTGAGTTTGTTAACAACAATTGAGTGCTCTTGAAATGGAGCACACCACATCAGTCAGATGGTAAACTTGTACTTTAAGTTGAGATGTCTACAATAGTGTTAAAGAGGTGTATATAGCATATCTACATTGTTACTTAGTCTATGAATTATATCATACTATCATACTGTTTTCTATCTGCAGATTTACTCAGTAAGTGACTCACTATTGAGTATGCACTGCATCTCGCTTCTGTCTAAAATCATTATGTTCTTCAGCATCTAAAACTGTTCACTGTGTAAATCTCTCTCTCTCTCTGACATGAGTAATCTTATAGATTGATATATGTTGGTTTACTGAACTGATGATTATTGATGATTTAGCCCCTAACCCCCTGTTACACCTGGGTTATGCCCCTATCATCCCACATACACATCACACTGTATTCCTGGTCTATTGTACTGTGATACTAGCTATTTTGCACTAACCTATAGTTATATATATTATACCTCACTATAATACATTTATCTAGATTAGTTTGTCTTTATAGATATTCCATATATTATCTACCTAATCACTGATAAAATGACTCGGAGGGATCATCAGTGATTATTGTATACTCATATTCTCATATAATTATATGTAGTGTATTTTACACTCAGATATGCCATGTAATAGGCCTGTCAGCAGTTATCTTTGTGTCTAAGCAAGCTAACAGAGACAGAAGGCCTTTGTTATGTCTAATATTTTATATTGCACGTAAGTAAGAAATGTGCATGTAGTTTTAAACTGTCAGCATTTCTTTTGTCTAAGCTATAATGCTAATGGAAGCATATTCTGTCTCATATGATACTCATTAGTAATTCTGTCTCCTAAGTCATTATCCAATGGAGGATGACGTAGGACCAATACATATTGTTTCTTATACCTGAAACTATGTTGTAATCTCTGGCTATGCTGTTATCTTTAGTATTTAGCTGTCTGCAGCCCACTGTAGCCTCTCGAGACACTACTGTAACTTCTCTGAAGGGCAGAAAGCTGGAGTGCGGGAGATAGAACAAGATCTTAGAGAACCAAAGATCTACAATTCTGGAGATTATGTACATTCTTCAGGAGTGGTGAGAAACCCATCTCCCTTGTAATTTTCTTTGTCACATGCTTGGCGTAAGTAGCATAATAAACTTTATTAGTACTCCTTGCTTGTTTACGAATGTTTCTTGGCAGACTCTGAAACACAAGAATCTGCATTATTATTATTTTTATTGTTTACCCTACATACCAAGAGTGTTTAAACAACACCCCTCCATCACCAACAACACCTCTTCTGTTATGATGAAGTGGTGGGTATTATGTGTTACTGTTGCTAAAACTGCTGAGTGGTGTAGCTTTTGTGCATGCGGTATCATATACTTGTATCATTCATGTACAGATGTTTACATAGACTGTGCCTGCATAATGAAAATACACTAGTTGGTGCACTCCTTGAGACTATATTTAGTGTGTGACACAGTGCAACTTATTATTGTGATAAAACATGTACAATGCTCTTGAACAAGGTATTCCATATATATGTAATCTTGTTTTCTGTACCTTTCTGTTGTTACTATGGTATAAGTTGTGTATGGAGTGACAGTATTGATTGTGTTACTACACGCGGTCATTTACTGCCATGATTAATGTCTATATGAATCACAAAATCATGCAGTTGATGTACATTAGTTATGTTTCTATGTACTCTGATGTTGGGAATGCAATACTTAATCGAACAAGGTTGTGAAGAAAGTCACAGGAGTATTTAGAACTTTGTTCTTTAAATGTACTTTTATAGAATGCGAGAATTGGGTAAAACATTGTCTACATCAGGTCTTCTCATTCTTCATTACCTTACCTTTGAGCAGCCAGTGGTACAGTAGTGATACCAGTTATGTACACGCTTGGATTAATGGTATGGTTGTAGACTCAGTATCTAGTAAGTGTTCTGATTCAGTGATGAGACATACTGTTATTTTACAATTGCTTGGTAGATGGTGTTGTATTCTGCAGAATTAACAATCATGTGCATCTGGCAGTACGGGCTATAGATAGTCATACTTAGATTGACACTCAACTAATATTTTCTCTTTCACAATTTTTTTTTATAGAGGATGAACCACCTGTGGAGGGCATTGCTGGAGCTGCTGTATGTCCAGAAGACATTGAGAATGTTGAGATGGAACCCTGTGGGGAACAAGAAGCAAGCTCTCCAGCAGTGGGACATCCAGCAGGTGCTGTAGGTCTGCCTCACCCTCCAGCTGATGAACGTAAGTAGCTTGTATTTCTTTTTTATGTGTTCTTACAGATGTGAAAAAGTTGAAAGTTCATTGGTTGCATTAGCAAAGGGGCTGCATATGGTCAACAGTGTTGTGTGATGCTCAATCTACTGATGTGCTGTGATATAATACTTAAAATGTGATGTTCCACAGTGCAAATCCTGATGCATGGGGATGGACCACTAATGTATCCCACAGAACTGGGAGGGGGTAGCTCATGCATATGCAGCACATGTCAATATTCAGCCCTGGATGTTGACCCATATGCTGGTACAAACCCACTTTGTGCCATATGGAGGGGACACAAAGATGTGCCTGAAATGTAGGAACAAGTTGTGACGCACCCACAGACCGACTGGCATATTGCTGCATGCTACACAGCAGCTACCCATTGTAGCCAGGCACCCAATCACACAAGACACAGGCCAAATGTGTCCCCTCTCCTCACTGCCTGCTTGGTCACGGCTGCATTACAAATATAGAAACCCTGTGGTCCGGTAGACCCTAGCCTCTTGTCTGATTGTCTGATTTGAAATTGTTATGTATTCTCTGGTTGTCCAGTTCACCTGTCCATCAGCCCAATTACAGGTTACATAATAATGTCTTATTTCCTAGTGGTGCAGTGGAAGAGTCCTTTGGCTCAGTCATGGGTACATAACAGTTTCTTATTCCCTGGTAGTCTAGTGGACCTGTTCCACAGCCTGATCATGGGCTATATAGTACTTTTGTATGCCCTGGTGGTCCAGTGGACCTGTTGGCCAGCCGGATTGCGGGCTTTGTTAACGACAATTCTTGGTGGTCCAGCAGTACCCTCTTTATGACCTTACCAGTGATGACCGACAATACACTGCTCCCCCGCCTACCATCAGTAGTGGCTGCCAACTCCCCACCTGCAAGCCACCCAGCTGTCTGTCAACTGACAGTGTATAGCAGACCTGTATACCCATTAGTTCCTGTGATGCCCAATGGGCGTCGAGGCAGTAGTATACTACACAGTCCTGAAATATAAATGTGATGTGGTGTGAAGAATAAATCTAGCAGATTGTTATCTCTTATTGTATGCACTTTTATCCAACATGTACTTAACTGTGTTTGTTTAGCACTTCTTTTAACAGACGTGTTACCTAGCACATCTGCAGATTTGATCAATCTCTAATACTAGAGTTCATCTTTATCAATATGATATTTAGTGTTGAACTGAAATTTGTGTATGTAGGTGAGGAATGTGTACTGAACTTGAGTGAAAATCTATATATTTTGTTAACTAGTGCTGACATTAAAGAAACCTCATGAGTTGGAAAGAGATCATACAGTGGTGTCCAAATCAATTTATTGTTGCATTTTTCTGGGATGTATATCTGGTTTCTGTGACTCCAGTTTAACTGTTGACTTTTGGTAAATATTTCTTATCTCTGCAGGTTGTTCGTGAATGATGAGGTGCAGGAAACATACAATTCTTGGGTATCTGGGTTGGAACTGTTGCTTTTTTAGATGATTACTAAACTACTGTATATGGTGTTATACACAGGGGTAGCATATTTATACTGCACAGAGGGGGGCAACTTTGGGTGCAGCACATATAATGTGGCAAGCTGTGGTCTGGATGATAGTCAATGGTGCTGTGTCATGGCTCAGCACTGTTGAAAATGGTATCATGGCTGCACTCATTGTACATGGTGCTCTGGCACTGCACCACCACAAGTGGATAGACAGGAACAGGAAGATGCGGCACTGCAAGTGTGAGAGCAATAGGCACATAGACTGCTATATTCAGCACTCAATATGGAAATGGGGCTATAATGTATGCAAGCCAGAAATGGGCCCATTTGCATGGTATTATGGGCCAATTTGCTGGCAGGTGTAGCGATCTCCAGCTAGTTACAACTACTGATCTGTTAGGGTGCAGCTGTTGGGGACTGATGCCCTGTGCCTCTCGGCAACAGTGAAATGCAGTGCACCACCAAGGAAATTTATTTTAACATACACTCGAGGTGTGGGGGTTCATTGATGATTGTACTGTGGATTTGGAGGGTGGTGTCCACGCACAGCTGATGGTTGCCATGTTACACCCTGCAATACATTTCACAGGTCTCGGTGGACAGCTTTTGCTTTTTTTATGGCGGAGGTTAGTGCCCTCTTCCCCCAGAGTGTGCAACATGGCTGTATGTTTGCATATGCACACATTCCCACACTGAATATCTGGATGTTCCAAATATGAATTGCCATGGTCCTCCCCCCACATACACACACACACACCTTGTATCAGACACATTAGTAGTGTACCACTCTGTATTGGATTTGTGTGCTGCAACTTTCCTTTTGAATACCACGCTGGGATGCATCACTATGTTTTGTATCCTACACCCTGTTCACCATGCAAAACCATTTGAATATCCAGGCCAAGATGTTCACCTCTTTTAAGAAACTGTATTTTATGATGACTAATGTGAGGTTCATACTACCAGCTTCTGGTGCAAGGAGCGATGTATAATATCACTTGAAAGGGAAGTGGGACCACAATGTGTGAGTAACAGAGTAAAATAACAATATGATGGAATAAATAGAAGTATTCTGATGCTCCATAAGTGTTTATATATCTGGTCTGTCATTAGTAAAACAACTATAGATTTAACTACAGTATATTATTAGTAAAGTGGAGAACATGTAACCTCACTGACATGTGTTTTCTTGTTCTTTTTTTGTCTTCATTGGGCAAATTGAATTCTAAGCAACATCAGTGATAAGCTTAGTCAGCTGCTCAAGGCCATGCAGGGTGGCAACAGGGCTGCAGCCCAGCATGCCAGTGACACTACAGAAAAACTTGATCACCTTATTACTCAGGCATCTGATATAATTGCTCAAGATGGTGAAATCATAGATTTGCTGCAGCATCACAGGTGAGTGGGACATGCGGCCTTAGTGGCCACCCGTAGTCTGGAGCAGAGCAACAGGGCCTCACCAAGCTATTTGGGAGCTCAGGGATCTGGAGGATGCCTCTGTTGCTTCATTCAAGACCACACATGGCCTCATGGTGTGGCTGTCTGAGAACCAGCTGGAAGGTACGGAAGCAATTCATAACTTGATGCATAGGGACCTACAGCACCTAGAGGATGTCCAACCCTCCACAGTTCCTCAGGCAGAAGAGCCCCTAGAAGGTGCCCCCTGCTACAACACCACCAGCACCACCTGTGGATGAGGGACACCAACCCGCACCCACTCCTACACAGTCTTCCTCTCCCTCCTCACCCTTTTCTCCTCAAAATACAACAGTGTGAATGGCCAGCACCTCCCTGTTACTCCTGGACATGGTTTTGAATAGTTTTCAGTTTATTTTTATTTATTCTCTTCAGATTTTTACTTTATATATACATTTCTTTTCAACGTGTGAAGTAACACTTTTGCTTTTTTATTTCACTACTTTTAGTTGAATTATGTTTCATTTATTTTTTCTTTCTCGTGTCCTGTCTGAAGCAACACTTTATTTATTTATTTAAGTACTTGTATTTTATTGCTACTTCTTCATAATTTATTTTCCCTGTCCTGTCTGAAGCAATCCTTATATTTTGTTATTGTTCTGTTTTTGTTTTATTGATATTTTATTTATACTTTCTTTTATGGACAATGTGAAGAAACACTTTTATTTATTTTTATATTTTAATATATTACATATGTACAGTTTTGTACTTTTATATGATAATTTATTTAGTAAATATTCTTCTTGCATAATACTGTGTTTGAGTCCTTCTTTAAAATATATTTGTCATACTGCAACAGTATGATGCATTACTTTTCTTTGCCACCTCTTTGTATACCACTCCTCTTGTTATTCCTTTACAAGACTTAAGAGCATTGTCTGGGATACTGCAGGAAAGTTGGTACTCTCCTAACAAGTGGAACTGATATCAGCAATGTATCTTGCATATGTCAGGACCTTTTTTGTTGACTTACCCTTAGTATTCAAGATACACCAACTCATTTGAAGATGTTTGGGGGGGGGGATTTACTGGTTGCCACTAATCAACTAATTGGTGTGCTACCATGTGTGTACCTCATATTGCTCGTATGTTAAACTGATGTTCTCAGACTCACTTTGATTGTGGCTCTGTAGTGAACATTCACTGTCTCAGTTGTGAAGAGGTGGCTATTGTGTGGCTGAGGGCATGTAAGTACTATTTTAACCAGTCTACTGGTACTATGTCAGCACTATATGACATATATTAATAGGTATTCCTTGTGTGTGCTTCTGCAGTCATCAATCACTGTGTATTGATGAGGCAAGTATTGGCTGACTGTCAGAATACACTTATTTGTGCTAAAGCTAGTAGTTTTCTATGCAGAAGGTATTCTGTATTTGTTATGCCATCTGTTTCTGTACACAACATTCAGCACAAGGCCTCAGTGGTGTACAGACATTGTCTGGGGCAGCTTCTACAAGTCATGACTGCACTTACTACTCTGAAGCTGTATCAGAGATGCATCATCTATGACAAAGGTATGACATTTATGTCCGTGGGTTTACTTAGCTGTGGCTGTGCAATGCAAATACAGTATCTGTTGGGAGGAGAGGAGGGGGGATTGTCTGACTCATGCCATGCAAGTGATAAGTCTCATAAATAGGCTGCAGTTGGTATCACAGACATATTCTGTAAATATGCATGGCCTTAGTTATGCTGTTTATATGTATTCAGAATCAGGGATGTGTTTGGACAGTGGGATATGGTAGTACTTGTTTGAGGGTATGTAACACATAAGTGTAATAACTAATGTCTAGTTCTTCTTACACTCATATACTATTGATGTAAGTAGAAATGCAATTTGTCATTATTCTTTCTTACTACAGAAGTTAGGAAAATTCTTTGCAAAAAACTGTGTTAATGCAATAGTTAGGTTTTTACAGCAACAAAAGCTAGGAAATTCGACATTAGGATTTCCAACCCTAACTCCGGCTCCCCCCACACCCACACACTGGCACACACACACACAGGCGCAAACATAGACACACACACACACACACACACACACACAGAAAACACACAACTATGGGGGCAGTACAAGGCAAGACAACCAATCACAGACGGACACCATAATGCAACAGAAATAACATACAACTTCTTAAACATACCACAACAGGCATCCATCATCATCTTTCACCAGCTGTATCACTTCTGCCATTCAGTGTCCTATCTGTACACAGCTTTCTGCATAACAGTATATCAGTGATAGAATGGACATGTATTGTTCTCAGTGTAGACTCCTTTGCTCTACTGCTCTGTTAGTAGCTTATCTATTTATCCATAAAACTATTGATGTCTGCTACTGCTAATCTCAGCATTTCTCCATAAGACAAGACCACAGTAGTGTACTACATTACTGATCACTGGTAAGACTATAGTGACATGGTATCACAAATTGCAATTGTTGATACTAGACCAGTGTGCTGTGTTACCCTGCTTGCCCATGTATAGATAACACAATAATTTGTATACTTAATTACATGCATTGCCAAGGGCATGGTTCTTAGTTCTTACTACCTTGTGAATGTTTATATAGCAGGATACCACCATGGCACAATAATGTTTCTACTTTTACATAACAGCATACCCATGACTCTTTGTTCTTGTCTGTTTCTGCTAAGAATGATATGTGACAGACAACAAATGTTCAGCAACTTGGCCATTTCTAAATACCAGCATAGCCCAATCTTCCCACAAAAATTCTTGTTTTTTGTACATGTTCATTATAGAAACAACGACATGACTTAGTGACAACACAGGAGATGTACTTTGGAATGTGAGACTATGTTGTTTTTCACAAACATGACGTACATGGTAATAAATGTGTGCACTACTCATATTATGGTACTATGCAGAAATGGACAAGATGGTGGGAACACCATGGTATGCCATGATGTACAAATGGGCAACTTTGTGCAGCTTAACAACTAAAAACCCTCACACTCCTAGTGATAGATGAGATGCACTTTTTGTATCATACTCTTATTCAAAGATGTATTACTTTTCAAACTAAATACAAGTGCAATGACCCTAAATCTCCTGTTTTCTGAGTAAGTCATGTGTTTGTGTGTTTCTGCTATGGGGATATAGAAAAATTGAAAATTTGGTGGGAATATTGGGATATACTGGTATGTACAAATGGCCAAGTTGCTGGACCTTTCTTCCAAATGAGATATCAATCTTAGCAGCTATGTACATGTGTTAACTATACTCTTATGCAATGATGAGCAACTTACTAGAATTGTGTGGTCTGGTCTTATGCAATAGAAGTGATACACTTGGTGAAAGATGATGATGGATGCCTGTTGTGGTATGTTTAAGAAGTTGTATGTTATTTCTGTTGCATTATGGTGTCTGTCTGTGATTGGTTGTCTTGCCTTGTACTGCCCCATAGTTGTGTGTTCTGTGTATGTGTGTGTGTGTGTGTGTGTGTTTCTATGTCTGTGCCTATCTGTGTGTGTGTGTGTGTGTGTGTGTGTGTGCCAGTGTGTGGGTGGGCGGGAAGCGGAGTTAGGGTTGGAAACTTAACGCTTAATCTCCTCACTTTTGTTGCTGTAAAACCCTGACTGTTGCATTAACGCAGTTTTTTGCAAATAATATCTATCTATCTATATATATATATATAGAGAGAGAGAAAAAGAGACAGAGGGAGAGAGAGACATTATAGTGGCACAGTAGTGCCACTTTAGTTAGTGTTGCACTGCTACTTCCATGTTAAACCCAAACATTTGCACTTTAATAACTTTGCAACCATTTGTCTGATTTGCCTGACATTTTGCATGTGCTGTGTGGTACCATAGATCTCTGGACATAGCAAGTTGCTTTCCAGTCAACAAAAAAATGGTTAGGAGTTTTAGGCTGAAATGTGCAGGATAGGAAGGGCTTACCAACAGATGTGCCTTTTGCTGGTTTGGTGAAAAATTTACATCGGTTCCATAGTTATAGCATTTGGAAATTTTAAAATCTCTCATAGGATAACATTGTGGTGGCCATGCTACCTTCGGTGCCTATATCTTTAAAAGCGATTAAAGATCCAGATTTTTGCTAAATGCAGCTTAGTACACCTTTACTAAACACTTGTGCAGGTTGCAAGGTCATGATTACAACTGCAGTGGAATTTTTCCAAAGTTCTTATAGTTACTGAGATATTGCCATGTTTGCAGCACAAGGGTACTTTGAATGTTGTAGGCCTGCACTATGTCTCTATATGTATAGGTAGATGGGAGTAGAGGGCTCCAACATATGGATACCATTATGCAATAATGGGACTACAGAGCCCTCCACTATGCAGTACTGGGAGTCCAGGAGAGGAAAGTGATAGTTAATTACAATGTCCCTACAGTTATGTATAGATGGGAGCACAGGGCCTGGAGTGCCCTGCACCCCCTTATGAAAATCAGAGACAATTATGTAACAAGACACTTTCTCAAAAAGAAGGGAAATTCATTGCAAAAAAACTCTGTTAATGCATCAGTTAGAGTTTCTATTACAGTGACAAAAGACTGGAAATTTGATGTTAGGGTTACCAACCCTACTACCCCACTCTCTACACACCAACAGGCATCGGAGTGTGCCTTGGGGTTGTCGGGACTAACTCTCACCCAATTCTCCTATACAGTACCCACTCAGCTTCCTTACAAATAGAATGGGGTGAGAGTTAGGATCAATGACCCAAAAGTTAGGGTCCACTAATGTTAGGGTTGAGTAGGCAGTTTAGTGTTAAACCTCAACATTTTCCACTTAAATCACATTGCAACCATTCAATAAATCTGCATGAAATTTGTATGTTCTGTCCCATGGGATAGCTCTCTTGATGTATTTTAAGTTTTATTTCAATTGAATTTTCAGATGTCATGTTGCAAGTAGTGAAAAAACAGCAAAAGTAGCTTTTTTCGCTTTCTTTGCCTGTTTTTTCCTCATCTCTCACGGCCCACACCATTTGAAATTTTGGTCTGAAATTTTCAGGGTAGAAAAGAACATGCCCAAACAAAAAGGAAGAATTGGTTTGGTGAAAAATATTAATTATTTCCAAAATTATTAAATTTTGAAATTTCAGGTTCTGAAGCATGCTTGGTTCAGTCTTTGGACAGCTGTATGGTATGAACAGGTATTTAGGGCTCAGAAAAGGGATTTTGATAGCTCTCAAAAGGAACTGGCTCATGAAAAGGGTTTTGACAGCCACGGAAAGGGATTTTTAAAGTTTACTGTTTCTTTGTCACTTTACTGCAAAGAAATGGATATGACGTTCTGGCTAAAACTTTCAGGGTAGAAAGTGCTTGCCACACAGATGTAACTTTTGCTGGTTTTGTGATAAAATGTATATTGCTTTCATACTTATAACATTTTGAAGTTTAGAAATTTTCCATAAGAAAACATTGTTTTGGACACAGTACCTTTTGGCACCTAAATCTCAAAAATGATTGAGAAAGGAATTTTAAACAGTGTTGCACATTGCCAGTCCATAATTACAATTGCTGTGGAATGTTTTCCAATGTTCCTATGGTTACTGAGATTTTGAGCCATTCACAGCACAAGGGTTACTTGGAATGTCTCTAGGCCTGCTGCATCTCTACAGTTATAGGTAGATAGGAGCATGGACCTGCACTCCCACATATGGATACAATTATGCAGCAATGGGACTGCAGGGCCCTCATTATGCAGCAGTGGAAGCACAGGGCCCAGAGGACCCTGCGATCCCAGAGGGGTGACAGTTCATTACAATATCTCTACATTTTATGGATAGATGGGAGCACAAAGCTTTTACAGACCCTGTGCTCCCACAAATAGATGCCATTATGGAGTAATGGGAGCATGATAGGAGCACAGGGCCCAGAGGTTGCCATGTTCCCACAGGGAGATGAATGTTAATTACAATGTCTATATACTTACAGTTACATAGGAGTGCATGTGAATGTGAAATTTACCACTTTTATGAAAATTCTTTGCTCGGGCATAGGTCCAAAATGATTTGGGGGTCTGGTCTGAAATTGTTAGGGTATATGTAGTCTGGGTCACCAATGAGCCTTTTGAAGGTTTGGTGAAAAAATATTACTCTGTTCAAAAGTTATTAAAGTTTAAAGTTTCTCATTATAGCCTATGAGAAAATATATATATATATATATGCCTCAAAAGTATTTTTTACTTTCTCAAATGGGTTTTGTAATGTTGCAAATCTGCCATCTTGTTTTCAGTTAGCGGCATGGAAAAAAATGCCATAATTAAAAAAATACTGCATCTTGGTAAAGGTCAATAGCTACCACAGGACACAATTCTGACATTAGTTTTTAAAAATATTGTTCAGAAATATGTTTTTTTAACTTTTCCGTTGGAAGTGTCACAAATTTGCAAAAGTATGTTTGTGAAACTTTCACAAATTTGTGAAAGTTTCGCAATCCTATTGTCTAAAATTTGTGAAGTTTCACAAATTACAAAAGTACTTTGAAAACATTGCTGTTTCTGTGCCACTTCATAGCAACAAAATGTTTAGGACGCTTGGGTTGAAATTTGTAGGGTAGGAGGGCTTGCATCACAGGTGTGCTTTTGCTGGTTTGGTGCAAACAATTTACACCAGTTCAATAGTTACAGCATTCCAAAGTTTAGAAATTTCCCATAGGATGACACTGTGGTGACTGCAGTACCGTTTGATGCCTATATCTTGAAAATGGTTTGAGATACAGATTTTTCACTAAACACAGCTTAGTTCACCTTCAGGTGTATTAAGCATGCATGCAGCTTACCAGGCCATGATTAAAACTGCAGTGGAATTTTTCCACTGTATATATGGTTACTGAGATATTGCCCCATTTTCAGCACAAGGGTTACTTGGAATGTCTCTAGGACTGTGCTATGGTCTGTGCTATGTCTCTATACTTATGCATAGATAGCAGTGCAGGACCCAGAGGCCCTTCACTCCCATTTATCGATACCATTATGCAACACTGGAATTGCAAGGAACTCCATTATGCAGTACTGGAGTGCAGGGACCATAGGGCCCTCACGTTTCAAAGGAAGATGAGAGTTCATTACAATGTTTCTGTATACGTATAGATGGGAGTAGAGGGCCAAGAGTGCCCTGGCTCCATGAAAATCAAAGACAATTACAATATGCTTTCGGGCCCTGTGCTCTCATAACCACATATGGGTAACATTACACTTTAAAAAAAAAATGGAAATTCATTGCAAAAAAAATCTATTAATGCATCAGTTAGGGTTTCTATTACAGTGACAAAAGTTTGAAAATTTCATGTTAGGGTTACCAACCCTACCCCCTCCACACCAACAACAGGCATGGGGTGTGCTTTGGGGTCATTGGGCCTAACTCTCACCCCATTCTCCTGTACTGGACCCACTCAGCTTCCTTACAAAGGGAATGTGGTAAAAGGTACACCTTGATGCATGTTAATGTGTGTAAAGTGGGGATGGGTGGGAGTGGTAAGGTAACCTAACACCAAATTTCTAACTTTTGTTGCTTTGATAGAAACCTTAACTGATGCATTAACAGAGCTATTTGCAATGAATATATATATATATATATATATATATATATATATATATATGTATGTATATATATATAATGGTAGAGTAGCACTTTTAAGGTTAAAGAGTCAAATTTTGCACCTTAATAACTTTGCCATCATTCAACAGATTTGTCTGAAATTTGGTAAGTGCAATTGGGCATGATACTTCTAGGGATCTGCCAAGTTTCGTATTGATCAGGTTTACGGCTGTGGAGTTATTATGATACAACCAATTGCACAATTACGCTTTTTTGTGATTTCTTTGCTCTCACCTATATGTCACACGGTTTGTGCAACCAGTCTGAAAACTTCAGGAAACATGCAGCCAGAGTCCCCAATGTGCCTTTTGAAGATTTTGTGAACAAATATTGAACGGTTCAAAAGTTATTTAAAAAACAAGTTCCCATTATAAGTCAATGGGAAAAGTTAACAAAAAGTTCAACACTTTCGCAAATGCAGTTTTTACTTTCTCAGATAGCCCTTTTACTTTTGCAAATCCACCATTTTGTTTTCAGTTGGTGATCAGAAAAATGCTTGGAATTTAAATGTGGGACCCTCTAGCAACACAATTATTTTTGTGTTTATCTAGTCAGACCCTGAGGATGCTAGGCATGTCTTTATTTTGAGGTTAAACACCCTAGAAATATGTTTTTCAAGTTTCTGGAAAAAGTACTTTAGCAAAGTAGTGTCGCACTCATGAAAGTGTCGCAAATTTTTGAGAAAGCTTTAGCAAATTGCCACACTACTTTTCCAGGCTATGGCAAAATAACAGCAATTCTTTGCCGCCCTGCTGCAAAATAGCAGTTTACTCTTTGGCTGAAATTTGAGGAAGAAAGCCAACATCCCACTGATGTGCCTTTTGGTAATTTGGTGAAAAATATTATAGGCGGCACAGTGATGGCACTCTGAAGTTAATGCTTTTTCCCATTGTATAACATTATGGTGCCCGTTGCACCTTTCGGGGACCATATCTCGGAAACTGTGCAAGATACAGACTTTTCGTCGCAAAAATACTTAGCCCCCACTAGGGGGCTAAGTATTAAACTAGTCAGGAAAGTCATAATTCATATGAAATTTACATTTTTTTCTACGTCATGCGGTTCCTGAGATATAAACAATTTAATATTCCAAGTCCTCATTTTCTGCTCCAAGGTCCATTTTATGTATACATTCTTTGTTTTTTCACTGTGTTTTAGAATGCATTTTTGGGAAAGAAGGTGTGCCTTTCGTTACATGTGCCAGTTAGCATTTCCAGTTGTGTTTCCATTACCGTTTGTGGCACCATTACTGTTCACACCACCGTGTGATATAGTTTGCGTTTTCGGCTATGTTTATGCTTCTGTGTCATTTCGCGTTATTGTTGCTGTTACCATTACCAATTTCATTTGCAATTGTGGTACTATCCACATGCATTACGGTTTGCGTTTTCATATGCGCTTGCATTTCTGTTTCGTTTCTGTTTCCTTTGGCATTATTTTTGCTGTTACTGTTACCATTTGCATTTACAATAGCGTTACCATGACCGTACGTGTAACAGTTTGCATTTCTGTACTTGCTTGCATTTGCATTTGCAATTCTCTTTCCTTTGGCATTATTGTTGCTGTTATCATTACCATTTGCATTAACAATTGTGGTTCCATGACCATGCACATTGCGGTTTGCATTTCTGTATGTGCCTCCATTCCCTTTTCCATTTCTGTTTCCTTTGGCATTATTATTTATGTTAACATTACCATTTGCATTTACTATTGCGGTACCATGGCTGTGCACGTTACGGTTTGTGTTTACTTGTTTGCTCGCATTTGCGTTTCCGTTTCTGTTCCCTTTTGCATTATTTTTGCTGTGACACTTAACATTTCCATTTAAAATACCACTGCCGTCACTGTTCACGTTACCAGTTGTGTTTGTGTACATGATTTAATGTCCGTTTGTGTCACTGTTCACTTTGGCATCACTTTGCGCTTGCGTTTCTATTAATGTTTCCTTTACCATTTACGTTTACATTACTATGTGCACCACTGTTGGCACTTCTGCTTGTGTTGCTGTTCCTATTACTATGTCACAAGACATCACACGCGGTGCAAGTGGGCCTGGAGTGTCCCATGGCCCCGCCGCCGCATTATTACTTTCACTATTTGTCATCATTCTCAAAAGAAGGGAAATGCCGGTTGGGGGTGGGCTGAGGGCCCAAGGGGTTTTCAACCCTAACACCAAATTTCCTCACTTTGTCATTGTGGAACAACCATAACTGATGCATTAAATGGAGTTTTTCCTCTAATATATATATATATATATATATATATATATATATATATATATATATATTTACATGAATATCTGCAGTCTTCACCCAACATTCAGGAAGTACAAGCATGGCTAGCCCTCTATAACCCAGATGTGCTTGCAATCTCTGAGACCTGGTTGAAACTCCAGGTCCTCGGCCATGAAATTGTGGCCCAGGGTTATCTCAGCTACCATCAGGACAGAACCCAGAAAAGGGGAGGTGGGGTACTTATCTATGTGAGGGATACCCTGATTTCTTCCCATCTCTGCCTGCAGGTAAATGTGCATGGTACTGAATCCATCTTTATATGGATCACCCTTGGCGGCACCAAACACCTAAACATAGGGTGCATATACAGTCCTCCTAAGGATGGACTCAGATCCCTTGAGGCACTCACTAAAAACCTAATGGTAGAGTGTACATCGGAGCTCATGATCATTGGAGACTTCAACCTGAACTGGGCCAAAGAAACAAGGTGCTCATTTAGTGGTCTGCTGCACGAGGCAAACCTTGCCCAGATCATCTCCCTTCCCACAAGACTGAACCATAAAATGGGAAGTCACTCTATCATTGACTGGGCATTGGTATCTAACCCAAAAAATGTCCAATCAGCCGGCACTACGGCTGATGCTCTCAGTGACCACTCGGCCATATTCTATGTCTGGAAAAACAGGGCTGAAAAGGTCCCACCTAGAATGCTTACCATCAGGGACTACTCAAAGTTTTCTCTGGTTCAGTACAATATCCTTCTGGGCAACCTAGATTGGAATCCCCTAAGATGTCTCCCTACCTTGGAGGAGGCAGTTGACTTCTTCAACAGAGCTATCTTGAGGGTAGCAGACCTTCTTGCCCCAAATAAGACCTATCGGGTAAAAGGCCACTGTTACAAGTGGATTACCCCACCCTTAAAGGCCCTTATGAAGAGCTGAGACAAAGCCTGGGAAAAGTTTAAGGGCTCCTCACTCCCGGCAGACTGGGTGACTTACAGAGCACTCAGAAACCAATGTAAACAGGCCATCAAGAAAGCTAAAAAGGTGTACCTCAACCACCTCCAGAAGACAAACCTAGGAAATCCTAGGACGTTCAGGTCCAATATCAACAAACTGATAAAGGGGAACAAAAAGACTGGCACAGGCCCTATCAAGGCTAATGGGCAGGTACTGCATGATGAGGCACTAATTGCTGAAACCCTCAATAACTTCTTTACAAACCTGGACAAGCATAAGGCAGGGTCCATGGTGCCCAACTACCAGTGTGTTCCTCTGGATCCCCCAATCCTTCACTGTCCACTCTTCCACTTGCGGCTGGCAAAGGTAAATGAGGTCTCGGCTATCCTAAAACCCTGAAAACAAGAGGCTCAGGAGGCCCAGATGAAATTAAAGCTAGACTGCTTAAAGAAGGTGCCCCGGCACTTGCTAGACCACTCACCTGGCTCATCAATAGGTCCTTACTAGAAGGATATGTCCCAGGGCTGTGGAAGCAGGCTCATGTGGTCCCAATACATAAGGGTGGGCCTGTGGAACCTATGGAGAACTATAGGCCTATCTCACTGCTGTGTACCCTGGCAAAAATACAGGAGAAAATAGTATATACCCAACTTAGGGAATACCTTGAGACACACATGGTGATGTCCCCATCACAACGCAGCTTTAGAGCCAAACATGGGACTGATACAGCCTTAACAAAATTCTCTACTGATGTACTTAGAGAAATAGACTCTGGATCCAACATAGGGGCAGTTTTTGTGAACCTCTCCAAGGCCTTCGACCTTGTGGATCACAGACTTCTACTCCACAAACTCCTCCACATAGGCCTGGATACCCATACCCTTAAATGGGTGGAAAGCTACCTTTCAGGTCACACCCAAAGTGTCAGGTGGCAAGATAAACTTTCCAAACCACAATCCCTAAAGGAGGGTGTCCCACAAGGGTCGATACTAGGGCCCCTAATGTTCTCACTATTTATTAATGAAATGCACAATCACTGTAGGAACAGCAAGGTAATCCAATATGCAGATGATGCTGTTATTTACAAAGCCTCTGACAATCTGGAAGACCTAGGCCCCTCCCTCCAAAAGGATATCAGTGTCATGGAGGAATGGCTCACCATGAACAAAATGGTCCTAAATACCAATAAGACCAAAGCCATGTTGTTTGGCCCTAAAACCCTCAGACTAGACAGATCACAATCACTCCAAATTACGTCCCTGGAGGGCAACAAACTGGAAGTAGTCTCCTTGACAAAGTACCTTGGCCTTACCCTCGATCAAGGTCTCACTTTCAAGCAACACGTAGACCAAGTTACCAAAGTAATCCACACCAAACTTGGATTACTGTATCGGCTCAAGGAACAGCTGACCCCCAAAGCTAGGCCTGCAATAGCTTCTAGTGTCCTACTCCCCATGCTAACATATGCTGCCCCGGTCCTTCAGGGTGTTGCTAAACTGGAATATGGTAGACTACAGACACTATACCATAAGGTAGTCCACTTTGCCTCCTCATCCCACTCAAGGAGCCACCATTGCGAGGCCCTAGTGAGGCTCAATTGACCATTCTTTGAAGCTCGGCTCAGGTACCCTGTACTCTGTCTGGTGAAAAAACTAATCAGCCCAATGCCTCCCCCAAGCCTCGATGGACTCCTTACAGGAAAAAGAAATGTACTTAACCTCAGGTCCTCTGGCCAAATGCTACTAGAGGTCCCCAAGGTCAGGACCAAGGCAGGTTGTAAATCCTTCGCACATGCTGTCCCCTCCCTTTGGAACAACCTTCCTTTGGAGGTGCGTGAAACCCCATTGGTATCATGTTTCTGCACAAGACTCAAGACCTACCTGCTGTCAATGAGTAATTGCCTATGCTACGGTACCTAATTCTACAATAATGACCTGCGTCAGCTTTCTCCACCATACTTAATCTCTACCCACTGAACAGTTAGCACTTACCCTGCCTCATGTTCATAGAAAATATCTTATGTATCTTAGAGGTATGTTACCTAATGAACTCACTGTACTGTCTCATTAATTGTAGGTCTCTGTAGCATGAACAAATGCACAATAGAATAAGTAGTTAGACATGTATGACCCATAGATAAGAAAGCTATGCCTCATGGATCTGAAAGCTGTTGCTTACTGTAAACCCTCAGCCTGTATTTTGTACCATTGTCTTCTATTTCATGTACTGTTACTTCCTGTGTCGCCCCTGAAAAAGGGACCTCTGGGGCCCAGTGGGCCTACCAGGTCATCAAAATTAATAAATAAATATATATATATATATATATATATATATATATTCATTGCAAAACCTCTGCTAATGCATCAGTTAGGGTTGATTTTCACACCAACAAAAGTGTAGAAATTTGACATTAGGGTTTCAAACCTACTACCCTACCCCACCCTCCACAGCAACAGTTTGTCAGGGTGTGTAAATGGTTGTTTGCTTAACTCTCACCCCATTCCATCTGTAAACAAGTTGAGCTGGCACAGTATAGGAGAATGGGGTGAGAGTTAGGCCTGATGACCCCAACACACAAAGGCACATCTGTGATGCAAGGGCTTGCCACCCTGCACATTTCAGACCAAAAGCCCAAACCATGTAGTGGCAGTGAGATGGCAAAGAAAGTTTTGAGATAGATGCAGGACAGGCCGTGCAAACTGTATTTTATAAATACAGTGTGAACGGTAATTAGAAAAAACATTCATACAGTATTTTGAAAACACAGTGCGAATGATTTTTCTACTTACTCTTCACATTGTGTTTTCAAAATACAGTGCAAATGTTTTTTCTAATTACAATTCACACTGTTTTTATAAAAT
This sequence comes from Neoceratodus forsteri, assembly GCA_016271365.2. Taxonomy (NCBI): domain Eukaryota; kingdom Metazoa; phylum Chordata; order Ceratodontiformes; family Ceratodontidae; genus Neoceratodus; species Neoceratodus forsteri. The sequence continues at coordinate 4,339,031 of JADMNL010000045.1, read as the reverse complement.
ACAGTTTGCACTGCCTGTCCTGCATCTATTACGAAACTGCCCATAGTTACTACATGTCTACATTACTAATTACAAGCCTTATGTACAGTAGAACATTTTAAACTGAAAGGTAATTAAAAATATTGTTTGAACTGTCCTTGCAAAATACAGTTTGAATAATTTTTCTACTTACCATTCTCAATGTATTTTGAAAATATATTGCAAATAGTTTTTCTAATTACCATTCACATTGTTTTTCAAAATAAAGTGTGAATGGTTTTTCTAATTACCGTTTGCGCTGTATTTACAAAATAGAGTTCACACTGCCTGTCCTTCTTCTATCACAAAAATTGTCATAATTCAAAAATGGTAATATATTTTTTTACCAAACCATCCAAAGGCACACCCTTAGCACACACCCCACCATCCCTGAAAATATACAAGGCAAACTAAACTCTGTGTGAGCTGCGCATGAAAGCAAAAATTCTCATGTCATTTTATGGGGAAAACATTCTCTTTCACATTTTTGATTACTTTATGACTCCAAAACCATAAAACCTGCCATCATGAAACTTTCTACATCTTATGACACTAACAAAATGACAGCACATACCAATTTATGCATCATTTGGTTGTAAAATGACAAAGTTATTAATGTACATAAATTTAGATTTAACATTGAATGGCTGTACCAACTCTAACCAACTCTAACTATAAGGGTGCTATTGTTCTCTCTCTCTCTCTTTGCTCTCTCTCTCTCTCTCTCTCTCTCTATATATATATATATATATATATATATATATATATATATATATATATAATATTCATGCAAAAAAATCCATTTAATGCACTCAGTTAGAGGTTGTTCTGAGCACCAAAGTGAGAAATTTGATGTTAGGGTTCCCATCCCACTTGCACCTCACTCACATTTCAACAGGCATCGTGGTGTGTGTTGAGCTGTCAGTCCTAACTCTCACCCCATCCCATGTGCAAACAAGCTGAGGTGGTGCAGTGCAGAAGAATGGGATGAGAGTTAGGACCGATGACCCCAATGCACACCCCGATGCCTGTTGGTGGGGGTGGGGTAGGTGTGGAGTGCAAGGTTGGTGGAAACCCTAACATTGAATTTCCTCACATTTGTCACTGTGGAACATCCCTAACTGATGCATTAAATGGAGTTTTTTTGCCATGAATGTCCCTTCTTTTTGAGAATGTGCACTATAAATAGTGAAGTAACAGCAACACAAACGCAAGCGTAAACGCTAATGCACATGGTGAAGCAAACAAAAATGATAATGCAAATTGTAATACAAACATAAGTGCAAATGTTAATGAAAACAGCAACACAAATGCAAGCGTGTACAGAAATGCAAACTGTAACTAACACAGGCATGGTAACGTAATTGGAAATGCAGACAGTTACGGTAACACCAAAGGAAACACAAACAGAAACACAAATGCAAATGGAATCATGTAGAAAAATGCAAATGGAAATGCACACATTGATGCAAAAGGAAATGCAAACAAAAACAGTAATGGAAACGCAAATGTTAAGTTACGCAAATGCAAGCGCAAATGAAAACACAAAGGGTAATGCACACGGTGGTGTAGATGGGAATGGTAATGGAAATGGAAATGCAAGCATGTACGGAAATGCAAATGGTGATGTGCACGGTCACGGTACAGCAATAGGAAACGCAAATGCTAATGGTGACAGCAACAATGGCGCCAAAGGAAACATAAACAAAAGTGCGTACGTAAATGGTAATGCACATGGTGATGCAAAATGAAACACAAACAAAACCAGTAATGGAAACACAAATGTGAACAGTAACGCAAATGCAAGTGCAAATGAAAATGCAAAGGGTAACACACATAGTTGTGTAGATGAGAACGGTAAAGCAAACAGAAACACAAGTGCATACAGAAATGCAACTGGTAATGCATATGGTCATGGTACCGCAATAGGAAATGCAAATGATAACAGAGACAGCAAAAATGATGCCAAAGGAAATGCAAATGGAAGTGCATACGCAAATGCAAATGGTAATGCACACAGTGACACAAAACGTAACACAAACAAAACTAGTAATGGAAACACAAATGTTAACAGTAATGCAAACGCAAGCCCAAAGGAAAATGCAAAGTGTAATGAACATGGTGGCATAAACCGGAATGGTAATGCAAATGGAAATGCAAGCGTATATGGAAACTCAACTAGTAATGCGCACGGTCACGGTACCGCAATAGGAAACACAAATGCTAATGGTAACAGCAACGATGATGCCAAAGGAAACACAAATGCAAACAGAAGCATGTACGCAAATGCAAATGCATGCAGTGACACAAAACAAAACACAAACAAAAACAGTAATGGGAATGCAAATGTTAACAGTAACGCAAATGCAAGCGCAAATGAAAATGCAAAGGGTAACGCACACTGTAGCGTACATGGGAATGGTAATACAAACAGAAATGCAAATGCAAGCGCATACAGAAATGCAAATGTTAATGCACACAGTCATGGTACCGCAATAGGAAACACAAATGCTAATGGTAACAGTAACGATGATGCCAAAGGAAACGCAAATACAAATGGAAGCGCATACGCAAACGCAAATGGTAATGCACATGGTGATGCAAACCGAAACACAAACAGAAACAGTAATGGAAATGCAAATGGTAACAGTAATGCAAATACAAGTGCAAACAAACAGGCAAAGAGTAATAACACACACGGTGGCGTAGACGGGAACACTAACGCAAACTGTTATGGAAACGCAAGTGGGAAAATTAACTGTGACAGTAACGAAAGAGCACACTTTTTTTAAGCAACAGCTGCATAGAGTAACACAGTGAATACAAAGAATGTATGCATAATAATGGGCCTCAGAGCAGAAAATGAGCACTTGGAATACTAAATTGTTTGTATCTCAGGAACCGTACGATGTAAAAAAAATTTAAATTTCATATAAATGATGACTTTCCTGGCTAATTTTGCACTTAGCCCCCTAGTGGGGGCTAAGCATTTTCCCAATGAAAAGTCCATATCTTGAAGCATTTCCGAGATATGGGCCCCGAAAGGCACAGTGGATGCCGCAAAGTTAGTCTATTGGAAAAAGCGTCAAATTCAGAGCACCGTAAATTTCCATCTGTGCAATATTTTGTCACCAAACCACCAAAAAGGCACATCTGTGGGATTTTGGCTTTCTTCCCTCCAAATTTCTGCCCAAAATACCAAACTGTTGTTTTTCAGCAGCGTGGAAAAGAATTCCTGTTATTTTGGGCATAGTGTCACAAAATAGTGTCGCAAATCACGACACTTTCGCAAATGAAATCATGAAAGTGTCATGAGTGCGACACTACTTTGCGGCACTACTTTTTAAAAATATTTAACAAAAAATATTTCTGGGGTGTTTAACCCTCAAAAAAAGACATGGTTAGCATCCTCAGGATCCAATTAGGTGAACACAAAAATAATTGTGTCCCTAGAGGGTCCTAAATTTAAATGGCAAGAATTTCTGTGACTACTAACTGAAAAAAAAAATGGCTGACTCACGACACTACAGGGGTCATTTGCGACACTAAGAATTGCATTTGCAACACTGTTGAACTTTTTGTTAACTTTTCCCATTGACTATAATGGGAAACTTGTTTTGTGAATAACTTTTGAACTGTTTAATATTCTTTCACGAAATCATTGAAAGGCACATTGAGATCCTGGCTGCATGTTTCCTGAAGTTTTTGGACTGGCTGCATAAACCGTGCAACCTGTAGGCACGAGCAAAGAATGCACAAAAAAGTGTAAATGCACTACGGAATGTCACTTTATAACTCCACAACTGTATATCTGACTGTTATGAAACTTTGCAGATCCAGAGATCTATTGTATTGCTCAATGCCTGCCAAATTTCAAGCAAATCCATACTACGGTAGTAACGTTATTAAGATGCAAAACTTCACACTTTAACCTTAAATGGGGTACTCTACCCTAACTATAGTGGCACTACTATGCCACTGTAATATAAATATATATGTATTTTCTAGGTGGGGGATGACATATATATATATACTGTCAGTGTCAGTGGCTCAGTAGGTAGCATACTCACCTCTGAGCCCAGGAGATCAGAGGGCTGTGGGTTCAGTTCCCACATCTGGCACTTGGGTTAATATACCAGTACTGACACTGCAGTGCAGCATGAGAGGGGTTTTGCACTTCGGAGGTGCCGTCTTTCAGATGAGATGTTAAACCGAGGTCCCATCTGCCTGGATTGGTGGAAGTTCAGGTGGATGTTAAAGATCCCATGGCACTTATCAAAAAGAGTAGGGGAATTTTTTATTAAACAAAAAGAAAATTGTACAATTGAATCAATAATTCATTTCTTAATACACAATACATAAACATCTGTCCAATGTGCAAGATCAATAACAAAAGCTGATTTTCTATTTACAATCATATTTACGATACCGTGTAGCAGAATAATTTTTTTGGGAAGCAAAAAAAAATATATTTTTTTTAAAACAAACATAAAAGGTGTACATAGATTCATCACCTTCACCCTAAACCAAATATTTTAACCCTTCAACTCTTGAATTAATAAACTATTAATCCAAAACACACTCACAATTGTTCCAGTATTTTTTGTGCATAACCCTTGGGAGCTTGGATTCTTCAGTGTGATAAATAGCTTGCAATTGTGTTTCAATTTGACACAAAACTTGTTCTGCAGTATAAGATTTCTGCTGCAGCAAAAATGCACATCGTGCCTGCCATAAGTAAAACCTACAGAAAGCAAATATGAGTCATAATGTGCTAGGATCATATGAGGATAGGTTATAATTAAAGACACCATACATTAACGTTTCATTGGATATGGGGATCAGATGCTTGTCTTTTAATTTGTGCAGTAATAGGGTCCATACGGATGCACTGAATGGGCATTCTATGAAAAAAATGATGCATTGTCTCCAGAGTTTCAGGGCAAGTATTTCAGGGACATATTCTCTCCTCCATGGATTTGTGTTTATGGTTGTCCCGAACACCAAGGCACCCATGGCATGATAGCCACATGACATCCCATAGTTTCAAGGGAACTCTATGGTTAGTGAGCTGCTGAAATACTAAGTTAGGGTCTATACGATTTCCTTCTGGGTCTTTAATTGGGGGGGTCTCAGAAAAGTTGTTATGTAATATATAATGATACCTCTGTTTTCTTGTTAATGTGAGTACTTTATCTGGGGCAATATGCCACTGGCGAATTTTGAAAAATGCTAGGATCATATACAGTAAAGGGACATATTTCCTGAAGTTTCTAGGGAGCTCAAAAGGCTCCTGATTCCATACCAAAAGTAGAGGAGCAGTTAGATGTTTAACTATTGAATACCAGAATGATGAAAGTCCTGTAAAATATGCAATATGCCATGTGAAAAAATAAGGTATGAAAAAAAACTATGGGGTTTATCATCCTCACTCCCCCAAAACAATAGTCAGGGTAGGTATACTGTCTTTTGACAGGGTTTAACCTGTTGCCCAAAAATCTGTGGAAGAACACATTGTAGACTTTGGCCTCTAGTGCCAATGGCAATGGGTATATTGAGGCCATGTACAAGAAGTGGGGCAGAATGAGCGATTTTATTAGAAATACTCTTTTCCTTTTGGATATGGATCTACCTTTCCAGGGCATTATTGTCCTATTTGCTCTTTCAATGGCCAGCATCCAATTATGGGAAGAGTCATCACTACTACCAAAAAAGAGCCCCACTATTTTAGTAGGGCCAGTAGCCACAGGTATCCCGGAGAACAGACTGGCTTGTGCAGGTGCTGACTTTGATGGCATGTATAATACAGAACTTTTGTTATAATTTAGCTTTGACCCAGATTGATTTTCAGAAGTAGTGATGATTGCTGTCAGATCAGAATCTCTGAGAGAGGGAGTGATACAAATGCATAGATCGTCTGCATAGGCTATAATGGCTGGCAGTGGTGCCCCTGTTGGTAAGAGTATGTGTGGGATTCTGGGATGCTGTAAACTCTTTGGCAGTAGTGGATCTATTTGAAATGCATATAGTATGGGGCTTAAAGGACAGCCTAGGCGTACCCCTCTTTGCCCTAAAAATTGTGACCATGAGGAGTTATTTATATAAGGGATAATCCAGGCAGTGTGGTATAGTTGTTTAATCCACTGAATAAATGTTTGAGGAATATGGTAGTCATGATTGACCCAGTGAAATGCTTTTTCTTGATCTAGGAAGATTAGCATTGCAGGATTAGCTTTAGAGGAAGAACATATAATGTTTCTTAATAAGGAAAGGTTTTGTTTAATAGATCTTAGTGGGACTGCACATGTTTGGGACTCAGTCAGAAGGAGAGTAGCTACTGCCAATATTCTAGTCAGCAAAATGGAAGCTAGGATTTTATAGTCAACATTGAGTAAACTAAGTGGTCTCCAGTTTTTTATGTCTGCCCTATCTCCTTTTTTAAATAATAAAATCATAATAGCATCAGAAAAATGCATGGGAAGTGAGTGTGATAGCAATAAATAATTGAACATTATTGTCAGAATAGGAGCAACTATCTCTGTGTAATGCTGGTAGAAGTCAGTTGTGAGGCCATTTTGTCCTGGGAAGGTAAGTTTCTTCAGACGGGAAATGGTCTGTTTGGTTTCTAACACTGAAATAGAAGCAATATGGAAAGATACTTGTTTCTGAGATATATTTGGTATGAAGATGTTTATAAGAAGGTCAAAAGGTCCCTAAGTGGGTGACACTTCCCCAAACATATGCTCCAAGTATTTCTGTGCTACTTTTTTATATAAGGTAGTGTAGCATAATGAGTATTCGTGTCTGGATCCACTAAACTCTCTATGTGGGTGGCTGCCACTCTGTCTGAGCATCCCTTGAATAAACCCAAGGAGGGTTTAGAGATCTGAGTGCCACACTATACCTCCATTTTTAAATACATGGCTCTATTATATTGGTGGGACTCCATTTGAGTTTTGACCTCTTTAATGGCCTGAGCATTTTCAACCTGATTTTCATATTGATAGGAAATAAGATCTTGTAACTTTTGTCTTAGTTTTAATTAAGTAAAGTATGCAGATAGAGTTTTGGACCTAGCTTTACTCTGAAAGAATTTCTTTAAGTCCAATTTTTTGTCCTCCCACCAATTTAGGGGAGAGGGATAGGCATCTAGAACAGTGCACCGAGCTCTTAAAAGTTCTAAACATGCTGCATCTATACCAGGATCTGAAAATAGGGTATTATTTAATTTCCATCTGGAGATAGGGACATGAGGCTGAGGTCCCCCTGCAGGACAGCAGGTTAAGGAGACTGCCATATGGTCCAAGGTCTCACAAGGGATAAATGTCCCATGAGATTCAGTAATGCTATTAGATAAAAAAAGGAATTCAATTCTCATGGCATGTGTGCCCCTATACTATGTTTTTTTTTCCTTTTGGATGTATTGCACTCATTCCATCATTCATTTTAGCAGTAGCTAAAATTTTATTCAGGGCAGCAGAGTCTCCAAACATTTTTTTGTAGTACCCCCTCTATCAGTCAGGGATAATCCACAGTTAAAGTCTCCTCCCAAGATCACTTGCCTGGAGGTGTGCAGGTCTAGTTGGATTAGGTGAAAAAGCTCTGATCTGGCAGCAATACCCTGGGGGGCACATACATTAATGATCCTTAATTTTAGTTTCCCAAAGATGCAATCAAGAAGCATAGCCTGCCTGGGGAGAATATCCAGCACTTTAGTTATGTGAAAGTGATATCCAGAAAATAGAATCCCTAACCCATCACATTAATCCTCCCCATGAGCCCAAAATGAGGGACCCCTTGACCATTTCAATTTAGCTTGTGTGATTTCATGCCTTGTTTTCATTCTGGTATCCTGTAGCAGGTAGATTTCATGAGGCAAGTCTGCTAAAAATTGTATGGTGGTAAGTTGTTTGTGGAAGGACTTCATACTGCATACATTTAAAGTGAGACACCTTATTTTAGTGGCAGTATGCATAAGGGGTTAGGCAGACAGGAAAAAATAAAAGGAAAATTCACCTTTTGGGAGGGAGTCCTTTCTCAGCTTTGGAAGTTTTATCCTGTTCCTCCAGGGGGATCTCCATTTTGGAACAGGATGCCCTGGAGGAATCAGAGTCCTTCTCTTCGTATCCCCCATTGTTTATGCTTTTTGCTGGAGCCTGGAATTTGTTTCTGGTTAGGATTGTCTTCCTAGGGGTGCAGGCATCAGATTTTCTTTTCCCCTTCCCTCTCCTTGAGCTCTTCACCGAAGTAAATCCCTGGGCTGGGGGGGGGAAGGGGCTGCATATGGCTCTGAATATGATCTGAAGCAGCATCTTCTATTATTGTGGTTGATTCATTGCCAGTGGAGGGATGATCTTGTTCTGTTTCCATGACTGCTACAGGGGAGGGGGGTAGGGCCACTGGTTCGGAAGCTGAGGTGCCAGGTGTCTCTGTGTCTTGCTGGGCTGTAGGGGCTGCAGTTAGAGATGGTATCTCTTCTCTACATTTGAGGGCCTGTGTCTGAGAATCTGATATGAGGGCCACTTGGTCCTGTAAGGACCTGTCTAACCTGTTATGGTCAGCCCATGAGTATTGCTGATACATGTGGCCTTGCTCATTGCACAGATTGTAGAGTAGGGGGCTATGGCAGCCTAAACTAACATGTCCATAGGCCAAGCATAAAGTGCAATGGGGTTTGCTGCAGCAGTAACTAAGATGAGTCCGAGACACACACTTATGGCAAGTTAGGGGCTGCCATGGGTAAAGACAAATGCCCTTATCCTTCCTGATGTAAAAACTACTAGGAAGATGTACAATGCCTCTCTCATTCTGACACAGTTGGACCTTCATTTTCCACCCCCTGCTCCGCACAAAATCATCATCCAAAATAGGTTGGGGGGTATCTAGAATCTCACACCTCTTTTGCAGCCAGTACTGCACATCAGCAATGCTGACCCCCTCACTCCTAAACAACAGTGTGATAAATTTCACAGCAGACTTTGTAAGGGGAATAAGAGAAAAGCAGCCCATAAAGGAGAAGTTTTCACTAGCTCATACTTTGCCCAAAATTATTCCAAAGTTGTCACAGTTTTGAAACTAATATCATAAGTTAGTTCCCCATGTACATGAATAAAAGCAAGCAATTCAGATGGGCTAATACCCAACATGTCCTACAACATATTGTGGAGAACTGTTTTCCTGGTTGGAGCAGTGGACACATCTCCTAAATACTTCAGCCTTACAGTATTATGCCACTGAGCAGGTTGTTCTACAGCTGTAAACAAGTCACTTAATTTAAATGGTTTGTCTGTGTTCCTGGTACCTGCTTGAGGGAATGTGTCTCTCTGTGTAAGTTCAGGAGGCATTTCATCTTCGGAAGAAGAAGATTCCAGTTGTGCACCGCTGAGGCCCATGGAAGGTAAATCCTGAGACTGTAAATATCCTTCTGCTGTTTTAGAATAGTCCTGAGCACTCCCGGGAGCCTTAGAGGGTTGTTGCAAGAAGGCTGTTGTTGAGTGAGAAGTTTGGCTGGCTGGTTGAGCTGTAGAGATTATCTCTGCAGCACTGACAGGTCCAGGTGAGGACCAGGGATCTGTTTTGCTAGGTCTCTACCATCTGGTTGCTTTTAATGTAGCTGCAGGGGACCAAGTGGTAGAGAAGTCATGCTGATTCCTGCTTGTCTGCCTAAGGTTTAAAGAGGCAGGTCGATTAGAAGTCCCAACAGAAAATTTTGTCTCAGCATTACAGGGTGAGGGAATAGTTTCAGCAGAGCATCCTGCAGCAGCAGGATAAGTTGCTTCTGGTATATCAACATTTGAGGCATTTTCATCTTCTACCAGTTGCTTCATAAACTCCTTATGCATATTGAAGACTTGTTTTAAGCTCTCTTGAAAAAGATCAAGTGAAGATACAAGAAATTAATTAAAGTCAATACCTTGTACATCTCTTCTATCCTGAATGAGAGGAGCCATGGGGGAGTTAGAGTTGTCTTCTGTATTAAAAGTAGTATTTCCAGCTTCAGATTCCATTCCATTAGGTCTTGCTGAGTTTGACAAGTTAGCAGCAGCCCTGCTAGGTTCTTCTTCCACCTCACATCCTCCATCTTGGACATCAGCCATCTTCTGCTGTCCCACTCCAAACTGAGCCCCTCCACTCTGCAGGAAGTCAAACCCACTGCTGGCAGAGTAGGGGAATTTCCCAAGTGTCCTGGCCAAATTTCTCTCATTCACTAAAAATACCAAAAACAGCTTAATCTGGTTCAAGGTCAGGTGGGATTCATCTGCATCCCCCTTCCCCGGGTCATGCCTGAAAATAGGCAGGATTTGTCTAGTGCAACTACCCGGTCAGCAAAAACTAAATAAAGAAAATAAATAAATAAAATATATATACATGTATTCATTGTATTGCTTTGTATCACAGGTCACATACTGTTGGTGAGCACATTGCAGTGCTTGATGGAAAATCTTGGTGTTGAAATTGGAAATGGAATGCTCTCAAGCCAATGAAGGTAAGTATTTTATTTTATTTTAGTTTATTTTAATGTTTTTTTGGAGAGGAAACATATTTGCAAGTAGGTTACATTAAGGGTTTATTATTTGGTTACTTCTCCACAGATTTCATCTGCATCCTTATCAAGTCCAGTAAAGATGGTCATGGTCATCGATTGAAACAACTTCTGCTTGTTGCATGTTTGCCCCTTCCCAGTGGGGTGGCATGATGTTGAAGAAGTTCTTTGGATAAGGTAACTATGACACAACAAAGCATCTGGAAGTTCCCTTAAAAAAGAAATGAAGGACTTATTACAACTTGATTGCAGCAATAAAACATTATGTTTAAGCCATGGCTGTTCCACCACGGGTATCTGGATTAACACAGATAGCAAGCTGTCCCACTGTAATAATCAGATCACAAACAAATTTAGTGCCAGGCTGTGTAACAAATATACTATGTCAGTGTCCCTGTGTCTCAACTCAAGATACATTTTAAAACCACACCTTGTCAAGTAACATGACCTGGGTCCAAAATTGTTCATCACTGTCATGGCTGCACAGCTGCAAATTTGGAATACAGTGCATGATATGTTGCAGAAATATTTTTTGTGACATACATGTCACCTAGTTTATGAACCATCAGTCAGATTTGTTGCACTATTATGAAAAAAAAAGGAACATATGGAATAAAATTGATAAACTTACCAGCATGGATTGGAAATGGATATCCCATAGGTTCCTGTAGACAGTACTGCTGCTGTACCATTGATACAGACCTTCAGTGAAGGAGAGTCATTTGTTGTTAACCTGTAAAAAAAAAAAAAAATAAGTTGACCATTTGTGTTTGACCATTGCAGCTCAGAAAAGCTACAGAAAACAAAACACATAGCTAAAGGAAGTTGAATAGCAGGAAAAACATTAGTACACATACTCACTTCACAGTTTTAATAGTAAGACACCTTGTGCCTGTGACTGATGGATATGGTTTCCTGTTCGACTCCCTCTGCCTTGGCATGGTCAAGACATGTAATGGAAAAAATTGTCACAATGGTGATGGTAGTGGTGGGTGGTGGTGGACTGGTGGTCATAGCTGAGGCACATGATGACATTCCCTCTCTCATCTTCCTGCATCTGATGGTGGTGGTGGAAGTTGGGAACAGCTGTATTTTTCTCTTATGGTGGTGGACTGGTGGTAGTCCAGGTGGACACCCGGTCACATTCCCTATGCTGGCAGTTGCAAACAGTGGTCTTATCTTTTATGGTGGTGGATGGGTTGTAGTTCAGGGGGACACATGGTCACATTCCCTATTCTGGCAGTGCTGAACAGCTAACAGCGTGTTATGATGATAGTAGTCCAGGGGCCAGGATATACTGTGCTCTGTGCTATAAATGTGACATGACATATGGAATTTAACTCACTATGAGTGGGACACTGATTTAACTTTATGGAAAAGAAAACATGCATCATACAAGAAATGTGACAGCCTTTTAACCACTTAAGTTAAAACCTGCCAACATTAACCTCATCATCATCCTCATAAAGAAAGCTACCCTCGCAGTCTTCTATGTCTGAATTCTGACCACTGGGAAATTCTTTCTCCATTGTGTTATCATCTATGTCAGTGGTAGGCTGTTTCATGCTGCCACTGCCACCAGGATGGTCCCTTTCTACAGCATCAGCTAAACTATGACTATGCCGGGGTACGAATACTGATGTTGCAGTGAGCTGACATGAGCCTCTCATTCATTTTCATGAATGTCAGCAAACTGACATTTGCAGGAGAGAGGTTTGTACGACAATCCCAAGCTATTGCACCTGCTAAGCTAAATACCCTCTCGACACTTACACTGGAGGGTGGGCATGTCAGGTACTTCAGTGCCACAGCGGTCAGCTCTGGTCATTCACTGACTTTTCTACTCCAGTATAAAAGGAGATCATCAATGATTGACAGATGCCTGTTTTCAGACACATATGACTCAACCATTCGCTCTGCTGCTCTAAGTCCAGTGTTTTATGCATCATCTGCTTCTCCGTAATCATTTATGTCACAAATCCCAACTTGGGACAATGCCTCCCAAAGTGGAATTGATTGCCTAATGGAGGCAGACTCACCACTCACTGCCTGTGTGGCATGTTTAAAAGGCCTCAGGATTGTTATTACAGAGTCCATGAGGTGCCACTGTTCAGTCATCATAGACATGGAGGCCCCGGAACTGTCACAGCTAGTGTGCATGACAAGATATTCTGAGATGGCTTTGTACTGTTCATACAACCTCTCTGTTATGTATAAAGTGGAGTTCCACTGGGTGACAAATTCCAGCTTCAAGCAGTGCTGCAGGAGGCTGTTTCAGATCTGCAAATGCTGAAGTTGGTCACGGACCTTTGCAGAGTGTGAAAAGTGAGAACTGATTCAGTGTGCAGTTGTCAGCATTTCCTTTATATCAGGGTGCTGAAGAAACTCCTGCAACACAAGATTTAAACAGTGGGCCATGCATGGAACCCTAAAAAAGCCACCATTCATGATGCATTTCACCACATTTGACCCATTGTCAGTTGCTATGAACCCAGCTCTCAGGGACAGGGGGTTCATCCACTTGTCAGTTTCAGTCAGTACCACATCCAATATGATTTCACCAGTGTGTGAGCAGGTCCCATTGTGCATAGCAATCATTGTGTGCTGTTGAATTCCTGTAAGATTGCTACCATGACACTCCACCTTACTACACTGATTATTCACACTACCAACAGCACAAAAAACCCCTGGCACCTGTGCCCAGTGTGCAGTTATACACAAATATGAACTCCCTGCTACTTTGCCACTTGTCCACATATCCATACTTAAATGGATGAATGGAAAGGAGGAATGTTGAAGGGCATGTCTTACACAGTCAGACACAGTGCAGTACAACTCGGGGACAGCATGGGTAGAAAAATATGTCCTGGATGGGACTTTCTATTTTGGACAGGCATGTGCAGCAAACCACCATAACACAGAATTCTCCACAAAGGAGAAGGGTAAAAGATCAATTACCAGCATTTCAGCTACAGCATCAAGTTAATTTGACACTGTATGATTGGGTGGGTACTTCAGCTTATACGCAAAAACTCTCTGTAATGTGGGCTGACTTAAACGTTTTACATGGGGTGTGATGACAAATGGTTCTGTTCTGTGAATTGCAGGGTGTGGAGTGTGGACGTGTGATGAAGATGGTTGCACAGGTGATGACAAACCAAGAAATGCAATTATTTTTCCACATTTACCAACAGGGTTGATGTACCGCTTGCACTAGACATACTGCATTGACCACCACCACCACCACCAAAACTGCTACTCTCACCACCAATGAACAAGATTTCAAAGTCATTCTGCTCCTCCACTTCATCATGCCTGCAGTAATCCTCTGCTGTTATTTCATCACTACTGTACACATTTAATTTCCTACTTGATGTTACAGTCACGGAAGGAGATAACATGCTCATTATGGTTGATGACAAGGGTGAATACCCCACTGTGGTACCGGTATTAGCTGCCATCTTGTGCTGGGTCCACAGTACCATGTGTCTGTTCTTTAGATGTACATGTTGTCCCGCTGTGCCCAGATGGCTATCCTTTTTACCTTAACTCACACACCTGGCAAATCTGGCAGATTGCAACTTACTCATCATTTGCATCTTCACAAAAAAATCCCAAACAAGGGATTGTGATGCTCTAGTTTTAACATGATGCTGCTTATTGGACTCCGTTTTTAAGCCATGAAGTGGGGGGTGTGCTACATGATATTTCAGGTAGGACACACTTTGATTGCAACTGACCACCATGACTACCTATCATTATTACTGGGTCATCATCATCAACTGAAACTGGTAAATCACAACTTTTTACAGAGGGAGAGGATTCAAACAGACCCAGACACAGCCACTTTGAATTTCTTTTTCTGCAGTTTCCAACAGGGGTCACTGACATCATCATCATATTCATCAACATCATCCACATCTTCTGCTTGGATGCTGGCATGTGGACTGCATGTTGCAACTACAGCAACATCATCATCATCAGCACCACCATCACCAGAAATGTTTTTACCACACTGTATATCACTGCATGGCAAATGCATGACCTGAACTGCAATGGAAGAAATGTGACATTGTGTGCTATCATTGACATGATGATCAGAATCCTCATGTTCAGTTACTGGGATGTTCCTGGGGAGTATGACATCATCAGAGGGAGGTGGAGCTTGCTTTACTTTTGTTACAATTGTTAAGATTTTCAGTGCAGGAAGAGTTTAAACCCACAGGGGCTGAATACTGTTTTCTGTGTCTGCCCTTCTGCAATGCTGACATGTTTTGGGGCTGACTGCTTTCAGAGCACAAGTCACCAGACTGTTTTGGAGCTGGGGAGGTTTACCTGTGTCTGATTTGGATGTTTGGATTTTTCTCTGTTTTATTAGCAGGGTATTTTCTCTGTCAAATTGTCATGTAGGGCATCTTGCTGACAGGAAGGCACTCATCACAGTGGTAGATCAGAGCTTGTAGCTGATTGTTTTGTGAGGGCACAGTTTAGGCCCAAACCCTTCCCTCCCCTCACCCCACCATCCCTGAAAATAGTTCCTTTATACCTGGGGTTCTGACATCATTTCCTCAAGAAGGCAAGGTGCACATCACTGTCATATCCTCTCTAGCACACTGCACTGACAATATAAGCATACACATTATATAAATACATATATTTCTATATAACAAACCAATCACATACACAAAAACAAACAACAAGGTAGACAGTTATGTGGGAGTAAGTGCAATGTAATGGCTGTGGGCAGTCTATTGGGAGTCTTCTGAGTCTGATATGTTGTCCTGTTTGCAGACAACTATCTGCCCTGAGGGAGGAAGTTGTCCATCTTCAGGCCACATTGGACAGTAGCAAGGGAACCTACCCCATCCAGGGAGCACCAGAGCAGCAAACACTATCTCAGAGGTTGTGAAGAATGCACAGTAGTTGTACCACAGTGGGCTCAGGGAGGGTAAGGGTGGTGGAACAGAGGCACACCGAGTCAGTTGTTCCACTCCACAATCCATACACCATTCTGGGGGAGCATAGTTCCCCTATGGATGCACCTGCAGAGGAGACTAAGGAGGGTGCAGACAACTGTCACAAGGGAGGCCCTCAGGAAGGAGGCAGAGGGCACCACAGGGAAAGGAAGCAGCTCCTGGTGGGGGACTCAATTATTAGGGGGATAGAACTGGGAGGAGCAGGGAAAACTGAAGTAAGGTGCCTGCCTGATGCCATGGCTTGGATGGACAGGAAGCACATCCTTAGGATCACTAGAACAGTTGCACGGAAGTCTGAGCTGGACATCATTGTCCACCTAGGGACAAATGAATTGGCTCATCATGAGAATAGAGCAGTGCAGAAGGACTTTGTAAAGTTGGGGAGGGGCTTAAGACAAGTAGCACACACAGTATCCTTCTCAGAGGTGCTGCCTGTCAGTGGCATGGGTGAGGTGAGGGTACTTTGCACCATGCAGTTTAATGAATGGTTGAAAAATGTGGTGAACAGGGTTTGGCTTCACTGGGGACTGGGGTTCCACCTGGGGACACCAGACCAATACTGCAGGATTGATCTGCATCTGTCCAGGAAGGAACAAGTCTTTTGGGCAATCGGTTTAAATGCTTCATTGACAAGCTTTTAAACTAGTCAAGGGGGGAGGCACTGATAAGCAGCAGGAAAATACCAGCCTCCCCCTACAAAACAGGGTACTAAATGAGAAAAAGACCAAGGTAGAAAGGTCAGTGGGGGATGCTGCTACAGAAGGTAAAGCCATCAAAATATGGAGAGCAATGAGTACCAATGCCCATAGTCTGGGTAACAAGCTTCCTGAATTAGTGGCCTTGATGGAGGAGGAACATCTGGATATCATGGCAGTCACAGAAACATGGTACACACAGAACCATGACTGGGACGTAAACATACCAGGATACACTATCTACAGGAGGGACAGGGAGAGTAAAAAAGGAGGAGGAATAGCTCTCTACATAAGAGAAGGAATCAAAGCAACAGAACAAAAGGGTAAACAGGGAGGAGGAGAAGCACTGTGGGTCAATTTGGAGGCAGGCAATGGCACCACAATCCTCACAGGGGTTGTATACAGACCCCCCTCTCAGGAGGAGGAAATGGACAAGGAAATGATAGAAAGTATACTTAGAATGGCAGATAAAGGGGAGATATTGCTGATGGGTGATCTGAATATGCCAGATGTTAACTGGAGTGCAGTTGCAGCAGCCACTTCTAAGAGTGGAGTTATTCTAGAAGCCCTACAGAGGGCATGCCTTAGACAACTAGTATTGGAACCCACTCAAGAGGGAGCAATCTTAGACCTGGTCCTCTCAAATGGAGATGGAGAGAGGATGACAGATGTAGAAGTTGGTAGCCATCTGGGAACTAGCGACCATCGAACAGTATGGTTCACAATAAACACAACAATAGAGTCAAGCCATACAAAGGCAAAAGTACTGGACTTCAGCAGGGCTGACTTTGCCAAAATGGGTGAGTGCCTAAGGAATGCACTAGCAAATGGGCAGGAAGGAGGGGTGGAAGAACAATGGGGAATAATAAAAACTGCCATCACAGAGGTAACAAGCCTTTGCGTGAAGCAAATAAACAAAACAAAGCAATGTAAGAAACCACTCTAGTTCTCAAAGGAGGTGGCAGTGAAGGTTCAAGAGAAAAGAAAGTATTCTGAAAGTACAAGGAATCACAGAAGGAGCAGGACAGAGAATTGTATCAGTTAAAGCAAAAGGAAGCTGGAAGGCAGTCAGAACAGCAAAGGCCCGAACTGAGGAAAAGATTGCCAACTCAGTTAAGAAGGGGATAAAACCTTTTAGGTACATCAGGAGTGAAGGAAGACTAAGGAGGGAGGGATAGTGAGGCTTTATAGAGGGATGGGGCATGAGTGACTGTGAAAAGGCAGAGATACTAAACAAGTATTTTGCTCAGTATTTACAAACAAAGAGGGAGATACCTAAAACAAACAACAGAAACACTCTGGATACAGAAGTTGATACCAGCCCTTTTACAGAAGAAAGGGTTCTGAAAGAACTCTTAAAACTGAAGGTGGACAAAGCAATGGGGCCTGATGGGATTCACCCCAGAATTCTAAAAGAACTAAGGGTAGAACTAGTGACACCACTAACTACTAGAAGAAGCCAGAAGGGGAAGGAAGGAAACATATTCAATTCAGTGCTTTAGAGTAACTGGTAATTGCTATTTTTCTTTTAAACTTAGATTGTGGGCTTTTAGTGACACTCTACTTTCTTTGTTGTCTTTACTTATAATTGTTTGTGGGCTGTTGAAAATGTAAAACATAGTGGTGGTGTAATTCTGTGCTGTCTTTAATTGCTGCAAATTTTATCTTGGCTTGTCTGACTGCCCTGTAGTTGGGTGAAGGGTGTTAATTGTCTGGCCTCTGACCTCAGCTACGTGATAACTGGAGGTGGGGCTTAGTCAGAGTTGAAGTAGCAAGTAGAGTTTATTTTCCATGAAGAAGCCAGAAGGGGAAGGAAGGAAACATATTCAATTCAGTGCTTTAGAGTAACTGGTAATTGCTATTTTTCTATTAAACTTAGATTGTGTTTTTCGCCACCCTCCCCTTCCCCCAACTCTTAATTATATGCCCTGTTAAATCTGATTGACAGGAGCTAAACACAGGGTATAGTAAGGGGTGTGAAGTAGGAGGGGCATAAGGGGAAAGCCCACCCTCAGCACGGCAAGTGTTTTGATTCATTTATTTATTTATTGGTTTCTTTTTCTTTAAAAAAAAAATTATCTGAGGATCAGTGGCAGGATTTTTAGGACGTAAATTAATAAAAAGGAACTAGGTGAGCTTCAGTAGCAGACAAGTAGTGAAGTGCAGTATAATGTGGGGTGGTGCAAATGCAGTGGCTGTGGGGCAGGCATATTCAGGCAGACCTTCTGGACACTGAGGTGCTGCCCTCATCTGCATGCATCTCTTGGACTGTGGGAGGAGGTAGTCAGACTCAGAGTGAAGCAACTGGGTCAGAGTACCATCACCCTATCCAGGGATCACCCAGTCCAATGCAACTGCCTCAAAGGATGCCGAGACGAGGAGCACTTGGATGACAGTGGCTCAGGAGGGTTAGAGCGGTCAGGCAGAGGCACATCCCAGATCCTAGTTCACTCAAGAACTCATGCCACACTGGCAAATGAGGACAACCAAATAGAGGTACCCAGAGAAGTGAAAGGAAAGGATGTGGTGGTTAGCCAAGGAGGTGACCCCAGCGGGGAAAGCAGTGGACCCCAGAGGAAGAGGAAGTGAATCCTGGTGGGGGACTCCATCATAAGAGGGATCCAGCTAGGAACACAGGAGGGGAGGACAGGAGATGAGGTGTCACCAGGTGCCACGGCATGGAGGGATGGAAGGAAGATCCTGGGGATCACTGAGAAGGCAAGACGGAGGGTGAGCTGGATGTCATTATCCACCTAGGTACTAATGACCTGGCAAATGGGGAGCCAAAGGAAGTTCAGGAAGAGTTTAGAAAACTGGGAGGGTCTCAAGCAAGTAGCTACTTCTGTCACTTTCTCAGAAGTACTACCTGTGAGAGGCAAGGAGAGCATAGGAGTGCATGCACCAGAACTTTAACTCATGGTTGAAGAACTGGTGCTGTGAGGAAGGGTTTGGATTCATTGGTGACTGGGGACCCACCTGAAGGAATGGAGGTTTGTTCAGCTCGACGCCTGCATCCATCCTGGAGGGAATCCAAGCACTCTATGATAAGTTTAAATGCTACATTGACAAGCATTTAAACTAGCAAAGGGGGTGGCAGGCCAGCAAAGAGGGTACCTACTTGCTCACCCCCCACAGCTAGCAGTGGAACCAGTGAACCAGAGGAGTGGCTATCTGTGCAAAGCAGTGTGCAAAAGATGGAGATTAGTGCCCAAGAGGTGGATAAGCAGAAAAGGGGCAAAATTCAGCAGAAGGGCAGACAGCAAGGAGAACTAGGGATAATTGACAACCAAGGAAGGGGCTAGAGTAGAACAGTGAAACAGTCTAGGGAGGTCAAATCATGGAAAGCCATGTGTGCAAATGCCAGGAGCCTTAGCAACAAGATGGAAGATCTGAGGCTGTCATGGTGCAGTCAGACCTGGACATTGTGGCCATCACTGAAACCTGGTGTAATGATAACCACGACTGGGAGATGGCCATACCTGGCTACAAAATATTCAGAAGAGACAGAGCAGGCAGGAAGGGAGGAGGAGGCACTGTTGAAAAATGACATAAGGGCCACAGAGATCCAGGAGGAACAAAATGGGGAAGAGATACTGTGGGTTAAGCTGGAAAGGAAAATGGGACAGCTATTGCACAGGTGTGGTCTATAGACCACCAGCCCAGGAGGAAGAAACAGATAGGGAGTTGATGCTAGCCATCCAAAGGATGGCAGACAAGGGTGAGGTAGTACTGGTGGAGACTTCAATATTCCAGACGTGGACTGGAGCATCCCAGCAGCAGCATCAACTAGGAGCAGATTTATCCTGGACTCCTTCAGGTGCCTTCCTCAAGCAACTGGTCATGGAACCAACTTGGCAGAAGGCAATACTGGACCTTGTGCTCACAAACAGGACAGTGATGAGGGGTAACAGTGGGGAGCACTTAGAAACAGTGACCACCAGTCATTGTGGTTTGAAATCACAGAAAGAGCAGAACCAAACCACACAAAAACACGTATCCTGGATTTTAGGGGGGCAGAATTTGGGAAAATGGAGAGATACTTGAAAGAGACATTAAGGGGAATGGGACAGGAATCAGGGGTTGAGGAACAGTGGGCAGTATTTAAAATGGGGATTACAAGAATGACAGAATTATGCATTAAGCAGGTTAGCAAGAGGAAAAGGAAGAGGAGACCATTATGGTTTTCCAAAGAGGTAGCAAAGAAAGTGAAAGCCAAAAAGATTGCATTCAGGCAATACAAAAAGACACAGGCAGAAAGGGATAGGGAGAAGTATCAGGAGAAGCAAAGGGAGGCAGGGAGGTCAGTAAGGGAAGCCAAAGCTCAGACAGAAGAGCACATTGCAAAATCAGTGGGTAGAGGGGACAAAACCTTTACAGGTACATAAGTGAAAAAGAAAGACAAAGGGAGGGATAGTGAGACTGAAGGGGAGGATGGGGGCGGTAGGATGACAACAGTAAAGCTGACATATTGAACAGGTATTTCTGCTCAGTCTTTACTGAGGAAGAGGAGGGTAATGGGTCTGAAGGGAGCAAGGGGAGAATGGTGCAGAATGGAACAAGTCCCTTTACATGAGAAAGGGTCCTGAAGGAACTGGAAGTAATAAGAGTTGATAAAGCAATGAGGCCAGATGGGTGCACCCCAGGGTCCTTAAAGAACTAAGAGAGGTGGTGGTTGAACCTCTGGCTATCCTGTTTAGCCGATCACTGGAAACAGGGGAGTACCCAAAGACTGGAGGACAGCAGATGTAGTCCCCTTATACAAAAGTGGGAACAAAGAGGAAGCAGGAACTACAGACCAGTCAGCCTCACCTCGTAGTGGGAAGATCATGGAAGCACTACTGAAGGAGAGATTGGTGGAACATCTGGTTGTCAATGGACTACAGGACCCAAGGCAGCATGGTTTCACCAGGGGGAGGTCATGTCAGACCAACCTCGTTTGATTTTTGACTGGGTGACTAGGTAGGTGGATCAGGGGAGGGCAGTGGACATGGCTCATCTGGACTTCAGCAAGGCCTTTGACACTGTGCCACATAGAAGACTATTAACAAACTGGGAATATGGGTGTGGGCAGGACAGTAGTGTGGTGGGTGGTAACTGGCTGGGTGGCAGGACACAGAGGGTGGTGGTAAATTGCTGTCACTCCACAGAGGGAAGAGTAACCAGTGGGGTACCACAGGGATCAGTGCTGGGACCGGTCCTATTCAACATCTTCATCAGTGACATTGCACAGGACCTAGAAGGCAGAATTTCACTGTTCGCTGATGACACAAAGCTCTTTAACAGAGTAGACACACCAGAGGGTGTAGACAGAATGAGAAGCGACCTGCAGAAACTTGAAGAATGGTCAGGGGTTTGGCAGTTGAAATTCAATGCAAAGAAGTGCAAGATAATGCATATGGAGCACAAAACCCTGGCACAATATATCAGTTGGGGGTGAGGATATAGCATGCACCAAGCAGGAAAGGGATCTTGGGGTTATCATCTCTGATGACCTCAAGGTAGGGAAACGTGTGACAAGGCAGCAGGTAAAGCAAATGGGATGCTGGGATGTATAGGCAGGGGCATCACCAGCAGGAAAAGGAGGTCATATTTCGCTATACAAGACACTAGTGAGGCCCCACCTGGAGTACAGTGTACAGTTCTGGAGACCATACCTCAGTAAGGACATAGACAGGGTAGAGAAGGTTCAGAGGAGGACAACAAAGATGGTGCATGGATTGCATCACAAGTCCTATGAAGACAGATTGAAGGAACTGAACTTGTACTCCTTGGAGGAGAGGAGGGAGAAAGGGGATATGATAGAGACATACAAGTATCTTACAGGGAGGGACAGGGTGCAGGAAAACACTATTTTTAAGTGAAAAAGATGTTCCAGGACTAGGGGACATGGGATGAAGTTGGAGGGAGGACGATTCAGAGGAAACATGAGAAAGAATTTCTTCACAGAACGGGTGGTGGACAAGTGGAACACCCTGCCAGAGGAAATGGTGGGGGCTGAAACAATCACGGGATTTAAGAATGCATGGGATAGACATAAAGGAATTCTGGAGGTCAGGGGTAAGAGGCAACAGACTTCTAGGAAAACACACTGAACTTAAAAGCGCAAATGGGCAGACTGGGTGGGCCATAGGCCCTTATCTGCCAACACTGTCTATGTATCTATGTATCTATGTACCCTCTTTAACAAATCATGGGAGGATGTGGTGGTACCAGAGGACTGGAGGAGGGCAGATGTGATTCCCCTTCACAAAAGTGGGAGCAGGGCAGAAGCAGGAAACTACAGACCTGTTAGTTTAACCTCAGTGATAGGGAAAATGATGGAATCACTTCTGAAGGAAAGAATTGTCAAGCACCTAGAGGCCAGAGGGGCACAGGACCCAAGGCAGCATGAATTCACAGCGGGAAGGTCATGCCAGATGAATCTAATAGATTTCTTTGACTGGGTGACCAAAGTAGTAAATCAGGGAGGGGCTGTGGACATGGCCTACTTAGACTTTAGCAAGGCATTTGACTCAGTTCCACACAAAGATTAATATACAAGTTAGCCAGCCTGGGAGTGGGTCCCAAGATGATAGCCTGGGTAAAGAATTGGCTGGAGAATAGGACACAGAGGGTAATAGTAAATGGAGTCCACTCTGAAGAAAGGGGGTTACTGAGGTGCCGCAGGGTTCAGGACAGATTCCGGTCCCTTCAATGTCTTTTTGTGTTTACATTGCAGAGGGACTGAAGGAAAAGTATGTCTTTGCAGATGACACAAAGATCTGCAACAGAGTTGATGCACAAGGTGGGGTGGAAAGGATGAGAAGGGACTTGGCAAGGTTAGAGGAATGGTCAAAATGTATGGCAGCTTAGATTTAATGCTAAGAAGTGCAAGGTAAAGCACCTGGGAAACAAAACCAGGGAAGAGTACACAATGGGGGTGAGATACTAACAACAACAAAAATGGAAAGGGACCTGGGGGTAGTCATATCAGATGACTTAAAGGTGGGCAAGATGTGAGAGGGCAGTAAGGAGGGCTGGGGGATACTGGGATGCATAGGAGAGGCATCACCAGTAGAAAACAGGAAGTTGTTATCCCTCTGTACAGACAGCTGGTGAGACCCCATCTGGAGTACTGTGTGCAGTTCTAGAGACCCAGTCTCTGCAAGGACATAGACAAGATGGAAGCTGTCCAGAGGAGGGCAACTAAAATGGTGCAGGGTCTGCATCGGAAGACATATGAAGAGAGACTAAAGGAGCTTAATATGTATAGCCTCGAGGAAAGGAGGGAGAGGGGGGACATGATAGAAACTTTCAAGTACCTCAAGGGAATCAACAAAGTCCAAGAGGGTAGCATCTTTCAAAAAAGAGGTGTGCAAGAACAAGGGGCACAATTTGAAGATAGAGGGGATGGCTCAGAGGTACTGTGAGGAAGTATTTTTTCACAGAGAGGGTTGTGGATGCATGGAACAGCCTCCCTGAGGAGGTCATGGAGTCAAAAATAGTGGTGGAATTCAAGCATGCATGGGATAGCCATAAGGCAATTCTAGGGCGTGGGGGTAGAAAGAAGTAGGCTGCTGGTTAACTAAGATCTGCAGCTTATCCATTAGGTAGGGAAATGGGCAGACTGGGTGGGCCAAGCGGTCCTTATCTGCCGTCAAATTCTATGTTAATCTACACTGTCACTCATTGGCACTGCTTCACATTCTACTATATTTTTGGACACGGTAAACTGGTCAGAAGTGGAACTTGAGGCAGCAATACTCATACCACCACCAGCAACTGCACTAACACCAGCAGCTGGGACAACATCATCTCATTCAACTATGAGTGAAGCTACTGAATGCACTGTAAAAAACATTGAAGGAGAAATACCTTTCCTCACATCTGCAATACACTTCTGTGACTGCGTTCTACCATGCCTACAGACAATGTTACCACAGGCAGCAGTGCCATGGTGAGAAACAGCTTTGCTTGCATGTATCTTTATGGGCATTTTGGGGGATCAACAAGAATATTCTAAACAAATTTAGATGTTGAAATGCTTACGCTGGATGGGGGCCGGGGGGGACGCTGTATGTGAAGCCAAAAAAACACCAACTGTGGCTTAAACAATAGATACAGGTACAAATACAAAGTCACAACAAGTTCAACAACACCTTAACTAACCAGTGTTGCTTTCAAGTCACAAACAATCCAATCTGGAAAATAATACCTTTTGCCGGTGGGGGGAGGGCACTGACTGCAGAATACAGCAGTGCAAAACCAAGAAAAGATACCACAATGGCAGAACAAAATCATGCCGGTGCAGTGGATAGCAGGTTCACACTGCTGTGCCTGCAATCACACTGTGGCACAATAAAAGGTGTATTATTTGATGTCACGCACTGCACACACACACTGACACAATTTGTCTACAAGTAATGAGTAGCAAATTGAAAACTTCAGTAACGTACAAAATATTTTAAACAACTTGAAGTTATGCGCAGGTCCTCCAGACCACAGCACACACAATCAGCAAACACATTTCAACAATTACTGAAAATATTACTGTGTGTACATTAACACAGTCAGTTATACAAGAAACATATAATCAAAAAACAAAGAACTCCTTATTTCTCCTACTAAGTCTACATACACCACAGATATGTCCCTCCCCCAAAGCACACTTCCACTGTCTCTCAGTACACAGACTGAATGTTGTACATTAACATTCAAAATCAACACACAAACAATAAACGCTAGATGATATGAGCACAGGGTAGTTTCTTACAATCGATGAACCAAAGTTTCAGCAAAAAAAAAAAAAAAAATACTCAAAAAGGCTTTTTAACAGCTTGTAGAAGGTTTGAATCACAGAGAGCTCACAAAACAGACTGTCTCCAATGGCTTCCTACACAAACTACTCTGAACTGAGGCTGTGCAGAACAATCTAGAGCCCATGTGACCTGAAATCCCATGAATCACTGCAAAATCCACCTTTGGAGCTTAAAATAAGGTGAAGTGAGGTGAAGTACATTGTTCTCAATGTATTTTGCCTTAATTTTTGTGGAGTAGTGGTTTGAGGAAGGCGGAATAATGCAAAGTCATTGTTTTCTATGGACTTTGCATTACATCCTATGACACAAAGTACTCCACTTTGTGCTGCGGAGCACTCCGCAAATCCACCTTCAGTCCATGAATCATTCTGCAGAGGGAATTGAGGCCACTTCACCCACCACTAGCTAAAATACTGCTAAGGTGAAAATAGTCTGACTGCAATTCCAAGGATAGGCGAATGCCTTCCATTTTGGTAAGGGAGTTGCTGGCAGAAAAGGACCTCCTGGACCACCAAGTCTGCCCTAAGGTCCCTACCTACTGTGCTTCCATGGACCATAACTGATCTCCAGTCTTACCCCCCCCATGTGCACCAGCCCCATTACCAAGGTCCCCTTATGTGTAGCCCATGCATGTTTGAAACCTGTTACTGTTTTGGTATGCATTACCTCTGCTGGCAGGCTATACCAGGTGTCCAGCACCCTCTCTCGGATTCCCTCTAAGTCTCCCCCTTCCAGCTACATATTGTGCCCCTTTGTCCTTGAACAACTCTTTCTCAGCAGAATTGAACCTTCCTGTACCTTATTGATACCTTTGAAGTATTTTTATGCTTCAATCATGTCTCCCCTTTCCCTCCTTTCCTCTACTGAGTACAATAGTAGCCACAGACATTGCCAGCTATTTCCAGATATTTTGTGAAATTTCTAAAGAGTTTCTCTCTGCTGCCCCTACTGTGGAAATCCAGAAATCAGGAGATTTCTTTAGAAATATCACAGAAATTTTGGGAAATAGCTGCCAATGTTTGTGGCTACTACTGTACATATTTAACTCCCAAAGTCTTTCCCCATAGTGCTTCTGGTGCAGGTCATGCACCATTTTGGTTACCCTTTTCTGCACTGCCTTCACCCAATCTATGTCTTTTCTG
The DNA here is from genome assembly GCA_016271365.2 of Neoceratodus forsteri. Lineage (NCBI taxonomy): Eukaryota > Metazoa > Chordata > Ceratodontiformes > Ceratodontidae > Neoceratodus > Neoceratodus forsteri. Next base: position 4,312,859 of record JADMNL010000045.1, on the reverse strand, counting down.
AGATGGATGGGACCTTCCAGAACAAATATTTGCAACAGCAACAACAAATAGGGATCATAGTAACATCAAGAAAAGAGAAGCATAAAGAATATAAACTCAATTCGTTTAACATTGAATCAATTCATGAGAACTTTGCCTTGTGGTCTGCATTTTTAGTCTAATCCAAATGTAATAATTTAAAGTGTTGTATTCCCATATCTCTATAGATATCTTGTGAATTTGTATACATTCTTGGCAGTATGTGTTCCTGTGCCTTACCCAGAGATAAGGGGTTGACTTTGTGTGGCTACAGAAGTAAGGAAGAGAAATGAACCTGTTTCAGGGAATGCAATTTGATTTCATATATCACCTTACATGCATGTTGTATCTTACAGCTGAGGTCTTAAGAGTTGGTGGCAAGTGAATTACTCCATACAGGTAAAGGAATACAGCTTCATCACCAAAAGATGCAAACTGGACATGTCTCTTTATCAATCATTTAAAATAAAATAACACAAGTTTACTTTCACATTCGTACTGTGAGGGAAGCAAGTAAAATCAACCAGCATGGTTAGTGAACAAAGGAATGCTCACCTCTGAATGAGTGGAGGAGGAGATACCAGCAAAACTAGTTTCTCAGTTTGCAAATGGTATTAAACTAAGCATTGAAACTTACCAAAAAAAAAAAAAAGAAAGGGCCCGTAAAACACTATGGAGGAGGTTTCAACTTGCAAAAAAGGCAGTACTGGATAGGGCTCAATTAACTTCTCTCAAGCCAGAGGAAAGGCCCATAAAACACTATGGAGGAGGTTTCAACTTGCAAAAAATGCAGTACTAGGTAGGGCTCAATTAACTTCTCTCAAACCAGAGGAAAGGCCCATAAAACACTATAGAGGAGGTTTCAACTTGCAAAAAAAGATAGTACTGGGGAGGGCTCAATTAACTTCTCAAGCCAGAAGAAAAATAGTGCTCTCCAGCTGCCATGCACACACAGGCAGTGTAGTAATGAGGCTTCAACAGATGACATTATTTTTAACACTCTATCATGTTCTTTGGAAGGTAATTTATGCAGGGGAGTCCTTTTATCAAAGCAAAACATCTGCAGGGCTATGCCCACTGCAGCTGTAAAAACTGAGTCCCAGCTCCAGGTCACAGGGAATCCAGTTGCTGTAGGATACCACTCCATGCTAACAAAATTGGGTTCTGTAGATGACCCCAAGGCCTACCTTATGACTTTGAGAGAGTTATCAGTACCACTGCTTGGCCATGAGAAAGCTGGGCTACTCGGGTTGCACCATACCTGACTGGAGATGCCAAAGCTGCATATAGAAGCCTAACTGATGCTGAAATTAGAGACTATGATAAGATAAAGGCAGCTATCTTAGACTGGGTCAGAATAACTGAAGAGAGATACCAATGGAAATTCTATATCCTGGGTTTCAAGATTAGAATATGATCCAGAGTGCTGGCACAAAAAATTATAAGACTTGGCTACTCACTGCTTAAAACCAGAGGTATGCACTAAAGAGGTGATTATGGATTTGTGGATTTGACTGTATTGGATCAGTGCCAGAAATGTTTTCCAGACAGAGTCCATGATTGGGTAACACAATAGGAATAGATCACTCTGGCTATAGCAGTATCCCTGGAAGTTGAAAAACCAAATGTCGCTAAGAAGAGTGGAACCCATGATGAATCTCAGGCAGTGACTGCAGGAGAAGATCCCTGCAAGAGAAGGGAGAAAGGACTTTGGGGAGATTTGAACAAACATATCATGATGTTTAAGTGGTCAAGTGGTGTAATATTGCATACCCTTTCACTTTAAAAAGATATAATAACCCCTGGACTTGGAGTAATTCCCACATTTCAAAGACATGACTCTCTGGTATCCTAAATGGGGAGATGCAGGTCATAGATCTAATAGTAACATTATATGTTTTCACTGTGGTAATGTGGTGCACATCAGTAAGTTTTGTGACCCCATGGGCTGTGATTGTTGTAGACTGTATAGCTACCACCCACATGCACAGGTCCAAAAAAACATACACAATTTCAGTGCAAGTGGCAAACACAACATGTGCAGCTCTGGTGGATCCAGGCTGTGGACACACATTGAATAAAGAATAAGGGGTAGGACCCAACCTGGGTCAGTTGGGAGATCCTATATATATTGCTGGCATGTATATGGATACCTGTAAATAGTCTATAGCCCCAGTATGGTTAAAAGTAGGCAACTGGACAGGAATAATAAATGTGGGGAATTACTAAAACCTTATCCTTGTCAGTAGTCTTGGGCTGAGACTTGGAAGGGTTTCATATCCTCCTCCGAGCAATACTGAAAGTTTGTGCCCACAGGAGGTCAAACAGGCAGAGGGACTAGAACATGTATTTCCCTTAACAAACTCTGAACTATTAGGCCCAGAAGGGAAGTCTATGAAGTCCTGGGGATAGAAACAGAGGGAGAAAATGGAAGTGCTCCTCTATCTGAGGTTGCAGTGGCTGTGGACCACAAGAACCATGGTTCAAGGTGGGCCCAAAATGATTTGGATGAGGACATAGCATCCACATCTACAGGAGGTCACAACATCCTTCAACAGGCCTTTTTCAAAATCCAGCTAACATAATTTCTGAACAAATGGCTCATGAGGGTCTCAAGAATGCCTATTAGAATATAGCTGTGGTAAATGGTAAAATGGTAGATGAACAAAAAGCACAATGTTTTCCAGGGTTTGCACTGGAAAATGATAGTTTGCACTGGGTAAATCCTGAGAAACAAATTAGAACTTTATGTTACCAGTTAGTGGGTCCCAGGTCTGCAAGAAGGGAGGTACTGAGGCTGGCCCAAACTATATCTATTGCAAGTCATTTAAGCAGGGAGAAAACAGAGGCATGCATATTTATGCAGTTCTTCTGGCCAGGTATATGGAATGAAGTAGCAGACTTTTGTGTTTCCTGTTCTGAGTGTCAGCTGGTGGACTCCAGAAGCATAAAAAGTGCCTCCTTAATCCCTATACCCACAATGGACATCCCATTTAAAATAATTGGGGTTGATCTGGTGGGACCTATGATAAAAATTAAATCTGGGTATCAGTATAAAGTATATTAGTTATATTGGATTATGCCATCCTTTACCACAAGGCTGCGTCCTTACATTTCACTATGGCTCCATCAGTGTCAAAGAATTGATAAAAGTGTTTTCCTGAGATGAGCTGCTGAAGGAGATCCTAACTGATCAAGGCACCAACTTCATGTCAAAACCTATATGGGAGGTGTGTGCTTTGCTGAAGGTTAAGTCCATCCAGACATCAGTGTATCACCACAGACTGCCAGGCTGCAGCTTAGTGTGGAATGCTTTAATAAATCATTAAACTGTATGCTGTCTAAATTTCATGTCAACTGATGTAAAAAATTAGAATGAATTGTTACTCTATTTAATGTTTGGCATGTGTGACTGTCACAGTAGTCTACTGAGTTCTTGCCCTTTGAATTGTACAGGCAACAACCTTGAGAGATGTTAGATCTTTTAAAAGAGATGTGGGAAGAACCTAATGTCCTCCAATATGTATTACAAACAAAGAGAAAGTTTGGACATGGTTGACAGATTTGCCTAAGAAAATTTAGTAAAAACACAGCAAATCCAAGCACAGCACTAAAACCTAGGGGCCAGGTTATGGGAGTTCAACTCCAGTGACAGAGTACTCCTTCTGTTGCCTACCTCTGAGAATAAACTCCTAATTAAATGGCAATGACCACACAAGATCACCAGAAAGGTGGTGCCTGTTGATTATGAAGTCTTACAACCAGACAGAAAAAAAGAACAAATTTACCTTGTTAATTTGTTGAAACCTTGGAATGACAGGGGAGGTATTGCTCATTGATTTAGAAAATCATAAAGGGACCCATGTTTTGAGAAGGACAGGGAAATTGATGATGGAATTCTGGACATAGGACCTAAATGGTTCTATGCCATAATGGTGATTGTGGAAAGGCGATTGCCGTCAGGGTGAGTGTACATCACCAAAAATCAATTTTGCCAATGTACACTACAAGAGCATAGCAAAAGGGTGCCAGAGACTTACTTTTTATTTATTTATGTGGGGGGCTGTGCTCCCTGCACCCCCCTACTTAAGGATTCTCAACTCCATGGGGGTGCAGAACAAACAAACAAAAAAATCCCAGATGGCACAAAAAAACAGACCATGCCTAGGACCCGAAACCTGTACCCTCCCAAGCCTAGTCTGCCACCCACCCACCATGCCACATGGCCCGCTCGGTAGCTGACTGCAGCATTACATCCCACAAACCCTCCATCCCCTTCCATCCAAGAGATGGAGTGCACACCCCCCCAAGCACATGAACATATAGCAACATCCTGTCACAATATTTATGGACCCCTTCATCCTGTCGCCTTCCCTGCCCGATAGCCCTGTTCACAGGCTCCGTGATTGAGTCACCCTTTTTGGAAGTGCTCTATTGTGGTTGCCATTGTCACAGGCTGCCCACTAAACTTCTAAAGGAATGGAGCACTGACTCAGTGGATGACCATCTCAACACGAGTCAAAGATTGCAAGCCCAGAGGCTGGCAGAGAATTTTGGTGATGTCTTCCTCCCCAAACCAGGTTAAACCCATGTGATCCAGCACCACATAGGCACAAACCCAGGTGTCTGGATCTGCTAACAGCCATACAGACTATGGGAAAGAATCTGAAACGGTATGGGAGAAAATCCGGTCTATGTTGAAGTTAGGAGTCATTGAGGAATCCCAGAAGGAATGGTCTACCCCTATTATGTTAGTCCCAAAACCAGACAGGACAACACAGTTTTGTATAGACTAGGGATGGGTGGACTCTTAAAGGTTCTGACCCTTTTTATCAGGATCAAGATCCATACCAGAGTTCTGATTGGTTCTGATTGATTCTGATTCAAATCAGAACCTTTAAGAAATTAATGTTAATACCAGAAAATGACCAATAAATGTGTAAGAAAATCAAAAATAAAGTATTTTCTAATCTGAGTGTGTCTGTCTGCACTTCTGATTCCATTCTATATGTCTTTCTTCTCTGTTTCCCATTTTTTTGGCTACAGGGTATCCAGAAATACTTTTGTCCCTTACCATCTGTTTGATAGTATAGTATCACCATCGACCCCTCCCTGCCTCAGTATGCAGAGCCCCAGCCTCTCCTATTTGCAGAGTCTCCTCATCTCTGTAAGTGGATTCCCTTGATTCTCATCCCATCTACTGACATACACACAACTCCAGTAATTTTTCATCTTTTCACATCCCTGCCCCTCAAACTCCCACCCTGTCCCCCAATGTATTACATACCACTGTCTTTCTCTCTCACCTGCTGACACCCACCCTGTCCAAATATGTGAACTGCTTCCCCCTCACATCAGCAGCCACTCACCCTGCCCCAGTATGTATACCCCTACACCCTCTGTTTGCATCCACGATTCTAACATCAACTTAGCACATGTATTATTTAATCGCAGACACCCATTTATCTATTGGCTGCCATCCTTCCCCACTATGAACACTCCTGGCCCTTCCATCTGCTAGCATTAACCCTTCCCTAGTGGACCCCTCCCTCTATCCATTTGCTAGCATCCACCCTGCCCAGTTTAAACTTCACCTCCCACATGCCCCAGCATAACTCCCTACCCCCTATGTACAAACATGAATTCTCCCATATGTTGCCTGGCACCCATCCTACCTAAATTCACACAGTGCACACACCCAGTTCCCTTCCCTCCATGCCTGTGCCAGAACAAAGCAGACCACCCTTAGAAAAGCACTCTTGCTGGCACACTGAGTACAGCTTCAAAAGGGCTGAGCAGCTCAGATGAACATGTACAAGCAGCTAAAACATACACCCCATGCTCAAAGCAGTCACAATGATGTTGAATAAAATGTGAAGTAGTAGAATTAAACCAGTGAAGCCATAACATGTTAACGTGCATCCTACATTATGAAGGACACAGCTTTAATCACTCAAAACTGTCACATCCATCTTGCATGAACAAAAGAGACAGGACTGTTATTAGCACACACATTTAAAGCAGAAATCAATATTGCACTCTGACAAAAAAATCATAAACAGCAGCACCATCAAATTCCTACAGTTCTCTAGCTCAGAAACACAGAGGGCTGCAGCTCTACAAGTCTGTATGCAGACACAAGATTCCAAGGGTGCACGTTACCAGGTTAAACTCCATACAAATCCAAATTCCAAACACACAACAGCCATAGCGGTAGTAATCTGCACTCCATTGAACTGGCTCAACAGATTTAAAAGGAGTTCACCAACGTATTTCATTATTTACCAAACAGCAGTAGCAATCTCTAAATTCCATGCTCAGAAAACACTATCATCACAGAAGTTTGCTGGCGTGGTCCACATTGTGGTTCCACATACTTCTTTTTTTTAACTACAAATTTAAACCCCATCCCACTGACTGTCACTGTTCAGAGCATACCCACCCTAACTCGTCACTTCACTCTTGAGCCATAACTCCTAGCCAGTTTACCCGCACTGACTACGAGCAGTTCGCTAGTGCATAAGTCAACTAAAATATAATTTCCTACCTTGGTCACTGCTGGTCTTGCTGCTCACACCTTCATGGCTGGAGAGTGCCATGCAAATATTAGAAAAATAAAATAGAAAGGCATCTTTTACACTCTTGGGACTAATTTACCCACGCCACATTGCCTACATTGCTGTGGATGGTTTGAGGCCTGCTTCCACTCTCTCAAACTGTCTCTCCCTTCCTCTCTCAGGCATGTGTGGTTGTGTGCACAGGATTCCCTTTCAAGCAGGTGCATTAGCAGTGCCGCACAGCAGAATGTTTTTTATGACTAGTGTTTTATTCAGACAGGAGAGGAGATCCAGGTTAAAAAAAACCTTTAAAAGTAAAAAAGATACAGCAACGAAGACCTGGTACACTGAGGAGCAGTGTCCTGATCTATCTGGGTCCGTCAGATCCTTTGAGATCTGTGGGGGGTTCTGATTTCATATGGACAGATCAGCCCATCCCTAGTATAGACTTACAGAAGTTTACTGCTGCATCCAAATTCGATGCATAGCTTATGCCAAGGGTAGATGAAGTTTTGCACTGACTGCAGAAAGATCATTACATTAGTACCCTGGACCTGACTATGGAGTATTAGCAAATCTCTCTAACTCCTGAGTCCCATGAGAAAATGGACTTTGCTACTTAATTTGGCCTATGTCAATTTATCATGCTTTCCTTCAGATTGCAGGGAAACCCAACCAAATTCCAAAGAATGATGGACTGCATCCTCTGTCCCCATGGGCTATACAAAGCTACATACCTGGAGATATTGTCATATGTAGCCCTGATTGGGACAGCCACCTACAGTATCTGCCTGCAGTACTTCAATTGCTCAGGGAAGCAGGTCTCACAACCATTGCCACAAAATCCACCCTAGGGCAGCAGGAGACAAAATACTTGGGATATACAGCTGGGAACAGCCACATACATCCAGTTATTAACAAAGTAGATGCCCTAACTGACTGACTCATCCAAACTACTAAGCAATACTGTAGGTTAGGTCCCCTCTTGAACTTTCAGGTTATTATTGCTGGTTCTTTCCAGAATTCTCAACCCTTGCTACCCCACTGACTGACCTGGCCAAGAAAACTGACCTGAAAAAGGTCTGTTGGTCACTTGAGTGTCAGATGGCATTTTAGGCCACCAACAAAGGGATGTGTTAGGGGACAGTCATATGGAGTCAAGATTTCAATCATCCCTTCATTTTGTACACAGATGCCTCTGAGGTGAGGCTGGGAGCAGTGTTATCACAAAACATTGGGATGGGATTCACCACACCCTACATCACTGTCAAAAACTTTTCCCTAGGAGCAGTACTATGCCATGATGCAAAAAAAGTGTTTGGAAGTAAAGTGGGCTTGGCTACCCTATCCTATAACCTGTTGGGATGGAAGTTCACCCTCATCACTGATCATGCCCCCTCCCTCAACTGGTTACATGTTATGTGAGATACCAATGTCCATATCACTACATGGTATTTGACACTACGGCCCTTTTGATGTTTGCCACCAGGTATGCACCCAGCACAATAAAGTGGATTTTGTTCTCTTAGGAAAGTAGGTCTCTGATGGCACATACCAAGTGTGCCATGGGCATGACTCTGACAGGGTGGGCATGTGATTGAGTGTATGCCCATCACACTTCTTTTACCCATAAACAGCTTCACAACCATGCAACACAGACAATGCAGGTCTTGATTAGGGCTGCGGTGGGATTTGTAGCAAACCCATTTTGTTTCAATTTTGGCCCTTTAAGGGCTCTCTGCACTGGATGTTCAACTGTTGGCTATCTCTCAGGGGGAAGGGGAGTAGGATGGGGAGTGTTAACAAGTGACACCTGAACCCATTAAAGGCAGAAGTATGAACAGGCAGAAGGCGGTTTCTGCTTCAGTGAGATGCAAAGGCAGATAGGAAGAAACTGAACTACAAGAAGTTTCTGTTAAGCTTAATATAAGCATTTTTTTTTCTTTTTTCTGTTAATGAAAGTAAAGCAGATTTCATTGAATTTTAAACTGTGTTCTCTTTGAGAGTGTTCCCCAGAAGCGATCCAGTTCAATACCCTGTTACAAGGCATCATAAGTGTGTCTATTGTTTTCTGCACAATTACTAGTTTTTATTATTGACTATCAGTATATAATTGCAGACAGTAATGAAATATGTACTTTTTCAAACTTCAAACTACTTGTTATGAGAGAACACATGAAAGCTGCAATAGCAGGCTCAGACCAGTAAAAAAATGATTTTCCATCTGAAAAGTGTATAGATAACAGTGCTGTGTTGGTGTGGGCACACTATTATCTTCAAATTCAGATTAAGCCACATTAAAACTGAATGGAGTCTGCAAATTCTGAATTTGCAAATGTTTCATGAAATTTCACACATTTTGTGGAATTTTCTGAAATTCTGACTTTGGTGAAACCTGGATCTTCCAAATGTGTTTGGTAAATATTCACCCTATTACACAAACGTTTCTTGCTGAATTGCTGAATAATACACATAAACTGCAGAATGGCAGTTCTGAAGAATTTTTTTCCACAGCTAAATATGTCAATCTGCAATACATGTAATCATTCCACAATTCAGTGATCAGTTCTGAAGAATTTCTTTCAGCAATATAAAACATTAATTCAGAAATCTTACATTTGTTCTGCAGGTCAGTGACTCACTGAACTGTGGAATGAATGTATGAATTGTGGATTAATGTATTGAACTATGGAAAGAAATTCTACAGACCTGATTACTGAAGGTGATCAGCTCTGTGGAATTTCTGTCCACAGTTTAATACATTAATCCAAAATCCATACATTCATTCTACCATTCTTAGAAATTCCATGAAAGTTACAAAAGTGCATTACAACATTTTGCACAAGGGAAATTCTGAGTTTTGCAGTAATTCCACCATCAACATTTTATTTTCGCATAGCTAAATCACATATATTATTTGTAAGTCCTTTTTATTTGGAAAAAATCCAAAATATTCATAAGGATACGCTTTCTGGTTTCCACCATGGTTTGTTCCGTCTTGTCTTAAACCTCTTAAACATAAATCTCCAGAACAGAAGTATGCTGCACCAACTCTTTATTTCTGTGTACAGAAACTGAAATTATTTAATGATGAATTTCCCTCTTGTTTTGATCCAAAGATCAGTACTGTATTGTACAAAATATATATTTGCACCAGTGTTCTAGTATTACTTTTTATGTATTGCACTTCTTCTGAATTTTAAAACTCATCAATATTTTTCTGATTTTAAATCTTTATTTGTAAGGATGCCATCTGCAATTGGTCTCATTTAACCCAGCTGGAGCCGGCATATTGCATATAAGGATTGAATGTGTAAATATAGCTGTGCCCACCCAAAAGCACCACTGCCTTCTCCTAGATACCTGTTAAAAGAATAGAATTAAGGCTTGTTTTTGTTTTAGCCTAAATATCCCTCTGGTTAAAAATAAGTATAGAATCAAGGACATGTTTTTGTACAACTTGGTGACTGAAATGTCACTTCATAGAGTCTTCACCGGACAATCTTCTATGCAAAGTGACACTCGGTCCCCCACCATGGTCTGGTGGAGAAACTGATGGGGTTGGGAGTGGGCCTTTTGAAGGTCAGATGGATATAAAACTGGCTAGCTGGACACTCTCACAGAGTAGCAGTCAGTGGGGAGCTCTTGAACCCTAGAGAGGTCGGTAGTGGGGTACCGCAGTGCTCAGTCCTGGGTCAGATCCTGTTTAATGCATACATATCTGACATCAGGGAGGGAATAAGGTGTGAAATGAGTCTCTTCACTGATGACTCCAAGATGGGTGCAGTAGTTGAGGGGGAAGTAGGGAGGATGGTCCTGCAAGGAAACATTGACACCCTGGAAAGGTGGACTAACACCTGGAAATTAAATTTCAATACCACCAAGTGCAAGGTGTTACATCTTGGGCAGGGAAACCCTAAACACAGGTACACCCTGGGAGGGGAGGCGCTGGAGGCTGCAACAGGAGAAAAAGACCTAGGGGTCATCATGGATGCATGTATGAATAACTCTGAGCAGTGCAGGAGAGTGGCTAGCAAAGCAAACAGGATGTTGGGATGCATCATAAGGGGGATCACCTCTAGGAGCAAGGAAGTGATTCTGCAGTTGTACAATGGACTAGTTAGACCACACCTTGAGTACTGTGTATAGTACTGGAGACCACACTTGAAGAGGGACATACAGCTCCTGGAGAGGGTACAGAAGAGGGCTACTAGGATGATATGAGGACTAGGGGATTTGACGTATGAAGCAGACTTGAGGAGCTTAGCCTGTTTTCATTGGAGGAGAGTAGAGACAGGGGGGTATGATTGAGATCTTCAAGTACCTCAAGGGAATAAACAGGGTAAACATGGAGGGGATCTGTAGAATAAAGCATGGAGGTATCACCAGAGGGCATGATTTGAAGTTGGAAGGTGGAAGGATGAGAGGGGAAAAGAGGAGGAGGTTTTTCACTGAGACGGTGGTACATCCTTGGAAAGCGCTGCCTGGCAAGCTGGTTCAGATATCTACAGTGGAGGGCTTCAAGAGAGGGTGGGACTAGTACAGAAAGCACATGTATCAGATGATGGCCTGCCCAGGGGGTTGGGGATTGATGATAGGAGGTTCTGGAACACAAGGTGGCGAGGGCCTTGGTACCAAACTAGGGATCTGAGGTTTGAGCAGACTCGATAGGCATTAAGGCCTAATCTGCTGGCAATTAGTATGTTAGTATGTTAATGTAGTCTTTGCTTGTTGAAGTAACCACTTTGCTATATGGAGTTCTATGCAAAGCGTCACCCTCAAGCCTAGAACTTATAGTAGCACTCTATATACCACATTTTTCTAATTTTGCATGGAGCAGTGCTCTTAAGGGCCTGTTTTGTGGTAGAATATGTCACCTGAAACTAGTGAAGAACACTACCACCAGGCTCTTGAGTTTCCATTCAGAAGTCAGATTATATTACTTTCTGAATGCATGCCCTAGGCTGGTTGCCTGCAATGTGACAGACTGATTACAAGATACTTTTGTTGATATAGTAGAAGCCACTTAATTGGGACGGCCTGGTGGCAGGCTTTTCATCCCAATTAAGTGGCCATCCCAATTAGTAGAAATAATAGTTTTCCCATAAGATAACCACCATCTGATTACCCCAGAATCCCCTTAATTCCCTTTCCTAGCAGAAATTAGAAAGTCACTGTACTAAACGGCTGCACTGTGTTTTTGGAGAAGCCGTCCATTAGGTGGAACAGTACAGTACCTCGTGGTCCTATTAGCTGCCTCCTGATCTCCTTCTGTTAAAGCCTAGAAATGGGAGATCTGTAAATGCATCGGTGTACCTCTCCCTCCCTCTCTCCCTCCCTCATGTCACCCGCTTCACTTACTAAGAGTCAGCGTCTCCTTTCTTCTTTCATTCAGAGTTATGGCACGGAACTTCAGCAGAATGCAGCTTGATCATGGAAGAGAAAGGCTCTGACATTCCGTCATTTTCAGGGAGTTTCCCAGTAGGCAGTAAAAGCTCCACCTGCCTAACTTACTGAGCGTCAGCATCTCGTGGCATGGCGTTTGATCACAGAAGAGAAAGGCTCTGACATTCTATCACTTTCAGAGAGTTTCTCGGTAGGCAGTAAATTCACATACATTAAATTTTTATTTTTTTACAAAAACAAGCAGCGATCTGCCAGGTGCTATGTATCAAGAGATACACTTACAAGTGGAAAGTGTGGAGAGTCTGTGGTACAGGATCAGGATGTAAAGAGGAGCCCTGTGTGAGAGTGTGTGTTCTAACAGCACTGTTCACAGCACAGTAACACGTGCTCTGGGGCTTATTGGCTCATCAACACCTTATTAGTGGCAGCAGCAGGGCAACTAAGGAAATCACACTCATCAGGAAGCAGGGGAAGATAGTATTGATTGGGACTAAATCATCCCAATAATCTGGAATCTCTGTCCCCATTAAAAGGATGGGGATGCCATAGGAATACATGGTCACTTAATCAGTTCCCAGTGGGATGTCCCAATAAAACGGAAGTCCCAATTATCCGAGTCCCAATTAAGTGGCTTGTACTGTATATGAAGCCTTGAATGGACTGGGTCACTAGTAGCTCACTAAGATCTTGATGCAATATATCCAAATCAGAGTGATGAGATCATTGGGATGGGGGCTTTTCAGGGGTTATCCTCACACTTTCAGTCCACAGATGATTGAGCTTTTATGGTGAATTCCAGCTCTCTATGGAACTCACTTCCAGCTGAGATCTGTACCACCAAATACTGACTTTAAACATCTCACATGACTCAAGCATTTGATGAAGTTGAATAAAGAAAATTTACTGGAATCTGATTTGTGGCTGAGTTACCTAGACTTTCTGCACTCATGGTTTAACTTGTATTTATGAGTTTGAGTTTTAGTGCTCTAGATGCATTTTTAAAGTTGAGAAACTGCTCTGAGCTATAGAGGAGAGCTTTAAATATATTAAATTGACTACTACTGCTACTAGAAATACACTGAAACAACAGAAAGATTACTCTGTAAATCAACATAATTTGAATAATCAAGTTGTATTCATTAATGTTTCCTGCCACATATGCAAGCTGATGGAAACATAGTAATGGTTTTATTATAAACTTAAGTATTTTTAAACACTGGGCATTTGGGGAATGATGAGGACTTGGAAATTGCCATAACTGATTAATTTGTTCTTGATTTATGAGATTTTTTTCTAAACAAATAATTCCTTTGATTGTAATGATTAAGTGATATATATATATATATATATACAATGGGGTGGTAGCTTCTAGAATGTGATACATGGAGAAATCTTCACTGGAGTGTGATAAATGATGATGACATCACTACTGTGACAATAAATGCCATTTATCCATACTATGCTGATGTCACCATTCACTTACTACAACCTGCATTCTAAACCAAACTGCTCAGGTTCTCTGTCTCACCGAAGCCTGCAAGTAACTCAACTAGCATTACAAAGTACACTCAGCTGCCTGCTGCGGTGTTTCTCAAACTCTCAACCCATTAATGTGCTGCTATCAGCTTCACAGCCTACATTCAAAATGAAACTGCTCAGGTTCTGTCTCTGTGAAGCCTGCTAGTAACTCAATTGGCATTGCAAAGTACACTCAGCTATGTGCTGTGGTGTTTCTAAGACTCCCAGCCCATTCAGAAAAACTCACACACATGCACACCACACACAGAAAGACCAGAAAGCACACAGAAAAATATTTCAGAATCTCCCACCCCAGCTGTATAAATAGCACACATGATGTGCAGATCATGCGCTATGGAAAATATTCTCACTCCTGCAGCATGAGCTCTGGATAATCTCATTTGTGCCTTTGGCACCGTGAGTATCCAGAGCTCATGCTGAAGGAGTGAGAATATTTCCATATCACACTCCTGCCCATAATGTATCTATATATATATATATATATATATATATATATATATATATATATATATATTTCAGCTAAAAAGTCTAGCACTCACAACCTCTGATAAAATTGCAAGGGCACAGGTCTCAAGTTAAAAGATTTTACTTTATTGTAAAGGCATAAAAACACATAACGCCTGATCCATTTCAGATGTAATCAGGATACTTTTTCAAAGGCTAATGTGACTAAAGTGCATGGCAATTTAAATACAGCATTTAAAGTACATCAATGTGATGTCACCCTATAAACCAACAATCCCATTGGCTAGATCATGAAAGAATCCAATAACATAAACTCTACCCAATTGTCCATTCTCTATATACACCACTGTGTCAGAAACTTTATAAAAAATGTATTATTAAAGTATAAAACTCATTACACCACTCTATAAAACAACTTAACATTATAAATATTATTAAGCAATAAGGCATGACCAGAGGTTATGTTAATGGTCTGTTAATCACCTTCTGGGGTGTAATGTGGCACAAGGCATAGCCGAGTGTTACATGCCTCTAGAGGGTGATTAACTGACCATTAACATAACCCCTTGGAGTGCCTTATTGCTATTTCTAATAAAATGTTGTTCTAAATAGTGTTAAACCTTGTTCAGCATATGATTAGGCTGTACATGTATGTTAATCAAAGACTAACATAGGGCTGACAGAATGTTTACAACCAATCAGAAACCTCCATTTCTCAGACCATTTTTATAATAAACCTTATAAACCAGGCAGAATGAAGACATAAAAAATATAAGAAACGAAACCGTGGAGGTGGGCTAGGGAGGGTAAGAAAATAATAAGAGGGAAGGGGAAAAGAAGGGGGGAGAATAGAAGGAGGTGTATTGGACCAGGAAATATACAGTAAAAATCAAAAACAGGAAGGGGGGGTTACAAAGCTCAGAGGGGGATCTTTAGTTTAATACAAAAACATATTGCATGCTCACAATTTAGAACAATTCAGAAATAGAAGGGGTACATGTACTGAAATAAACATAACCTAAATGGGAAAGCAATTCAAAACTTAAATTTAATGATACAACAGGAAGACAAAGTATTTACATCTATGTCATATATTTTAATAATTGTTTATTTATAAATATTTAAATATTTCAAAGAGAGACTTTGTGATAGTTATTTTTTCTTCTTTTTGAGGAACGGCTTCAACTCAAAGCTGTAATTCAATCACAAATCTCTGGAAGCATTCAGGTTCACTATCCAAAACGCCTCTTGAGTCAAAAGTAAATCATTAAAATTCCCTCCCCTTGGTTTAGCATTTACTTCATCTAAGCCTTGAAACATAAAATGATGTTCCTCTGCATTCATTTGCCTAGCAACACGTGCTGCAGTAGCATAAGTTAGATCTCTTTTTAAGATTGATCATATGTGTTCCCCCACATGGATCTTTAGGCTTCTTTTCATCTTACTGACATAAAATGAACTGCAGCTACATGTTGCGTGGTATCTGTATTGCATGTGATGAGTTGGCAAACCTCATAAGTGTGACCTGTATTCTGATTTTCAAAAGTCTTACCCTGTTTAATATGGTGGCACATATTACACTTTTTGCAAAGCAACCATCCACCACTGTTTTGTTTAGCCATGTTCTGTTACTATTAGCTTTATCCACAAAATGACTCTGCACTAATTTGTCACCCAGCGTGGGGGCTTTCTAAATGCCATTCATGGCATTTCCAAAGTGATATCTTGCAGACCAGGGTCGCTGGCTAGAATACCATAACGATTTTTTACAATTCTTTCTACCTCACCTAAATGGGCTAAAAAGGATGTAACAAAATTAAATTTCATATCTCTCTGGTTTACATTCATTTCTTTTTCTAACAGTAGGTCATAATTTTCTTGTCGAGCAGCAAAGTTCCTACCTGCATTTATATTTTCTCGACTGTACCCTCTCTGTGATAAACAGGAATTAAGTTCTTGAGCACCTCTTTCACATTTTTCTTCACTCCCACAATTTCTATGCACCCTAAGGAATTGGCTCTTTGGTATATTTCTTATGGTGTGTAGCGGGTAGGAACTGTTAGTTCTGTTGACTTTTGAGGAGGCACATGTGGCTCCCATTGCTGTCTCTTTAACCTGTAAATAATGCTTGTTATCAAACAAAAAAACATTATTTTTTAGGGCTCGTTCAATAAACTTTAACAAAAAGGAGTGCCTGGTTTCACATTTTCCCCCCAGCTGTTAAAACATTCTGCAGCTGCATCCAGGGCCTCTTCATGGGGTATATTGGAATAAAGTGCTTCCACATCCATTGTCACGAATGAACAGTCATCATTAAATTCAAGATTCTATACAAGTCTTAAAATATCACTGGTATCTTGTAAGTACGACGGTAAAGAATTTACAAAGGGGCAGAAATGATAAACAACAAACTGAGATAAACTCTCTGCTAGTGAACCAGTTCTACTGATTATCGGGCGGTCAGGCGGGTTGATCAATGATATGTGTATTTTAGACAATGAATAAAATGTAGCCCGAATAAGTGACTCTGTAATTAGAAATTCCATTTCCTTCTTGTCAATATCACCAACCCTGAATGCCTCTTGGATACTTTCATCAATGGAAGACTTAAACTCATATGTTGAATCAAAGTCCAGTTTTCTATAAAACTATTGGTTCTCCAATTGCCTGTTTATCTCTTTGATGTAATCAGCTTTATTCATTATCATCACATTGCCGCCCATGTCAGTTTTCTTGATTACCACATTAGTATTCTGTTGTAATGTCTCAATGTCTTCTTTCGTCAGATTACAGTACTTTAATCTTGGGGGATCAATAAACAGTTTGTCAAGATCATTCTCTACAAGCTGTTTAAAGACACTAATCACAACACTTGGTGGAGGGTTGACTGTAGATATGGGTCTGAAAATGTTCACATTATTTTCATGTCCCACTTCATTGTTCATTAAAGTCTCATTAACTTCTGTTTTTTTTTTTTGTTAAGGAAGGACCTGAGGCTTAAAACAGCAGTGCAATGAAAAAGGGTTAACATTTGACCCCACCTTTCTTTCTTCCTAATTGATGCCAGATGTCTTCCAGATTATTTTGGTGGTGAAATTTTCAGTTTTCATTATCATTTAAGAATTTTTTAAAGTTTTTAAAGTAAATATTTCTCAAGAAAAAAAGATGGCCGCCTCTTTTTCCCGTAGAAATAATACTGAGGACCCGAGGAAGATGAGAGACCAAACAAAAAGGCAGCTGTACAGTACACGGCATAGGAAGCATCAAGAAAACCCCAAACCAACAGTTCTGCCAATGTTATTTATAACTATAGCAGAAAATTGGCTTTTTGTGGAATAACTTTTTTCATTGCACTGCTGCTTTAAATTACTGCACATTACGTTATGATCCACAATAGTGTGAAATTTGTTAACTGGTGTAGTAGGGGCAAAATTAAGGCCCTTACTCAGAATGTTAATTTCCGATTGTGTGAGTTCAAAGTCTGAAAGTTTAATTACATGTTGGTTTTCATGCATTTCTGTTATCATCTCCTGTCCCTGTGGTTCCTGAAGCTTCTGGATTGTTAGAAGCGTCCCCTGCCTCTACCTCTTTCTCTATTCCCTTCTTGTCCTCTTTGTTCTAGTCTGTTGTAATCTCATCCTGAATTCTGGAACCTGGGGCTCCTTCGAAGTTCATGGGGGGGTCAGGCTTTTGTCATCCCCTCTAAAAATGGTGTTGTGGTATACATTCTTCCACTTCAGATTCACTTGTGCTGCTAAAATCAAACGAGACATGTCAATTTCTTTTTAAAATACTTCTTGGATTCTTTTTCCAACTATAGATGCGGTCTTGCTCATAATCATTTTTGTCATAAATGAATTTAACTTGTTTTGCAGCTTTTATTCATTGACAAGCTTCTGTATTGAATCTTTTCATTTTTTTATTTAAAGTCTCAAAGTCAATATTATTTTGGAACTTAAGGACTTCTTTCTCTTTATTTTTAATTTCTAGTTTTAACTTTTCCCCTCATTCTTTGCTGCATTTAATAATAAAATCAATCAATTTAAAAACTCTCCACAGTGAGGATTCCCTCCCAAGCTTTAAGGAAAACTTTGTTCTCCTGACCACACGCAGGGTTTTTAATCAGCTGTAGTCCTCTCGGAATTTGTTTCACTGCCACACATGCCTCCATATCCATTGAGTTCCACAAAAGTCTTCTCCATTGGTATGTTACACATTCCAACTCACAGAATGCCATAATAGGTGTTTACTCCCCAGGTGTGCGGCTTGCAGTTTCATTGTGTTTTCCATTAAAAATGGGTTGCTTCTGGCCACTGCATCTAAAAGTTCATTCATGTACCCTAATGGGCCTTTGCTAGCTTCATTAAATACTAAATTTGGGGTAGCTTCAATTGACATTTCCAATGATTACTTAAACATACGAGACTAATAAAAAGGGCAAGGTTTTAGGCTTGGGGGCTAAACTAGCTCCCCAACTGCAACCTGTGCAGTTACTCCACAAAAATTCCAGAAATCAGCAGACCAGAGTTTGCACAAGGATCGTTGTGCTATAGACTTACAATATCACATACTTCAGCAAATAAAGTCTAGCATTCACCAACCTCTGATAAAATTGCTAGGGCATAGGTCTCCAGCTACAAAAAAAGTTGTACAAACTCCAGTCTGATGACACATATATATATATATATATATATATATATGAATATGGGATACATGATGGGCAACTGTGGAATATGGATAATATTATACGAGTGCAGAGTACTGTGATAATATCAAGAGTAGCAAACCATGAGCGATATTATTATTACAGTGCACTCTGCACGAGTGTTAATATTGTCCATATTCTCAAGCTCCACAGCATGTGTGCGATTTATAAAATAGGGTATGTGTGGCAATGTTTTTTATGTGTAGAGTGTGGTGTTATTTAGTGTTGCTGTGTCATGCCCACGTTGTTTGGTTTTTATGAATGAAGCAGTATTTGGGGGAGGTTTGTATGCTCTGCTTGGTTGCTGTGGTGTCGGTTTAGTCATTGGTTTACTTTTCTGAATGGTGTTTGTCGAGAGGTTTGATTGGTTTGTGCTCGTTTCGGTGCCTGATACATTTTGTTCTATTGGTTGTTGTGGTTTGGGGGTGGAGTTGTCATTTGCTGCAGAGTTTCAGTGTTTCATGGAGGTTTGTGTGCGATTTGTATCAGTTATAGTTTTACAGTCCTTACTGCTGTATGTTACTCGACTGTGACATATTTTACATCTGTAGTGACAGTCATAGATTGGTAATGTACCGCAAAATTCATGCTGTGGATATTGTGTGTGCTGTCGTTACTGTAGTGCTTTATGTGTGCCGCTCATTCAGAAGTCTGTTGTGACAAGTAACACAGTATTTATTTGTGTGTTAAACATAAACTTCAGAGTGTTTTACTAAAAGAATATGTAGAATAACTTTTATACATGTCTTCTGCTTAGTTCAGCAGTATAACTTTATATTGTTTATTATTTATTCGTTGGATAGCTTGCGTTTTAAATACTTTTATAAATAACTTTTTTTATTATATTCAGTTATTCCAACTGTTCTCACAGTGAACAAAAATAAAATTAAACTAAGCATTGCTCAATGTAGTTTTTCCGTTTCCAGTTGTTTGATTTCTTGCAGCTGGTTCGTTCTTCAGTTATGGTGGTGCCATTTTAGTCCGAGTCGCTATATGATGAGATCAGAGGTGCTTTGCGTTTCCTTCTATGTTCGTCTTGTGGTCCTGTGATAAAGAGGGAAAAAGCATATGTTAATATGTTTTACTACGTTTAGTGGTAACAGTTATACGGTACCTAAATATCAGTTCTATACCCTGTATGATATTGAAGTTGATCTTTTCTGCATGTATGGTGGGGTAGTTGAAGCATGCTGGCATACTGGTTGGGAATAGAAATGGGGTGTTTTCTTGCAGTTTTGTTGTACAACTGTAGTTATGTGAAGAAAAGGTGCTGCTTGTCTGTGGCTTTTCATTTTATGTCAGCACTGGGTAGTTGTTACTGTGTTTTGTTTGTATTGTTCAAAAGATGTAGATATACAGGTTCCATCATATTACTGAGTATGTTAGAGATATTTTTGTGCTTTTCGTCACTTAGCTTTGAATATGTATTGATAGACCGGATTTTTTTATGTCCTAAAATATGAATTATTTCATTTGCAGGAATGTTGGAGTTGGTTAACTTGTGTACTAAATGCTTACATATAGAATGGTTTGTTAGCCATTTTTCGGTGTGGATTTCAGCACTGGTGATCATGGTTTTAACAATTTTGCTGATGTAATTAACACCAAGTGACTGATTTTTATACCAGTAAGTTGGATAGTCTGATTTTGTGTAGGGCTGTGCATGGGCCGAATAGTATTTTCTGAATACCACGAATAGTAGGCTTCCCAAATATTCAGATGTATTTTCAGAATAGTTCACTATTCAGCCACTATTCGGGAACTACTATTTGGTGAGATTTCCAAGTCTCGAAGAGCTTTGTTGGCCAATCAAAAATTGTTTCTTGAGCTCAAAGGCAAGCACACCATGTGACTTCCTCACTCTGAGCTGGTAGAAGACAGGTGACAGTGGTTTCTGAGAGCTGCTCTGCAGTACTTTTGAGACCTTAAACTTGCTAAAAAAGAAAATGATGTTTGCTTCACAGTTTTTTTTGGGTCAGTATAGTTTTTTGATCAGTGTCAGAAAAGCTATGTTTGACTTTCTGACAGGTATTTTGTCCTCATTGTTGTATTCAGTTACAGGGACTAGGAGGGCTGTCTGCTAATACCCCTTCTCTGCTGCTACCTGACATAGCTCCAGTGCGATGTTTTTTTGGGTAGAGCACATTTTATTTTTGTGGGTTTTTTTGTTTTTTTTTGCTGTTGTCTGGTTCCAGGCTTGGTTCCCTGCATGACTGATGAGGGTGTCTGCTAACTCCCCCTCCTGCAGGTCACTGCTTATAATTTGCAGTATATGTGCATAATATTTGATTTTGTGAGGCTTCACCCTGCATGTGCGTGCTTAATATAGTTTTTCATGAGGGAGGGCCACACATGTGCACAGCTGTGTGCAAACAGATTTATAAATAAACTTCATCAGTTCTAAGCCAGTCAGGCTTGACTCACTGAATTAGTATTGTTAGTCTCCTCTGGTTCTGGAGATGGATCCCTGTACACAGAAGAAGAAGAAGAAGAAGAAATCATTTATATAGCACTTTTCATACACAGTGTATCCCAAAGTGCTTTACAAGCAATGCTAAACTGGTAGTGAAGTGACTGAATGTGTGGTGGCGGCCATATCACACATCATCACCCACACACAGCCTGGATAATTGCATGAAATAGTTTATGGGAAGGGGAATGTTGGCCAGGACACCGGGAATGTTCCCTACTCTTTGCGTAGAGTGCTCTGGGTTCTTTTACTTCCACCTGGACACCCACCAGAACAACACTAGGATGGGCAGAAGGGACCTTGGTTTAACGTTTCATCCAAAGGATGGCACACCCCAGCAGTACAGCACCCCCCCAATACTGCATTCGGATGCCAGCAATTTTTAGGTGCAAGTCCAATCCCAGTGTGAGATGAGAACCTACAACCTTCTGGTCCAGAGACGGATGTGCTACTAACTGAGCCACGCTGACATGGTGGCTGACTCCTTCCCACTTCTACAGCCCACTGCACACAATTAAGCTGTGCTTGTGAAATATATCCCCCTGCGAGTCTGTGCCGTGTGTGTGTGCACAGTTGTGCACATGCATTTATTTTGTTTGTTTATTGTTGTTTTGTTAATTAAACCATTGCACTTAGTGGGGCAGGCTTGTCTCACTGAGTTAACTGTATGCCATCTGTCTGTTCCTTGCTTGGTTCCATGTTTGACTAAATAGGTTGTCCTTTTCTTCCCCTTCTTAGTAGCAGTGTTTTTCTTTACTACTACTTTTTTGTGGTGCAGTATAACTGGAAAGGTTGGTGTATTACTGTAGTTCCACAAGCACTAAGTAAAGCATCACACACACAGTTACTACGTAGTAATAGTTTGTGTTTTACACAGTAACCACTAGTGACCTGCTCCATCATGTCTTTAGCAATCTTGCAAACATGCTTGGTCCAGCCTCAGCAAAGCATCTGCACCACTGGCCCCAAGTGGTGAGGGACAGGATGATAGACCACAAACTTACAGCACATCCACACAATTACTGCTAGTGTTGTCCCTGGGCTGCCAAACCCCCAAACAATCTATGTAGAACAAAGGAAGCATGCAGCGGGGGTGGGGGTTGCAGTAACAAAATACAGTTGAGAGCAGTGCAGCATAAAGTTGACAATACATTTGTTTGTGCTAAGGCTGAAGGATGCCAATAGAGCCCTGGTGCTTTGACCAGAACCTGGTCTTTGTCAGGGTGCATGTCGGAAATGTACAAACATGCTATGAGTATACAACCCTTAAAGAAACACACACTATAAATAAGTGAAGTTAAAATGAATGAGACTGAGATGCCCTGTAACAAAACAATCCACAACTAACATACCCAAGGATGAAACACTGCATCAGGATTATAAAACATAGTTCATACTGTGGTGCCAGACAGTACGCAATGCAGTATCTTGCAAAATTGCTGTAAAATGCTGCAGTATGCTGCAAGGAGCAATGTAATTTAATGGCAATTAAGCCCTCCAGCCATCCAATATTTTGTGGCATGTCATTTACTGCAAAATATTGAATTGCATCTTGTCTTGCTCCACTGCAAATTATTGATACATAATACAACTCCAGAGAAGGTGGTGAGATAGACTACATAGACAATGACATACAGGTGTCTCTTTTTATTCGGCGGGCTCAAATATTGTTCTCCCCAAGCAAGCCTTTTAGTTCTTGAAGCACTGGTAATAGTACTACTACCAGAAAATACCATTAACAGTACTACTACTTCTAGTGTCACCACCTGTCCATCTGTACATTCACTGTCTCATCCTGTTGTGCAGTAGTAGGGGGGAATTAGAGCATACATGCTTTGTGCAGCAAGCAGCAGACACCACCACCAGTGTCCCCACTGCTACCACTATGGCTGCTACATCCACAGCCAGTGTGCTTCCCACCACCACAACCGGTGCCATTCTTGCAGCAGCCACCCTTTCAGTTGTCATCACTACTGCAGCCACTGCTACCACTATTCCTATGCCCATGGCCAAAGCACCTTCTACCCCATGCCTGTGACCATGAACATCCTCTAGTGCTGACCCGATGCAATGCCTGATATTGTTTTCAGAGTGCTATGTGTGTGTTGTGGTGGATCGAGTGTGTCACATGAAGCCTGTGTTGCATTAGTGAGAGCTCAACGTTGGTGGCTGTGTGGAAGTGTCATTGAGGTGTATATGGTATACCAGGTTCAATGGGTGATTAATGGTGTTGCTGAAGTGCTTTTTTAAAGTTTCCTTAAAAAAACACCTTTTCTGGCTGAATACCGAATAACGAATACTGAATACTTGGGACCCGAATATGGAATATTCGGCCGAATATTCGGGAAAAGGTATTTGCACAGCCCTAATTTTGTGATGTGATTGATGGCTACAAAAAATGGTTTATCTTCCTGGTTGCATTTCATAGGCCTTTTGCTTTTATAGATCAAATAATTATTCACTGGGCATTTTTTTCTGATTGTTTGTTTGGTAAGCTCTTGGTTTAAGCTGTCTCACATCTTTTGGATTAGTTCCCTTTCAAGTTTTGGTTTGCCTTTCCCTTATATACTCAAGGTACAGGGTACCATGTTCATCCTTCCCTATTTTAACATCTCCCCACTGGAGCTTACAGGTTTCAGTTGTTCCCCTTAATCCAAAGTGCATTGTAACTACAAGCCACATTGTGTTGAGGAGTGACTGTGGATTCTTAGGGCCGACAATGTCTTTGTCAAATAGATGTTCAATAATTGTATCTGTGAGGTCATCAGCTGCTTGTGGCCGATTGCATTTGCCTTGTTCTTTTAACAATTTTTGTTTTGAAAGAACAGCTTGTCTTGTTTTACTGAAATAGTTTGACTTTGACAGGTTATGTGGGTACTCCATTTCTTTTAGATAACATTCTATTCTTTGCAGTTTGGATCTGATGGTTAAAGGTTCATATTCCTTTCCATCTGCTCGTTGCATAGACATGAAGTATTGGCATAGTAACATATCTAGTTTTTGTCCTGCCATGTAGTGAAATAATTCGGTTATGTTGTATTTTTCTAGTAAATACTGTTGAAAATGGTTCACATCATTTTCTGTATTTTTTCTTGTGTTTTCATTTTTTGTGCTTCTGATATGTGAGTTTATAATGTCTGTGTCTATTTCTTCTTTTTTCTGTGCTTCTGGTTCATTTTCTGCTCTTATTTTCATTGTAATTGTTTCTTTCTTAAATGTTGGATCTTCGAGAGGCTCTAGATCAGATTCGAATTGACTACAGCTGAGTTTGATTTCTTTGTACACGTTCACTTAGCTGTGTGGTCTTTTTAATTATAGTTTATTTACCCAGTGTTGTTGTTCTTGCTGTTCTTCTCTGTTGCTCATTTTTTTATCAGCTTTGTTCATTATTTCAGTTGTGGCCATTTTTTAATTTTGATTTTTTGTTTCTTTTACAGGTTGTTTGATGACTTCTGCTGTGTTTTCCAATTGTCAGCACTATCTCTGAGAGATCAGTTTTTCAATGTGGAATGCAGCATTTGCAAAACTACAGTTAGCGCAACTTATTTGTGGGTTCATGTGTTCAGGTGTTTTCTATTTATTTAATTGTTTCTTATTAAGGCAAGAAGTTCCATTCTGTTTAATCTGCAGTTAGGTTTTCTGACGTAGTCAGTGTGGAATATTTTTAAGTGATGTAGACATTGTGGAATATTAGTGGTGATATTCCACACTCTCTACGTCAGCTCAGTGATATTCAATACTAGGCAGAATAACTACATTTATTCAGACTGTTATTTTTCAACCCCTATTGTATATAAATATATATATATATATATATAGTATATAGTTAGCAAACAATGCTGTTGAAATGATTATGTATCATTCATGAAGGGTTACAGGTTATTCACAAACAGTTCATGAATTTCATGAATTCAATTCAGCTCATGGACATTTACCAAGTGTGCACCAAATTATTTAAGAATGTTCATAAATTGTGAATAAACATTGTCTGGCTTTCCTGCATTCGTGAACATTCATGAACATAAAGGTGTATAAAGTTAAATGAACTGGAAATGGATTCACAGTTTTCATAAATAGAATTGCTATTCATATAAGCTTAATCTGTTTTGAGTGCTTAGATAGTTAATTGCTTTTTGGAATATATATTTTCCTCCCCCAAACTCAAAATGTTCTGATTTGATGATGCTTTATAACTATTACAATGGAAAACTGTGCATTTTAATTTGTACATTAGGTACACAAATTAATTTTTCCTCTGTTCATCATGATGTTTCAAAGTAAAGATGCACAGATTAAAATCTTCATGAGCAAAATTGATATAAACTCAAGAACTTTCAAACTTCACCACCAACTTTGTGTTACAAAGTTTGTTTTCCAAAAAGAGTTTTAAAAATAACAGCTTCCTAACCATGGTGAGCTACAGTTCCCCACAACCACCCAGACTATTTATAGATACAAACCCCAAACCCCTCCAGCCTCTAGCACCAACCTCTTTCCTTCCCACTCTTGTTTTAGTGATGTTTTATTAATACATACTATAGTCCTTCCCCAACCAAGCCACATCAGTAAAGCACCTTCACACATTTCCCCCAGCACCTCCCTGTCTCTGAAGTCCAAAAAAATGTGATAACCTCTACTTTACGCACCTTCTGGCAACCCACCTCTTCCCCTCTTCCAAGCCCTCAAACAAGCAGGTAGCCAACAGGATACCTAAGTCAGTTGAAAACCTGTTAAAAAATAAAGTAATCCAGCTCTTGGATAAGCATATTCACTCTGTTTTCAATGTCCTGCTTCAGGAGGAATGAGCAAGGTTATCCTCACATACTATATTCTGTAGTTTACAATATACCATATGTGAGGATATCATTGTTCACACACTGTAGTGACTCCTGACTGAATGATTGCTGGCCAGTCAGATGTTACTGTAGGTGAGGACATCATCATTCATTCATTCAGCAGCGGGCAGTGAAGAGTGAGCATGCTCACCCCAGCACGGGCCTGTTTTCTTTTTTCACAAGTGTTAAACTGACTTGTGTATCCTTTTGGCTTCATGGGAAAAAGGGATGCTGGATGCTAGAGGGCTAGTTGAACATGGCTGGACATAGAGTGGCACATGTTTGAACACACAGCAGCCAATGGGATACCAGCCCAGCAGTACAGGAGACAGAATCCCCTGTTCCACATGACGCAGAGGACTGTGGGGATATGGCAGTCATATATGGACTTCTGTTTACCTTAAAGGGAAATACATTTTTTGAAAAGTTTAAAAATAAATTAAGACATAGACCCCAGCCTTCTATACCAGCTTAGAAAGGGAAGTTTTGTCTAGGACACACAGTCCTTGCTGCTGCTCTCTCCATAGCCTTAATGCTGCCATCCTCTGCACCCCATCTTCAAAGTCAATTACACATGACTCAGTCTCATACATAATGATGTGGATATGGTTGGACATTCATCTGTAGGTGATGTATTTTGGGCTGCTTGTTCACAGCAGTCTCTTGATGCATGTAGATCTTTGCATGCGTATAGCCAGGCCTCTGTTTAGCTAAGACCTACCTGCACACCCCTATATGGATGTGATAGCCTTCCATAGACTTCCATGGACTGGGCCATTAGTGCCATTAATGTATTGTTAGCAATTGTAGATTTTTTCTTGTTTGAATTGCACCTTTCCCAGGTTCAAGGTGCTGTGAAGATATATATTATCTGAAAAATGCATTCAGAAGGAGTAGGTAAACTGTCATAACCAAATCAAGCTAGTATATTTAAAATGGACATTGGAGACACTCTAAGTAAATTTTAAAAAGCAAACATTTATCAAAAATAAATACTGGAGTTCAATACAGAGTTATAATCAAAAGCTTATTCCAGAAAATATTTTTTCAGAATTATTTTAAAGAAGATGTTGGAGGGTGAGAGATGGATGTCTAACGGCAGTGAGTTGCAGAGTCCAGGGACTGCCACTGTGAAATGAGCAGTCTCCCTTGGATTTCAACCATGGGGAAATAAATGAAAAACCCACATCCATGACATTTATCACCCCAGTGGGCTTGTAGTGAGTCAGAAGATTTCACAGATATGATAGGCCTGTTTATAAATGTTATAACAATAAGCCTGATGTCTGCTCACCACTTTATTGCCAGACAGCCCACAGCCCAGGTCAAGGGGGTAATATCCTCTGACTGCCTAACAGATGGCAGAAGCCTCACTACAGGATTTTTAGCTAACTGCAAATGACAAATAAGCCCTCTGGGTAAGCCATAATAGAACTCTCAACAGTAGTGCATCTCAAGGAGACATGAGCCTGTACCAGTCTGCACAGATCTGTAAGATCAAGCAAGCAGCAGAGCCTGGCTATATTTTTATGACAAAATCAGCTTTTGATGACACCTGAGGCCTGGGCTAGGATTCACAAATCATTGCCCGGTGCAAACTTGGTTTTGCACAAGTAAACTGGGTTTTGCTTTGAGCTGGTATTCACAAAAGCCTGGGTTATGCCAGAGCAAAGTTTGGAGCGGGCCGCAATGCAAATGAGAGGGAGGGGATGAGAATATTGGTGCTGTCTGTTTCATAAAGCATATGCTTCATGCACGGGCCCCTTGCCAGTCCCCTTGCACAGAGCAAATACCACTGACAGAGACCTTGCCTTATCCTGTGCAACCCTAGTGATTGGCAGAGGTACTGCAGAGCCCCATGCCAACTGCGGGCCCAATAGTTGCATATTAGTTTTTCCTGGTGCCTAGTTGTAGCCCCCCAGCTGATCACCAGCCTGAAAAGAAAAATATATTTTCCATGGTGGTAGTGGACCCTCCCACCAGTCACCAGCCCAATAGTTGTATATTAGTTTTCCTGGTGCCTAGTGGTCCCCTCCAACACTGCTGATCACTGGCCTGAAATTAAAAAAATATTTTCCATGGGGCTAGAGGCTCCCCCCGCTGATCACTGTGTACACACATCTTTCCCTGGTGTCCAGTGGTTCCTCCCCCCACCCAATCCCTCACCTGATATCAGAATATATAGTGCCTGGTGGCCAGTGGACCCTCATCCCACCCAATTTCTGGCCCAACCTGTTAAACATTGTCCCTGGTGTCTCATGGACTCTCCCCCTACCCGCATCCATGCCCAAAGAACAGTGACATTATTCCTGGTGTATAGTGGTCCCTCCCCCAACTGATCCCATGCCTGAGTTAGACAACATGATTTTCCCTGGTGTCCAGTGATCCCACCCCCCATTTGATCCCCATCCCCATAAAGGTGCAAGCCATTTAGGTAGACCCTGACCCAGGCAATCTCTGGCCCAATGTGAAGACATACACTGCTCTCGCCCACCAATCACCAGCCCAACATGAAACAAGTAAATTTCTCCGGTATCTAATGGAGCCCCCAGCCCAGCAGGTGTTGCCCCACCATCCCATTCCCCCCTCTCCTTTGCCAGAGCAAGTGTCCAGCACAGCCCTCAGCTCTCCAACACAGCTGGCTGCCAACTGAGCTATCAGTGAGAGTGTACGGTATACATTACATGCTCTTTCAATCAATGAACATGCACTGCATACAGTACATGCTCATCAACAGGTCATTCGGTGGCTGGCTGTGGTGGAGAGTGGAGGACTGTGCCCTGTTTGTCATTTCAGGGTTGGGATGAGGGGAAGTGGGGTGGTGAGGCATTACCTACCAGAGTGGGGGGGTTGGGGTGTTCTGCTAGACATCAGTGAAAGTTACTTCCCTCATGTTAGGCAGACAATTGGTGGGAGGGGGACATTGTATGACTTCACATCATGACAGCGATGACTGGGAAGTTGGTCTGTCTGAATCGCTTGCACTGTTATGGTGATGGGGATCAGATTGGGTGGTGGGACCACTGGACACCAGGGAGAATCATATTGTCTAACTTGGACATGGGATAGGGTTGGGGAGGTACCACTAGATAATGGAGATCATGTCACTGTACATTGGGCATGAGTGTGGGTGGGGAAGTGTTCACTAGACACCAGGGACAATGTTTAACAGGTTGAGCAAGGGATCAGGTTTGGGGGGGGCACTGACCATGAGGGAATATATATATTCTTTTCATTTTTTAATTTTTTTTCTGTGCCAACATACCAGGGACTCAACCCAAATCTTTCTGGACCCAACCACCCACCGGGATAATCACAACAACCGAGCCACCCTGGCTTGGCCCCTAAAGGTTGGACTTCTGGGATGCAACCCCCATGGAAACATGTACAAATTACTGGCAGCATCATCACTGCAGGGCTCCCCTAAGCTTACCCCCCCCCATGTGGGGCCAGGGGTGGGCCACCCAATGGAAAACTGTACCGGTCAAGGCCAGGAGTCACAGCGGGCACAATGGGAACTGGGAGGCAGTAATCATTAGCGGGACCATCAGTGATGTTTTTTGCATGCTGACCCCACCCTGAGAGGTGGCACCTGCAATGATGTCCATGGGATAAACCCAATGTCAGTCCCTTCTCACACTAATTCAGGCGCCTGTCACAAAGGATCTCCCAGCCTCCCCCAGGGGTCTCTGTTGTGCTGGACACACAAACCCCCCCTCTGCCTGGAGAAGGAGGAGCCGTCCCTTGGACACTCAGATGTTCTCCTCCCGGTTGGCCCTCTGACATCTCGAGTCCATTCCCAAGCTTGGCATGTCAGCATCGTAGGTAGATGCCATGATGCTGCAACAGTGGGCCATCATAGGGACTATGTATTCACACATCAGTGAGGAATCGGGTAGGAGAGGGGACCACTGGACACCAGGGAAAGATATATGTGCACAGCAGTTCCGCAATCAGCTGGGGAGGGGGGAACCACTAGCACCAGGAAAAATATATTTTTCATTTCGGACTGGTAAACGTTGTTTGGGGAGACCACTTGGCACCAGGGACACTAATATACAGCTATTGGGCTGGTGATCATCGGGGTGGGAGGGCACTAAACTCTGGTGTGGCCTGTGTAAATGGGTCCATAATGAGCATGCAAATAGCTACATAGCACCTTGCATGCCCAATGGGTTAATTTATATGGCTGCTTTAGTGAATTCCAAATAGTGCTCCTACACTATTCATTTTGGCAACATTCTCCTGGCTGCATATCTGAACAGTGCTAGTGGCGTTAGAGGTAGTGGTAATGGGGATACTGCTGACTCAACCTATTCTATTCACAGTCTGATAGTGTGGTGTGCTATCCAACTGTGAATAGCAAACTTAGCTACTTGGGCAAAGCACAATGCAAAATGTTGCACTGTGCTTAGTGATTTTTTTTGTGACGCTAGCCCCTGATCTTTAAATAGGAGATGGGTATCATTGACTACTCTCAAACTACACACTTTTTTACAGTATTCAGCAGGACCATATCAAGAGTGGGGAGCCCGTGGCTACACCAGAATGTTGATAACTGCTGATCTGAGTTAACCACTTTTCAGCAATAATGAAGCCAGAGCATTCATCAGAATCTGAAGTCCTGCCCTGATTTTGTAAAATCTAACCCTTATTCAAGCTAACATTCTGGCAGTCATTTTGAAAACTTTATAGTAACAGGTTCACGTTGAATTAGCATTGAAGGCAATGAGATCTAGCATCTAGGAGATCACATACTGGAATCTCAGAATAACTATTGCCTTGCTTCATGATCCTGAACAAGCTAATTGCACCCTCCCCCTTGACTCAGTCCATTAAGTTTCTAAACTGGATAAAGGCAGGACTCCACTGAAAAGCAGAGGATGAATCTCTATTGTGCTTGTTTCAGCTGTCAGCATATTTCTGAGATTTGTAAAACACCACCCCCTGGCAACTTCAGCAATTAAGAAATAGTGTGTAAGTAGTCTAGAGTAGGATCAAGATGTTCCTGTCAGAGACTCCCAGCTGTGTGCTGGACGTGTGTGTGACTGCTGCACTGTGCAGCTGCATAATAATAAGTTACAGTTAGTGTTACAGTCCATTGACTGCACAGCTACACAGACCAGACAAGTGATCCATAGCCTATTTACATAAAGGTAGCATTAATCTTGGCAAAATTAACATAAAGCACCAAAGGTACTGACAGGCCCCAAAGGAAGTGATTTGTGTTATAGAAATACAATATTTCTGACGTGCTTTATACTATAAGAAAATGCAGCTCGTGAGATGTCTCTTGCCTAATCAAGAGCGTCTCCTCATAACTTCTACAGATTCATGAATTGAGAAGAAAAGTTAAATAGTTCTGAAACCCTGAGAAGCTATAGTAGGATGCTCTTAGCCAGGAGACATCTCTGGAGGCCCATTTACATTTTGTTAAGTATTTCTTTTTTTTCCAACTCAAATTTAATTTCAAAGTGGATTGCAATCACTTCGGAGTAAAAAGTGAAAAAAAAAGAAAGCAGAGTAAGATAACTGATACACCTGAAGGACAGAATCATGCGTACTGATCACCTCAGTGTCAGGGTTTCAATTTGTATTATGGTTTTAGCCATTTGTATTAAGTACTTTATGTTTTGGCTTTGAAGAAAACATTTTCAGTTTCCAATCGCACTAGTGAACACCCATCCCCACAGTAAATACATTAGAAGCTGAAGCCCCTCACATTCAGACGCAACCACTTGAGCTGCATAAAATAGCATGCAGTCATCTGTGGGGTCATATTTATAAGGCATTGCCCACGCCGTAGTGGCAGCAATGTGGGAGACGTCCCCGACAGTGACAGCAGTAGAGCGCCGGTGAGCACAGTGATGCGACCACAAGGTGACGGCCAACACAGCAAGTCCCGCACTGCAGAGCAGGCCTGACACATGGTATGGCAAACAAAGTGCAATGGAGGAGACACATCACAGCCATAGGGGCCTCCCTTGCCCAGCAGGCCACAGCACCAGGACACCATGCACAGCGGGCTGGCCACTGGGACCCTGCAGCCCCAGTAGCACTGGTCATAGACAGAGACCCCCCCAGGGGTGTACACCAGGACACAGAGCTGGCACAGCTCAACATGGTATGAGCAGGGGGCCTGGTGTAGTCAGAGGGAACACCGACAGGTGCAGGCAATGGTGGGGCCACCAGCAAGGCACAGGCCGGTACATGCCCGATGTGGCATTGACCACTGTGGTGGCTCCCTGATGCGTCCACCGGTGTTGCAACCCCCCACACAGGCCAAGGGACACTGCCCAGTCCCACCCCCAAACAATACACAGGGACACATGAGCTGCTGAACACACATCTGCATTTTAATGGGGCACAGGCCATCAATACAGTGAACACACCAGATGGGAACCCACCTCCCCACACACACAGTGCTGTTGCCTGCCCCCTGTGCCAATGGCACCCAATCTGTCAGTCGGGTGCAACTACATCTGCAGCCTGATGTTGAGGGTGATGCCCATCAGGTAGTCCCTCCTGCTGTGGCTGCTGTATTGCTGTATGATCTCTATGAGCCTTGTGGTCTTGTCCCTGTACTGGTGCTGGGATCTGCACACCAGGTGGCTGCTGACGACCTGCTACATCTTCACCTCAGTCATCCTCTGCTCTGCCCACAGGACGTCGATGAACCGCCATCCAAAGGATGCGCTGCTCCCAGCAGGGAACTGAATGCCCGATGCTAGCCCTCATGGCATTGTTCATACAGGGTAGGTCCTCCTTCACATTGGCAAAGCAGCTCCAGAACTCTATGGGGTGCACCGGTCGCTGGAGTGTCCCATTCCTGATATGGTGCCCCTACCAGGTATCCTCAAAGTAATCGAGGTAGTCCTGCAGCAGCTCCTCATACTGTGTGAATATGTCCCAGGACCGCAGCTCCTCATACACGTGGCACATGTCCTGTGGTGGCATGAATGCCAGTGTGGGGAGCATTCAGAGGTGGAGGGTGAAGACATCATTCTCTGTGTAGTGGCGCACCAGGTCAGGGGTCTGCTGGAGCTTGCACCACAGGCTCTGGCACAAGTGGAAGAAGCACCCTCTGAGCTCCAGGTCTGGGAATATGGCACAGAGTGACCGGTAGGTGGCAAGCTCAAAGTCCAGCATCATGGCATGTGGGTGCACACCAGGGCACAGCTCAACCACCTTGTTGAACACACTTGTGTACGCTGCCATGGTCTTGTTCATCATTATTATGCAGACCACAGGCAGCACTGCAGAGTGCTCCACCCTGTGGATACTGTAGAGCTGGTAGAAGAGCCAGGGACAGCTCTTGAAGGTGCTGTCGACAAACCACACGCGGCTTTGTGACAGGTGCTCCAGATTGCGTTGCATGCTGAATAGCAGGAACCTGTTAGTTGTGCCCCCCAAGTCATGCAGCAGGAATGGCTCACCCCTGAGTGTTGACTGGTACTCCTCAGGGATGTGGAGGTCTGCCTGGGTGAACAGATCCACTGGTGTACTGCGGATGGCCAGCCACGTTACCACCTGCATCCCCTCCCCTTTTGTAGCTGCTTCCAAAGTCTTTCCTGCCATCCACCTGCATGTCACTTGGGTGTACCTGTCAACATATCCAGACTATCAGTGTGCTGCACCTGCAGTTGTGCTGCAGTTCACTGTGCAGGTGTCGTTCTCTGTGTTTCACCATGCTGGTGTCATTTTAGTAAAGGTATACGATTTAGGTGGTCTAAATTAAAAATATTGGGCTGTGGTAGCACCATGCAAAGTGCATAAGCATAGAGAAACAAAGCTCATTGCTGGAAATAGGCAACCAAGAGCAAAGGGTGAAGAGTCCATCCTAAAAAGTAACCAGATAGTAGTGCCTTTGCCTCAGCATACCATATTTAGAGGCCTACATGCTAGTGACCACATATGGTATGCCGAGTGCTAAGGGGCCATTTGTATAGTATTATGTAGCAAAGAACAACTCTGCACAGTTCTTTCTTTTGTGTGTGTGTGTGTGTGTGTGTGTGTATATATATATATAAATATATATATATATATCTATATATAGATATATATATATAGATATATAGATATAGATATATATATATATATATATATATATATATGCATGGAGGCATTATACAGAGCTTTTACTATTGCCCCCACACTTGCTCAATCCCCATGAAATAATTAAGCAATAATGCACGACAGGGTGTGATATATCGTGGGATATCATCATGCCTCGGGTGGTTGGGCACGAGGCCGCAGGCTGAGTGCGTCCAACGACCTGAGAATTGACGATATCCCACAATATACCACACCCTGGAGTGCATTATTGCTATTATGAACTGGTTTAGTAGTTTTCTGTTGAGAAAATAATAAAAAATCCACTTTTAAAATATTTTAATGTCTTTTTTGGAGTGATGGAGGAATATCTTTGAAAGAAATAGTTCCTGGAGGGTATGGGCAGCAGGTGGCGCTGTTGTAAGTGGAGTTCAATGGATGAGTGCATCTGTGAACCCAGTGTCACTTTCTCAGCACTAATGCTGAACTGTGTTTTCTCAGCATTTGACCCAGTCTGCTCTGGGACATCGTAAAAACCTGTGTGGATTTCGTTTTTCATGAAAGCACTGCTGACACGGGACTGCTATTGTGTCAGTTGTGCTCTGGTCTCGACACGTCGCCACCACAACCTGTCCGTCCGAGATGCTGTGTTGCGATTGTTTCATAGAGCAGAGGGGTAAACTGCCTGCATTGTGTTTTAAGGAGCAGGTGAGATTGCAAAATCTTTTTAAAACAATAGCTAAAACGCGAGGTCATTTTGTCCACGAGCTGGCAGATGTTTGGTTGGAAGGTCCGTTATGGTATTCGGGATGTTTTTGAATGAGTGTCCGTTGGTGTCTGCTGAGCGGCATGGTGGTGTCTCAGTATTTCTTGGTTAGGAGCGGTGTTTTAGTTATGTATGCCGCACTTGGTGGGAGTTTTAATAACTTCAGCAGTGGGAATATTTTTTTTTTTTTTTTGCTGGTCATGTTGATGGGTGACTCGCTCTAGGCGTCTGGGTGAGGTGAACGTTGCAGTCAGAGGATCTCTTGCCTGTGAGGAGGCTGGTGACCGGAGGTTTTCTGAAGCCGTGATGATGTAGCCCAATATCATCATGGCTTCCAAAACCTCTCGGCCAATCAGCTTCCTCCATTTACGATCGCCGGTTCATAATGTACAATATCCTAGAAACCTAGTGATGCTCCCCAACTGCCCAATCCATGTTATGAAATGAAATGATTTTCATAGTCCAGTGGTGACCCCTTCAAATCTCAATCCCCAGTGGAAAATAAGCTACCTTGGTAGTCCAGTGACACCCACTTCTCACCCTGACCCCATTGTGGAAAGAAATCACCCTATTAGTCCAGTAGTAGACCCTCCTGCTGCGATTACTGTTGCAAAATTAATGACATCTCCCACACCACCAGCTGGATTCAACCAATCAGCACCCTCCACATTCCAGTATGGGACTCAGTCCTAAAAAGCCTGTTGATGTGGCAGATAGAATGGTGGATGATGAGCAGAACAGATCCACCTCTCACCACCTTGGCTGGCTGCCATCTGAATGACGGGGCCGAGTGTGCATGTACAGTAGTCCCTCATTATAATGAACCCTGCTATAACAAATTCTCAGCTATAGTGAGTGGTTTGTATGGCTCCCAGCTGATTGCAACTGCGGGAAGGTGATGCTATAAAATGCGATCATTGACAGCTGACCAGATGCGGAAATGAAAGGATGAGACTACTCAGTTGAAACCATGCTGTCAATACTTGACAGGCTCAAGGCAGGAGAGAGACTGGCAATGATATCAGCTGAAACTGGCTACAGTAAGTCCACAATATGCCCCAGAAGGAAGCAGGAGGGTGCTCTTCAGGACTTCATGCTGGATTGTGGTGAGTCTGATGCTCTGAAACAAAGAAAATCAGTAAAGCTGATGAGTGTGAGGTGGACAGAGTAACAGACTTGTTCACACAGCAGATAGCAAATGGGGTCCCTGTGTTGAGATCTACTGTGCAACAGAAAGCCACCCAGTGTGCCTGAGAGATCCACAGTGAAACCTCCAAATTCAAATCCTCTGCCGTCTGGCTTTGGCGATTCCAGTGATGGCACAGCATCCGTTGGGTGTGTATAAATGGTGAGCAGTGCTCATGTGACAAAGCTGCAGAGTTTATTTCAAAGCTGAAAGAGTTTCTTGTTGAGGAGGTTACTGACAGGACCAGACCTACAACACAGATAAAATGTTTCTGTTCTAGTGGTGCCTCCCTGACATTACAATTGCCAGCAGATCAAAGGACAATGCCAGCAAAGGCTTTAAGGTAATCAAGGAGTGTGTCACCCTCCTATTCTGTGTAAATACTACTGGCTATCACAAAATTAATACACTTTGCATCATAAAGTACAAAACTCCCCAGTGCTTCCATCACATTAATTTAAACGTGTTACCTGTGCAGTACCAAAATAGCCAAAATGCTCGGATGACAGCCGGTATTTTCTGCCACTGTTTTTTTTTTATTCATTTGTTCTCTCTGAGCATGCCCATCTCAAGAATAACAAGCTACCACCAAAAGCACTGCTATTTATGGACTGATGCCCAGCATTCCCCTCCTTGAGGATGAACTAAGATCCAGAGATGGAAAGATCCACACACTGTTTCTCCCCAAAATATTACAGTACATCATGGATTCAGACTCTGAACTGGGGCATAATTGTTACATTTAAAAAGTCTTACCATAAGAAGCTAC
Organism: Neoceratodus forsteri; assembly: GCA_016271365.2. Taxonomy (NCBI): domain Eukaryota; kingdom Metazoa; phylum Chordata; order Ceratodontiformes; family Ceratodontidae; genus Neoceratodus; species Neoceratodus forsteri. The sequence goes on along the minus strand of JADMNL010000045.1, from coordinate 4,276,091 downwards.
TTGATGGTTTGGTTGCCTCAGATACCAGCAGTGAGGTTATTGCATTCCTTAAGGTTTTATTTATTTATTTAGTTTTTGTTAACCAGGTAGGTATACTAGGCAAAAATTGCCTTTTTTCAGGTACAACCCCAGTGAGTTACAACAAGAGTGATGTAACATCTGACAGTTTACAATCTAAAGCAATAAACAACATGTACACAGGTAAAGGTAGCAACAGGCAGGATGCAAGCAATAATTAGGGTAAGCAAAGTGATGTACAATACATATCACAACAACATGTGAAGTGCTAAGTGCAATAGGGAGATGGCCACATGGCAACAGAACATCATTATCAAGGCCACTGATTTACGGTGATTAAAACAATTAAATTCCGTTTTCAAGACTTAAGATTCCGGAATTTCACCGGTGATTCTTACTCCAATTTCCGGATTTTACCGGGATTCTGTTATCATTTTTTTAGTATGTGCATAAATAATCAGAATTAAAGAAGGCTTAATATACAGAGCATTAAATAAAGCAAACTGAAAATAGTACAGGAAGGAATTAAAAGAAAACACACTTTTTATAGATTTACTGATCGGATAGAAAATGCCAGATTCCATGAAATCTTCATTTTTACCGGTTTTCAGGCAGCCCTAATTCCGGAATTTTACCGGATTTTCCGGTAAAAACCGAAAAACAGTGGCCTTGATCATTATCTTAGACACAAAGCATACAAAACATTTGTATCATCCACAGGCAAGACAGAAAAATACCATAGTGGTATGCAAAATCAAGATTGGGTTAGGAGCCCAGTAACCAGTGCACCTCTTGGGGAGCATTTGCATGTGGATGTACCTAGTCAGTGCATGTAAAGGGATTTTTTGAAACTCCTTGAGTGGCACAAACAAGCCATTCGGCTGAAATGTTGTTCCACAGCTTGGGAGCAAATTACTGGAATGCTGCTGAACCATGGTTAGTTCTCAGTTTAGGGACCGCAAGCCAACCACAGCCTGATGATCTTAGTGGATACAGACCGTGATGTGGCTGAAGCCTCTCAACAAGTTATTGGGGTTGCTGTTTTCTTAACACATTGTAGACAGTGCTTCTTAGTACATGATCTCTCAAGGCTTCAGGGGGGCAGCCATTTTAATTTCTCATATAATGTACAGTGGTGGCCAAATCTGCTGTTGAGAAGTACAAAGTGACATATTCTATTATAGAAACATAGAAACACAGAAACATAGACTTTGATGGCAGATAAGGACCGCTAGGCCCATCTAGTCTGCCCATTTCCCTACCTACAGGATAGGCCGCAGATCCTAGTTAACCAACAGCCTTTATCTTCCTGCCCCCCACAAGAATTGCCTTATGTCTGTCCCATGCATTCTTGAATTATCCCACAGTTTTAGACCCCACAACTTCCTCAGGAAGGCTGTTCCATGCATCCACTACCCTCTCTGTGAAATAATACTTCCTCACATTGCCCCTGAACCACCCTCCTTCTATCTTTAAATTGTGTCCCCTTGTTCTTGCAAGTCTCTTTTTCTGAAAGATGCTACCCTCTTGGACTTTGTTGATTCCATTGAGGTACTTGAAAGTTTCTATCATGTCCCCCCTCTCCTTCTTTCCTCAAGGGTATACATATTAAGCTCCTTTAGTCTCTCCTCATACGGCTTCTCTTGCAGACCCTGCACCATTTTAGTTGCCCTCCTCTGGACTGCCTCTATCCTGTCTATGTCCTTGCAGAGATGGGGTCTCCAGAACTGGACACAGTATTCCAGATGGGATCTCACCAACTGTCTGTACAAATCATCAGTGACATCCCACTGCCTCAGCATGAGCTTGGATACTGAGGGTGCATACACTTTGACATTAAACATTGAGCCTTAATCTTTAAATCTAAGGACCATGGCACACTTTGCCAGTGAAGCGTGGGCTTCAGTTACAGAGAGCACAATTCCTCACTGCTGGTCAGCAATACTTGGGTTTGCTATCCAGGAGGAGCTTGCTACAGGTACAGATGAGGATAGCACCCCAGATATTGCTCAGATGGCAACAGAGCTACAACTGATAAAGTTACCAGTGCAAACGGGTATAATAGAGGAGTTGCTTACAGCAGATAATAGTGCTGAAACACATGAGCAACTGACAGACTTGGCAATTCTTTTGGGAGACAGTATCATGCAGTGGTTTAAGGCTCTGAGCTGCAAACCTGGAGACTTGGGTTTGAATCTCACATCCTCCCACTTGCATACTGTGTGACCCTCAGCAAGTCACTTAACTTCCTTGTGCTTCCAGGTCACACCTGGAGACAAGCTTCGGTTTAGTGTGCCTCTCCTGATTAAACAATGTCCCCCCCCGCCTTCTTTTGGCTGCTGTTTTGGCAGCCGCTGAAAACATAGAACATCCAAATAAAGAGGACAAAAAGGAAGACACTGAGGACAAGGATGTTGAACCACTCATAAATAGCCAGGCAGTCAAGGATTTTGGAAACTGTGCTAGCCTAGCTGTCAACACAAGAAGTTAATCTGATGAGGATCATTTATTTGTGGCAGCTAGTCTCTTTCACAAAGGATGTGGCTACACACTTGACGAGCAAGCAGCTAAAACTGATTTCTTTTTAAAACCCCTGAATAAGCTGGCCTGGTAGTGTGGAAGGCTGAGGCATCATGCCTCACCTGCCACCATGCTGATGAACCAGGGTCCGGAGCAACCTTGGGGCATTGGGGATTGGCTAGGGAGAGAAGAAGTGAGTGTCCGATGGACTGCTCTGCTCCTCTGGGAGGAGGGTTGGGTAGCACCACTGCTTACCTGTCTCCTGGCAGAGGGTGGGAGAAAGGCAGCTTGGGCCAACAGATCAGAAGATGGGGCAGATGTCAACGCACATTGCACGGGAGCACATGGCATGTGCCTGGATGCCATTGCACACCATGTCTCCAGGGGGGATCCAGAACACTGGAAAATGCCGGTGGCTGGATGATGGCAGATGCCCGCAGGTCCCACTCCCTGACTAGCTGGGCTCACCAGCCCAAACTGGATCCAGTCACTGGTGGTGGACTGGGGACACCCCTGCTGACCCTGCCAGGGGGAGACAGGCCCTGCTGGAAGAAGGCTGGTGGTAGTCCCAGTGGACATTAGGGGAATGGGGCCGGGGGTGCCTTCTTGAATGAGGGCTCACTGGGTGGAAGAAACAAAGTAAAAACATACCTGAATAAAGTTTTTATAATAAAGGTTACTTATTTAAGTCACTAAAGCAGAAACACAAACTTACCTTCACCCCTGAATACTCCCACATGGCTGCACACAAAATGAGCAAGCAGGCATAAATTGATTTTTTTAAAACCACTGAATAACGTTTTTGAATACTGTAATAAAGGTTACAAAATGCAGAAACAGAAACTTGTCTTCACTCCCAATTGCTGCCATGAACAGAAACAGCACATAACACATCTCATAACACTGTACTGCCAGTATTAGTTTGCCTGAAGTAGTGTCCCACACTTTAACAAATGGCTTGCTATAATGAACAGGCATGATATAATGATATAATTACTGGTGACCATAAATATCAACCAGATTATTGTTTTGTTAAAAATGCATATCAACTGGATTTTGGGTTATTATGCTACAAAGGCAATAATAAGCCAAAATCCAGTTGATATGACACTTCACAATAACCCAAAATCCGGTTGATATGACATTGCAGATATGCATTCCATTGTTTCACAAAAAGTGTTTCAACTGCAGTATTTTCAACTATGTTTTATTCATGTACAGTTCAATTTCTTCAAAATGAAAACTGCACTCTAGCTAAAATACATCTTTTTCTTTCAAGCTGCTGGAAATAAAGTCTAATCCTCCACACCAGCAATTATAAAAAGTAAAGGATAGGTAAGTTTGATGTTATGGGCTTTTTTCACAACCCTCAGTATGTGATGACCATATAAACCTCTCGAGCTTCACTCTCGAGGTTTATGTAAGTAAGAAAGTAAGTAAAAAATTGTTTATATGAGGTGCCCTTCTAAAGCTCAGGGCACCTTTACAAAATCTCAACATACAATATTGAAATCCGTAGCAATTTAAAACATCATTTACATTTCTAAAAATGCTTGTCTAAATAGAAAGGTCTTAAGAACTTTTTTAAACCCTTCTACAGTCAGGCTATTGCGTATCTGGTAGGGTAGAGAAGTACACAGGGTAGGTGCCATAAAGGGAAAAGTTCTTCCACCAGATGTTTTCAGGGTTACCCTGGGAATCTCCAGCAATCCCTCACCAGAGGAGCGGAGGGAGTGGGAAGGGCAGTAAGAAGTCAGGAGCTCTTTTAAGTAGTGGGGTCCCAACCCATGCAGGGCTTTATAGGTCATCAATACCACCTTGAAAGTGATCCACCACTGTACAGGCAGCCAGTGCAATTTGTGCAGCACAGGTGTTATATGGTTGGATCTCAGGATTCCAGTCAACAACCTAGCTACCGCATTTTGCACCAGCTGCAAGTGGCAGATATCCACTCCCAGCAGCCCTAGATAAAGGGCATTGCAGTAATCAAGATGACTGTTAACTAAGGCGTGGACCAGTGTAGGAAAGTCCTCCAATGGAACCAAGTGTTTCACCTGTGCTATGTTCCTTAGATGGAAAAAGGATGATTTGACTACGGCCGACACCTATGCCCTCAGGGTCAGGCCCTCGTCAAACACAACACCAAGGTTACGCACCTGGCCGGATGCCATAAGTGGGGTTCCCCTAGAAATAAAGCTGAGGGTTTCCCCGCCCATGAGCTTGACATCCTCACCCCGGTTCCACTACCAATACCTCTGTTTTTCCTGGGTTTAACTTCAGCCAGTTGGTACTCATCCAGTTCTGTATCTCCAGCAAGTAATTGTTAAACACTGCATTTGAATCGGACTCCTGCTCAGGCACAAAAGACATGTAGAGTAGAGAGTCATCAGCATAGCAATGAAAACTCAACCCATACTGTCTTATAATATCCCCCAATGGGAGCATATACACGGCAAATAACAATGGGGACAGCACAGAACCCTGTGGTACCCCACAGCGCAGGCAATGAGAGGCCGAGGAATAAATCCCCGAAACTACTCTCTGAGTCCTACCCTGCAGGAAAGATTAAAACCAACGGTTGACCACCCCCTTAGTCCACAGAGAAACCACAGGCATTCTAGCAATACCCCATGATCTACAGTGTCAAATGCTGCTGAGAGATCAAGGAAAACCAAGATAGAATGAGCTCTTTGATCTCTTGCCATCCAGGAGATCATTCAGTACCCGTACAAGAGCCGTCTCAGTGCTATGCCACTTCTTGAAGCCAGACTGGAAAGGGTCATAGATACTGTAGCTGGTTAAATGATCCTCCAGCTGCAAAGTGACCACCTTCTCAATAACCTTCCCCAAAAGGGGGAGGTTAGAAACCGGTCTGTAGTTTTCTGGGCAGTCGGGATCAAGGGAGGACTTTTTCCAAAGGGATGCACCACTGCCTCCTTTAAGGGATCTGGAAAGATCCCTCTCTCCAATGATACCACCACTATCCCAGTAAGGATTGGGCTGATAACCTCTACACCCCCCACCAATAGGTGAGTAGGGCCTGGATCCAAACTACAGTAGGTTGGACGCAAAGTCTGGATGATCCTGACTATATCCATGACTGCCAGCTGACTAAAGGCAAATCAGTTTAGCTGGGTATTAGTGCCACTCAGTTGATCAGTGCAAGACCCAATGGGGAGGCACTGGCTGATCTGATCCCTGATGGTGGAAACCTTATCAGCAAAGAACATCGCAAACTCCTCACACTGTAACTGACAAAGCTCGACCAGCTTGAAGACAGGCTGCATTGCACAGTCTGACTACAGTCTGGAAGAGCTGGGCTGGTCTATTCCTTGCTGTAGCAATTTCCCTGGACAGAAACTCTGCCTTCCTATGGGATATTGCTAACTGGTAGGTCTTATAATGATCCAGCAGTCTAAGCCTATCCACCTCCAGGTGAGTTTTCCACTAGCGTAGCTCCAATCTTCGACCCTGTGTCTTCAACCCACGGATCTCCCTGGTAAACCATGGAGCCCCCGGATGAAGGGTACAGGGACGAACACGGGATGGAGCAATGACATCCAGCGCCCCCACAACTGCACTATTATAGGCTAGCACTAGGGGCCCTGGGTCAGTGCTATCCATTGGCAATCCCAAGAAGTCCAGCTCCATCATTAGGCCTTCTGAGGTAACTCCTCCTAAAGGACAGAACTATACTATCTCCTTAGGGGCAGGCCTCTTTCCGGGAGCTGCAAAACTGAACCTTAGGGCGTGATGGTCAGACCACCCCCACACTGGGGACTTCCATCCCCAGCAGGAATATCAAGTCCAATGAGTGTCCCCCCTCGTGAGTTGCAGAGGTAATAACCCATGTCAGGCCCAATGAATCCATCAGTTGGAGGAGGTTTTGTCCAAAAAGCATGAGTTCATCATCGACCCAGGCATTGAAGTTCCCCAGAATTAACCATCGGGGGGACTCCAGTACCTTCTTGGCGATGAAGTCCGCAACCTCCTTCAGGAATTCCCTCCCATCACCTGGTGGCTGATAAATGAGAAGGATCCTGAAACCTGCCCCTGCACCCGCAAAACACTCAAAGGAATTGGTACCTCCAACTGTCACCTCCCTAAGGTTGACATGTCAGATAGAATGGTGGTCAAGTTCCTGTCTAAAACAGATTGCAACTCCCCCGGCCCTACAGTCCACTCTCGGGTGGTGAATCACCAAGAACCCAGCTAGAACCACGGACCCCAAAATAGGGCCCGCATTTTCATCTAGCTAGGTCTCGGTGATGCAAGCCAAGTCCACAGATGTGACAAGATCCGCCACCACTGCAGTCTTGTTTCTGATGGACCTAGCATTGCTTAACACCACCCGAAATGGACGAGATTCCAAGGATGACTTCACCTCCTGCCTGACCAAGCCTGTGCCCTTGGGTATGGGTACAAAGCAAGGCGGACCTAGATCCTCTATCCATTTCACCCTAGAGCGTCTCCTGGTTCTGACTGTCCCTATCCACCCCCTCTTTTCCCATCCCCAACAAGAGTTCCAGGATCTCCGATTCCTTGCACTCCTTTGTCTCACAATGCCAAAAACTTGACAGTTTTTATAAACTTCCAAAGGCGGTGCAGGATATTCAAAAGGACGGAGATCCTTCAGTCTTGAGGGGGAGTACCACCTGACTGTATTCTTACCACCCCAACACATATTTCAAGCTCTAAAATACTACTATGTCAATTAAAACCCCCACAAAACCAACACTTTTATTCACCCCCTAATATACCCACCCTCTTGATAACCCCCACTCCCCAAATAATAATTAGATCAAAAAGACCCAGTACTAATAAAACATATATTAACAAATCTCCTCACAGATGTATCATTAACAATCTCTAAAAGCTGTTTAGAAAAAGAAAGAAAAAAGAAAAGAAAAAATCTAAACAAATCAGCAAACTATAAATAACTATATATAACTCAAATTATACATGGTCTAAATACAGCACCTCTCACTTGCATATATTTGTTCCAATACAATTACAAAACATAAATTAAATATATAAACCCCAACACCGTCTCTCACCTTATAAAGAAAACTAAAAATTAATTAACTAACTAATAATTGAAAATAAAAGAAATTTTGATTTTTATGTCTTTATTTCGGCATCTCTCACATGCCTACAACTCCAGTACCATTCACAGTATGTTGAAATAGCTTGAAATAATGCTGTAATAAAACTCCCCAACACCACCTCTCACATGGTGGGGACTCTGTAAATTAGTTCACAATTTAGTTGGTAAAATAGAACTGTCTGAACTAATGAAAATAGTGAAACAGTGTGCACAGCACTCTCACCACCGATATATCCAGGACCAAACCAGGAGGGAGAGCAAGTCAATTTCTCCAATAAAACACAAAAGTAGGTAACATCCGCACAGCTCAACTTAATCTTTATCTTCTTCAGATATTTCAAGATAATCCACACAGCCTGGCAGAGATCGACCAAGGAAGGAGAATTAAAGGAGGGCCCACTCAGATGAAACAGCATTCATGGCCCTCACCAGCCATCCCCCACGACCCACAGCTAAGACCTTCCAGGAGCTAAGTTACAAAGCCCAACCCACGGGAGTCCTAGGGGAGACCCGAACAACCCTCTGGTTCCTGAAGAAGCGCCAAGACCCCCCTGCCTGGTTGCAAGTAGTAGCTAGGTGAAAATGACCCCAACCCCCAAGAGGAGCCCCCCCTTCCTCCTTTCCCTCGCAGTCTCAAATCCTCAGATCCTACTTAAACAATTCCCGGCAGTACTAATTATGAAAATCCGACCTGCTCTCATGTCCTGCTTATGTTATTCCTAGCAAAATTGATATAGGGCTTAACCTTAGTACCCCCATAAAGTGATCCAGGGCTCCAGGGCTCAATGCTTCCACGCAGACTCGACTCAACTCCTTTCTCCTTCGTCCAGGCCACCCAAAACCTGCTCTCTCACTGCAGGATGAGTGGAATAATCGCTGGAATGGATAATGAATTGAACCTTCACTTCACGGCCAGTCTCACATGCTCAGGATCGATCGTATTCGGTTGCTATATCGCAATCACCAGGAATAGGCTACCCAGATCAAAAACTGGCTCACTCGCTGAATTTAAAAGAAAACTAATGAATACTAGCAAATAAAATACCAGTGAGAGACATGTAAAACAACTGCAAATAAAATGCTTGCAAATCAAACACTAAAAAGCACGAACCTCAGGCAGCACATACACCGCTGCCATCTTTGAACAGTTTTAGTAAGTAATCCAAACGCAGGATCATCACACGCCTTGAGTGTGTGAAAAAAATCCATAACACACACTTACCTGTCCATTATTCTCTATGGTACTAGCTGCAAAATCGAGCAAACTCGACAGGCCATGAGGCCTATTTCTGCTGCCATTTTCGTATGTTCGTGTGATCAGCAAGTCTTGCTCCAAGAGCATTCATTATAGAGAGAGAGACTGCTGTGCTGTGTTTCTACAGAAGAATCAGTGTGGATTCAAAGTACTGATGTTGTCTCTGATGTTGTCTGTTGTTTCACTTGCCACAATAAAAGCCTGTTATTTGTTATCCAGCACAGTTTTCAATTTTACATACACCAGCGTTTTGTGTACAGGCAGGCCTGCCTATACTGCTACTAAAAGTTCATTTTTGTAGATTTTTTATATTTACTAATTTTCGATGCTAAGAAAAAAGATTTGCTTGCTGATATAATTCATGCAATAATTATAATACTTTTAGGAACAGGATCATCTTTTTAAATAACTGTAATTATACTTGACAAACATTTATAATACTTGAGGTACTATCATTAATAGTGCAGAATTTTTAAACAAGTCAAAGTTGCTAGTCTCAGAAAAATAGGAAATCCATGGTTTCCAAGGGCCCAATATTAAAAAGTTTGCATGGGCTCTAATGGATCCTTATCCGTGCAAACCTGGGTTTGTGTTGGATCTCCATATTCAAATGCAGCTGTTGCATGGGAAAAGAGGATTAGCATCTGCTCAAAACATAATATATGGGTGCAGGCAAGGTGAGGGGTGTGGCCATGAATAGCCGCACTACCCCCATATTTATTGGCTTTGTGCTGTGCAAAAGGGTTCAGAGCAAGCTTTTTGTGCAGTGCAAATACCGCCGAACAAAACTTTGACTTAACTCTGGGCAACCCTAGCAGCTGCAGGAGGTATTGCAGTCACCTACAGTAACTGGTTATTTATTTATTTATTTAGTTTTTGTTGACCGGGTAAGTGCACTAGACAAATTCTGCCTATTTTCAGGCACAACCTGGGGGAAGGAGATACAGATGAATGCCAACTGACCTTGAACCAGATTAAGCTGTTGGTGATATTTTTAGTGAATGAGAGAAATTTGGCCAGGACACCGGGGAAATTCCCCTACTCTGCTGGCATTGGGAGGCCAGTAGGGGCGTGCAAGGGTCAGTAATGGCCACTGCATGGCAGATGGAGGAGGAGGAGGAGGTGTTGGAGGAGGTCTCTGTAGAGAGATGGTCAGTATTGGATCCAGAGCAGTCAGAGGTCCCGACAGTAGTGGAATTGAGCACCACTTTCTCTGCACATATTGCATCGGACAGTACTAAGTATGCTGAATTACAGACCTGTGAAAATCCCGTTTTGGCATTGGAGGCTGGAATTACAGTTGTTTCCATGGAATCTCCAGTAGCACCTTTAATTTCAGCATCGGAACAACTTACAGCGGTTCAGAGGAAGACGGACTTCGGAGCCAGGAAATACGTATTATGGCTCTCTCACCTGGCGTTAGTGGCGGTGGAAGCGGCAGGAATCGCCCGGAGGAGCATGCAGCTCTCATCATGGTGGCAGAGAACACTGCACAGTGATCGGACAGGAAAAGAGACGGAGGACAGTGTAACATTTGGCGTTTTTACTCAAAGAAAGGGGGTAAGCCAAGAACCTCCTTTGGTTTTGGGTTCTCATAACCAGATTTCTCCCGCTATTTCCAACACTGCTTTCACTACATTTACTTTAAACAAGGAAGCGGGATTTGTATTTAAACCTCAGGTTAAAACTTTTGAGTCCCAGGACAACATTGACAATATAACTTATCAGACAACAACAGGCTCTCAAGTGGGGGTCACAGAATTTTTCTTTACTGGCAATGAGAAAACCCCTGAAACGGAGATAGCAGCCCAAGATAAAGTTTCCTCAAGTCTGCCTTCACTTCCTCTGGGCAAACATGATGCAAATTGGACACCGCAAGCAGCCTTAACAGCTGCAGGGTGGAAACCTTTGAGGAAAGGGATCTGGTCACCTGATACTGAGTGGGATAGTTCTTTTGATATTAACAAACATGTTTCTACATGGTGTCCTGGTAATTCTGCGGTAAAACCTCTACCTGGTTCTGAGTTAAAGGTGAATCAGGAGGGGGGGTACAGAAGGGGACTGTCCAGATCCTAATGTGTGTTTAGTACAATTAGATACTAAGGGACAGAAGAAAAAAGATGAAACAGTTGCAGATAAACCTCTTATGTCAAGTTTGTTTTCTCAAAGCAAAAGGGAAGCAGCACCCAGGAGGAATGCAGTGCACATCAGGTATAAGGGTGGGTTAAAGGACAAACCAGACAGATATTACGTGGGTAAATTGCTATTAAAGGATTCTTTAAAGTTTTTACCTAGAGATGTTTTTGCGTTTATCCACATTTCGGGGGAAGACAACTTTGATGTTAGCTTTCGATCCCTAGCTTTATTAGATCTATTTTGGGATAGATACAATCAGGTCAAGTTTTTCCCCTTTGGTCCCCCTTTCTGGTAATTCCATTGTCTAAACCCCTAACTAAGTTCGTTACTGTCATGTTCAGAAATGAGAGTGTGCATGTTGAGGATATCACCTTTTGGCTAGCACAAAAATGTGAAATCCAAAGTGACCCAGAACCTATTTTGGATGCCGAACAGTTTTGGACAGGGGGGTGGAAATTTAAAGTTAAATTACGTCAGACGGCTTCAGGTATTGAACACATACCTAACTCCTTCTTGTTAGGTAGGGATAGGGGGGTGGTGTTTTATAGTGGTCAACCGAGAGCATGCTACAGGTGTGGGGCTAAAAATCATCTATCAAGCACTCAACATTGTATCAGCACAATACATTTGACATTCAAAGTCAGTATAACCAGTCCCTCCCTAATTATTTAAAAACACCATCATACAAAAAATAAACAAAACATACAAATAGCAAACATCAAATATCTAATTTCTAATACCCAACACACAGACAAAGATAAAATACACCTGTTACTTAATTTATAAAACTTCTTAAAATTATATTTTACTTGACCATGGAATAATCATACCTCCCAAACCCATCACTATCTCAGTCTAAGGTCCTGGAATAAAAGGTGCCTCATTATAGGAAGAGCAGAAATGAGTGTGCGAGTGAGATTGGCCATGCCAAGGGAGAAAGAGAAAAAAAATTCCACCCAAAACCCATTGTGAATAGGGCAAGCAGCTGGAATACATCCCTTAAAAAGTTATAATAAGCACAAAAATCCAGTCCCACCCCAGTTCAACATATAGCTCCTAACATAACCTTATTACCACCTGTTCCAGAGGAGATAGTGTATCCAAATATCGACCCCACTGTTGTTCAAACTTATCAGACCACCCCTTCAAATCATACATCAGATTCTCCAACTGAAGCACAGTGAGGAGACAGTCCTTTCACATTTGCAATGTACAGCAAGCATGGGAAACCTACATATTTTGAATACAATGCCTTGCCAGGGATATAGTTTGTTATAGTATGGGTCAGTGATCAGTGGTCGGTGGACCACTAGCAACAGGAATATAATTTTTAACAGTCAGGCTAGCGATCAGTGTGGAGTGGGATGACTAGCACCAGAGATATTTACATGTCTGGGACCAGGCAATTAGAGGGGTAGTGCTGCGTTAACCTGCCTTGTTACCCATGAAAATTAGCCTATAATGGGCATGCAAATGGCCCCTTAGTGCCTTGCATGCCCAGTGGGCTCAGTTGCATGGGTTCCTCTGAATATTGCAAATAGTACTCCGGCAATATCCATGCTGTCAGTGTACTTTGGGGTCCATGATGGGGCAGCGCTAAGTGGCTTAGTGCTTGGCCTATATGGCCCTATATTCAGTTGAATAGCACTGTTGTGATATTTGACTGAATATAGCATCTTCAGGCACCTGGGCAATCTCAAGATGTAGCACAAATGTTATGCTCTACTTTGCATAAATTTAAATAAGGGGCCACAGATCTGACATAGAATAATTAGAGTATGCATATTCATGTTTATTTTCCTCTTTGACCTTTATTTACATGCGCTGTTCTTGAGTTCTGTCTGGCATTTTGTATAATAGTGTATCATGTTTAAAATGTCTATATCTACAATCACCTTAATGGCCCTGGGGCAACATTCTCATGGCCTGAGGTAGTCTACAGAGCTCTTATATTTAATTAATTACATTTAAGGCTCAAAACATGGTTTTCTTAAGGTTTAGAAGAAGAAGAAGAATCAGCATTTATATAGTGCTTTCATACACAGTGTTTCCCAAAGCGCTTTACAAGCAATGCTAGACTGGTAGTGAAGTGACTGCATGTGTAGTGGTGGCCATATCGCACATCAACACCCACACACAGCCTGGACAACTGCATGAGCCAGTTTAAAAATGTTTTAAAAATGGCTTGTCTGCCTGGGTCACTACTCCTGCTTCAGCTGCATGGTGATCCAATGTCTAAGGTGTTTTAGAGCTAGTGACCTGGTGACAGCTATGCTTTTAAAAACCAGCATGGACCCTAAAAAGTGACCTCAGGACCATGACACGTTGGGGATTATATTGCGGTGATTTGATAATGGTCATAAACAAACTCAAATTCTAAATAAATTTAGGAGTCTGAGTCATCTCTTTGCTTTACAATACATTTGCTAAGTTGCCAACCTTTCATCTCCAGAATACACATGTTGATATGTCTTTAAATGCAGAAGCAAAATGTGATTGCCAGTAATGTACAATTACTGCTACAAACAGTACTGTACATCAAATGTTGGCACATGCATCATATATGCACAAAGGCACAAAGTGGTACATCATTTTATTAAGCTGTTTATGCTCCTTTGGCATGCCCATCTCCATCGTACCTTTGTCCAGAAAATCCCCATACCCAACAATCACTTACCCAAGTAGCATTTCTCATGGATTTTCTCTCCCTACTAGGAGACTAATCCATTATAACACATTTTGGGGCATGAGGCCTGAGAGTATTGGGGGCCACCAAATGATGGCTGCATGTTTTTTCTTTCCTTTTCTCCACACCCACTCTCCTTCCACTGACACCATAGCCCACCCTGACTCCATAGCGTCCCTGTGGAAGAAAGAGGTATGCCTTCCTCTGATGCCTCCTTTGATCCTGTCACTGGGATCATTTGGCAGTGGGAATGAAAAGCACATCTCCCTGGGTCATACAGTACTACACCTAGTCCTTGGGCTGCCAGATATATGGAGATGCAAGTTCACTCCTGAACCAAGGGTCACCTGTATGCAACTGCTGGGCCCCCAGAATATCCCTTTAGTATATAATTGTTGCTATAGAGCTTGAACCCAACTGTATCAAATACATCAAACTGTGACAAAAACTCCATTCCTTATCCATTAAGTCTCAGTTATTCAGGAGGAGTTTGGATGTTCAAATGTGTACAGATTTGGGGAAGGATTAACGTCCACTCTGACCATTAACTCCCCTGAAGCCTCTTTGCAGCTGTTTTCATGGTTCATTTGTGTGCCTGTAATAGAGACAGCTGCTAGCAGCTTTTAAGATTAGCTAATGGGCTGCTTGACTAAGCCTGCTTTTTGCATCCCTCCAACCACCAACAGCAAACTTTTAGAAATAATATAATATCTGCAGTTGTTGGTTATCAAGAGTCTAACAGGGAGTATGTAGCAGTGAGTAACACTGATAAACTGAACTGCGGTTATGCGGTCAGATTCTAGGGATGCAGTCTTCGGGAAATGACATTCTTTGGGGTAACAGTTGTGAAACCTGTCTCTACTCTTTTAATAATACGTGAAGTGCTGTAAGCACAATAATTCTACCAACAATATACTTGCAGTAAGTCATCATTGGGGAAGGAATTATTTACTTAGTAATGTTAATGATATGGAGTATATTTATATAATATACTTAGATATCAAAATTAATTTAATGTTAATGTTGTGGGGTATTTTTATATAATATACTTTCACATCAAAATGAATTTATGTGTATAGTGGCTTTTATAGAAACCACAAACCAATTTAAAGTACAATACTGGCAGTATAGCCTAGAGGTTAGAGTAATGAGCTATGAACGAGCTGGGTGCAGACCAGACCTGGGTTTGATTCTTACAACCTCCACTTGCATACTGTGTGACTCTACGTAAGTCACTTAACCACCCAGTGCTCCCAGATCGCCCCTGAAAACAGGCACTTGTGCCTAATGGGCCTTACCCGGTTACCAAAGACCAAGAAAAAGAAAAAGAACTGAAAGCAATGGGAAAATGTAAAAGAGAGGCTATATGTTTTCTCATTATCCCTGTAACCTTTCTAGTGCTCAGAGATTCTGTACAAGTGGGTTATCCACCATACATCCTATTGGTCAATGCACAATCATAAGTCTTTTGAACTGCCAGAGGCCAGGCCTCCAGCCATGACAACGTAGTCCAGTTTATTTCATGCATCCCTTGAGGCTGGTCATGATAACATAGAAACATAGACTTTGACAGCAGGTAAGGACCGCTTGGCCCACCAAGTCTGCCCATTTCCCTACCTACAGGATAAGCCGCAGATCCTAGTCAACCAACAGCCTATTTCTTCCTACCCACCACAATAATTGCCTTATGTCTGTCCCATGTATTCTTGAATTATCCCACAGTTTTAGACCCCACAACCTCCTCAGGAAGGTTGTTCCATGCATCCACTACCCTCTTTGTGAAAAAAATACTTCCTCACATTGCCCCTGAACCGCCCCTCCCCCATCTTTAAATTGTGCCCCCTTGTTCTTGCATGATCTTTGATAGCTCCCAAGCTCTCAGGTAACTTTTTAACAAAACCTTATTTTCTACCTCTTTCCTGTTCAACACAGCACATCGACAGATAAAACACGAGTTAACTTCAGAGTTCTCTGACTCACTCTGCATGCTTTACATTCAAGTAACAAAAAAAAAGAACAGGAGAAAGGAACAGCTCCACAGTGTAGGGACTTTGTTTAAGCTGAACCCACCAGTAGCATCCAGCTTACACCCCTGCACAGGATGGGACCCTCAGGTAGCATCCCCAACAGCTGACTTCCTGAGGAATGGACCCTCATGTAGTGTCCATTCCAAGTCAGGCAGTTTGTATACTAGGTGTCCTGTGCAGCCGGCATTAAGACTCATGGGAACAATACAGCAAGACAGGTGCCTTGGGGCAGTAATGGACTGAACTCCTGCAGCAAGTCAGAGATGAGTCCACATTACATGGGTCCTGTGACTGAATAGCCATTCACTGAGGGAGTTAGAGTTCTTGTATTTGTTACCCATGGAGATAGACTCCCCTGTAGTAGTCTGCAGTCCATGCCTGGTGTTCTGTGCTGCCAATGTTTTTCCGAGTCATCATGTTTTCCCGTAATATGCTGACCAAAATAGAGGGGTGTGGGCCATTTTTCCTTTGTTTCCTTTGTTCCTGTGCTGTAAGGTATCCATGTCAGGCTGGGAAAGTCTTTCCCTTGCACCAACAGTCCCATACAGAGAGGAATCCGTGCCATCACCAGCACCTGTAATCTCATGGCTGCCATGTTAAACATGGCCGCTGTCGTGAGAATATCCACTTGTCCTCTCTAGTCTGATCCAGCACAGAGCGGGAGTCGGAGGGATGAGCATTCAGGCTTTCAGCCTTGCAACCCTCACAGAATCAACTGGTGCCCTGATTTTGTTGCCAGGACAAGCGATAGGGGCACCCAGAATTTGGCAGCAAGCCACTCTTGAGAGACAATAAGTCTTGTGAGACAGTGGCCATTTTGAACATGGGGTACTGTGAGATCTCACGAGAGCAGCCGCCATCTTGGTGCAGTTCCAGGATGGTGGCCATCTTGAGCAAGGCACAAAGAAATGCAAAATCCCATGAGAGCCAGGAATCGGCTGCCTGGAGGACTCTGGTGGCCATATTGTGCTGGTCTTAAGCTCTAATATTTATAATATAGGCTCCATACATCATGGAGACCTAGTGATCTGGGCTCTAGTGCTAATCTACCTGTTTTATCTGCACTGTCATACATTTCAGTATTAGATTGCTGCCCTCCTAAGTGGGCTATGTTTCTGAATCAGTTTTTTTCTAGCTGCCTCATGCAGATTATTGGGTGGACATTAACTCCTTGCTGTGACTGACTGTCTGGAATGTAGTGCCATGATGCTGGAGACTCATGTGGCAGAGGCCCTCTATGCAGTCTGCACAGTATCAGAGACAGATGACCCCCCAAGCCCTGGCCTTTATTTGGTCTCCGCCCAGGAAGATCCATCACCCACCACAGCACTGATCATGCTAAATGTGGCACAGGCTGGACTCCTGTTCCAATCTCTGGAAAGTCTGCAAGCCCAGCAACCGCAAAGACCATAGCAGAATTCCTCAAGAAAACACCCGGAGTGTCCCAGTTGCCACATCTGCTGAAAAGAATGCATAGGGAGGCAGAAGAGACAGTCAGGTTCTCCAAAGATGAGGGTTTGGATCAGGATCTCGGGCAGTTCTCCAGAAAGCTATGCCCTGTGGAGGACATCACCAAGTTGGTATGGATGATACGGGAGGTTCTCCAGGTCCCAGAAGAGCCAGAGAAACCCCATACATTGACAGATCCCCTCTTCTCACTGCACCTGAGTTCAGTGAAATAATGTTTCCCCACCTGTGCAGCTCTTATCACCATACTGAGCAAGGAAAAAGGAGGTGGCTGAGCCATCCAGGATCCCACAGAAATGGGACATGAAAAGTATGTAGCCGCTCACAGAGTATTATAAGACTGCCTGGTTCACAGCTCCTAAGGAGGATACCCCAGTTTCAGCCCTTGCCAGATGAACTGTTATTCTGGTTGAGAGCACAGCAGCCCTGAAAGACCCCATGGACAAAAAGGTAGATGAATCACTAAAAAATATTCATAAGGTCACGGGGATGGTTCTGTCAGCAGACACGGCCACATGTCATGCTACCAGACCACTGCTTCATTGGGTGGAGGCCATAGCAGGCAACCTCCCTGACAATCTCCCACTGATGGGGCATGCTGACTGTGCCGTGCAGGCTGCACGCTATTTAGTAGATGCCTCCTTAGACATCATGAAGTTCGCCGCCAGAGCCACAGCCCTTACCAACAATACCAGATTGGCCATATTGCTCAAGCTGTGGCAGGCAGATGCTGAATCCAAGACAACACCTATGAAGTTTTCATTTAAGTGGGGTCACCTATTTGGAGACACGCTAATGCTGTTCCTCAGAGATTGGGCAGGGGCTAAGCAGATGGCAGATAAGAAAGACATTTAACTACTATTGGGGTGGTCCAGTCATCCTAAGTTCAAAGGTTTAAGAGGCCAAACAAAATCTACGGCCAGTCAGTCATCACGAGGCAGGTCATTATGACAATTCCAGTCACGTACAGACCAGTACAAAAATAGAGGCAACTTTGGCAGTAAGGCAGGCACCAACAGCAACAAGTCAAATGGCAGCTCCACCAGTAAGAACCAGTGAAAGGATGGGGGCCCAGGCAGACAGCCCTCCAGTGGGGGCTGGATCAACATGTTCACCTAACAATGGGCCCAGACCACAATTGACAGCTGGGTCCAGGATCTCGTGGATTACTGTCATTCCATAGAGCTCACACAAAAGACAATTCCACACAGACAGATGCTATCCCCAATGCCCCTGGACCGTGTCAAGGCCAAGGCTGTTCAGCAATCCTTGCTCAATCTCTCCAAGAATCAGGCCATTGTGCCTGTGCCCCAACATAAGGACACAGGAGTGTACTCTATGTTCTTCATGGTCCCCAAGAAAACAGGTGGACTTTGTCTGGTACTCGACCTCAAGTTTGTCAACAATTTTGTGGTCTACAAGAAACTAAAGATCTAGACCTACACGTCATCATTGATGGTGATTCAACCAGGCAATTTTCTCACATCAGTTGACCTAAAAGATGTGTATCTGCATATTACAATTCATCCCAGTCACCAAAGGTTCCTCGGGTTCAATGTCAATACACATGTCTCCCTTTTGGGTTGGCATCAGCCCTGAGGGTATTCACAAAGACACTGACTGTGATTGCTGCATCCCTCCACAAAAGGGGGTACACATCGTTCCATACCTGGACGATTGGCTCATATGCACAAGGTCCCCAATTCAGGCACAGAAGGACATGGACTCTGTTGTTCATTGCCTATAACAGCATGGCTGGGTTATAAACTGGGACAAAAGTCAGCTAAACCCCACCCAAGACATTACCCACCTTGGTGCAAAGATCAACAAAGGCTGGGCCTGGTGACCCCAATGGAGGAAAACATAGGCAGCATAACCAGGCTCACTGGATTGATACAAAGACATCCCAACAGGCCAGTGCACAGATATTTGCAGCTGCTAGAGCTTATGGCATTGCTGATTACCATGGTGCCATAGACTTGACTACACATGTCCCCACTCCAGAGATACGTGCTGGACACTTGGGACCAGTCAACCCAGAACTTTGAATACAAACTCAGTCTGAGCCCAGACATTTTGCACAGTCTCAAGGTTTGGGTGAGCAAACTAAACCTGACAAAGGACAAACCACTGTTAATGTCACCAGTGGCAACTATTACAACAGATGCAAGTCTCCTAGGATGGGGCGCCACACTGGGTCATCATGTTACTCAGGGCAGATGATCCCCATCAGAAGCTCATCTGCCCATAAATATACTGGAGATGAGAGCAGTGTACAGGGCCCTGTTATTCTTTGCTCTTCAGATTGCATGACAGCCAGTGCTGATCAGAACTGACAATCAGGTCACCATGGTGTACATATCAAGCAAAGGGGAACTCAAAGCAGAGAAATGGTCAAGGAGGCACTGAAGACCATGAGATGGGTGGAACAAAACCTGCTGTTGCTCTTAGCCACATACTTGACCAGTAAGCTGAACTTGCCAGCAGACTGGCTCAGCTGAGTGACACTCAATCAGGCAGAGTGGCAGCTGCACCTTCAGGTGTTTCAGTCTCTCGACAAGAGACGAGGACCCTTTCCAGTGGACCTGAAGGCCCCCTGCCTCAACACTAAACTGCATCAATTCCACTCCCTCTTTTCTGACAATCAGGCTGAAGAGGTCGACATACTGGCAAAACCATGGACTTTCAACAAAGCTTGTATCTTCCCACCCATTCCAATGATTGTGAGAGTGCTTCTCAAAATCAGGGCCACGAAAGTAACAGTGCTAATGGTAGCTCAAGATTGGCCACAGAGATCTTCATACTGTCTACTCAGAGCGATGTTGACAGACACCCCTTGGTGTCTATCCAATGCCTGGATCTCCTCATCCAAGGACCAATCCTACACCACTATCCAAAGGTATTACGCCTGATGACCTGGATGCTCACAGAAAAAGACTGTTGAGTGAGGGGTATCCCCCAGAGTGGTTGATTGACTCTTGCAATCCAGAATACAATCAAAAAATAAGACTCATCAGAGACATTGGCAAGTCTTCTGTAAGTGGTGTACAGCAAAGGGCCTATCCCCATCAGGGCTTCAGCAAATCTTTGATTTCCTAAATGATGTGGCTGAGAGAGGCCTATCCCACTCCTCCTTGAGGGTACTTGCTTTGGCTATCTTGGTAATATTGGTCTCTCTTTCTAGGGTGGGGCAGATAGGTTCACACCCTGATGTAGTCCAGCTGCTATGGGCAAAGCAGATTGCATCTCACGGTATGATACCCATGTGCCCTAGCTGGCAGCCTAATCTGGTACTGGATGGCCTTCATAAGCCCTCCTTCATTCACGATTCTCCATATTAAACAACACTCAGAACAGTTTTTCTGATGCCTATGTGCTTAGCCAGACAGGTGAGTGAGTTGCAGACACCTTCGTGCCACAAGCCATACCTTACTTTCCACAATGACAAGGTGTCTCTTATAACAGTTCCATCCTTCACTCCAAAGGTGATCTCACTGTTCCACCTGGAACAGAAAATTCATCTGCCGACCATGCTTGAGGACAGAGATAGGCCTGAAGCTGCTTCTCATCCCCTGGACATGGTTTCCCTAATAAAGGATTATCTGACTATGTCTGAAGGTTTTTGTAAGTCAGACAGATTGTTTGTATTCTTTTCCAGTAAGAAGGTGGGTCAGGCTGCCTACAAGGAAACAATTGCTAGGTGGATAAGGGCAGCTATTGTAGCTGCATACCAAGGGTCAGGACAGGATCCTCCTGCAGTCATTAAGGCACATTTCACCAGGGCATTGTCAGCATCTTGGGCAGAGAGAGGGGGCACCCTTGGTACAGGATATGTACTCTGTGGCTACCTGGTCCTCTGTTCATACCTTTGTCTGCTATTACAGACTGGGCATGGCATCTGCATGGCATCTGCAATTAGGGCCACATTCAGAAGGGCTGTGCTTCAGGCTGCTTCTAATTCAGGTTAACCTATTGTTCATCTCTCACCCAAGAAATTCTTCTGGATACTGCTACAAAGTCCAACTTGTGCAGAATCTCTGAGCACTAGAAAGGTTGCAAAGGATAATGGTATTTACTCACCTGATAAAAGGTGATTATACCTGCAACCTTTACAGTGCCCAGAGTCCCTCCTGATTTTGGATGAAAAAGGCTCTAGGGCAGTCTGCATGATGTGGGAGGTTTCTACCCAGTATTTTCCATAGAAGTGATATATAACCATTATGTTATGTTATCTACTATGTATATTACTAAATATCATTTTGTCTATGTGTATAATGTTATCATCATTATTATGGATGCCAGATTTTTCTGTGATATATAACTGTTGTACCACAAGGTTTTTTTCTGCTATCTTTCAGTAAATTACCTTTTTTCACAGTAATGAAACTGGTGTTTTCCAGGTCATCTCTTTGTGTTTTTTTTTTTTTTCTGTTTGGTTTTGGGTTTGTTTATTCTTTTCTCTGCTAGGGATGTTTCTCACTGAACTATGTTGTCATGGCTGGAGGTTTGGCCTCTGGCAGTCCAAATGATTTATGACAGTGCATCAGCCAATAGCATGGAAAGAGGATAACTCGCTTGTGCAGAATCTCTGAGATCTAGCAAGGTTGCAGGTATCATCACTTTTACCAGGTGAGTAAATACCATTTTGCAGCATCACTGATAAGTTGTAGTATAAGATTCCTGAGGTACACAGTAGGGACAGAATTATTATAGTTTAAAACATTGATTCTTGAGTACAACGCTAATCTCTCTACTGCCCATTTACTCAAAACACAGTGAGAGGGGGGATTTTCAAATCTTTTGTGAGTCATAAATGCAATTAAAAAGTCACTGAATGCAATTGCAACACTTTAGCAGTCCCTCTCCTCTATTAGAATTGTGAGAATAGGGATTTCAAATGCAACAGTGAGGGTTAAATCAACACAAAAAGCTGACTTGTAAATGAGGTGCCTGGCCATGCGTATCTCTTATAGTCACATATTCATGGCAAGGGAGTATAAAACTAGAGATCAAGTAGGGTCTGTGGTATTACAGTAGACAGGTAAAATGGGCTAAGGAGTCCTTATCTGTCGTCACTTTCTATGTTTTTATGTAAAAAAAGGAAATGTTTTTCACAATCCCACAAATGAAGAAAAAGGTAACCCCATTATCATCTGCAATGACCAGTGACATATACTGGAACAGGTGGAAACCTTTAAATACCTAGAAGTGATCCTGGACAATATCTTATCTTTTCCTCCCCGCATTGACCACTTTGTGTCCATGGTAAACAGATGATTGGGAGCTGTGTACCATAACTGGGTCAGCCTCACTGCTGATGCTAGACACTTCAAAGTGGCAAGGTCAGTAGTCTCACTAGCTGACTATGGCCTCCCTGTCTACACAACTGCCTGTGGCTCAATTCTCAGCAGAATATTATGATCTTTAATAAGGCTTGCTGCTTTGTGCTTGGATCTGACAAGCACATGTACAGCTGCACCCTAGACAGTGAAACAAATTTGTTAGGCCTACTTTGCAGAATTAAGGCCCAAACATGTCTGCTAGCCAGTTCTAAAGTGTGTGTGTGTGTGGGGGGGGGGGTGCGGCATAATACACAATGCATGACAGGTGCTCTGGGAACTAAGTACAAAACATGGGCCACACACAAAAGTGCTGAATTCTGAATACATGTTTAATAAATATCCAAATTAAAGTGCAGTCAGTGCAAACATTCAGAGCTATCAGGATCCTTCATCAGGGAGTGGAGCAACAATGTTCGAATGACATTCTTATGTAAGCCATCCACCAATCACAGCATAGAAATATAAATATACAAAATAAACTCATACTTGGGATCTGTTCAGTAAATATTGGTGTTGCAGCTTTAAATCTGGGTAAATGGTGATGTGTGAATATGTGTGAGTTTATTTTGTATATTTATATTTCTATGCTGTGATTGTTGGATGACTTATGTAAGAGTGTCAGTCAAACACTGTTGCTCCACCCCATGACAAAGGAGCCGGATAGCTCTGAATGCACACGAGGCTTGTTCTGTAGTGAGGTTTTGCACTGACTGCACTTTAAATTTGGATATTTATTAAACCTGCATTCAGCATTAGGCACTCTTGTGTGCAGCCTGTTTTTTGTACTTGGTTTCATTTGAAAAGGACTGCACCATAAGAGGAGCAGTGTAGGTGGATGCTTTTGTTCTGTTCTCTTGGTATTGCCCACTGCACATGCTGAAGTAAGACTTTTAATTTTTTTATGTCGGCAAGTTGGAGTGCTGTTTAAGCCATTTGTAGCTATATTTAAACTTGGAACTTGAGCTCAGTCACTACTATAAGTTTGTAAAGCACTATTTATACAACCGAACCATGATATAGTGATTTATGAGCATGGACAAGTGGCATAGTTTCAGTACAGAGTCCATATTTCTAATTTGAAAAAGGTGACCAAAAATCAGCTGGTGCATGGAGCATAAGGGTGACCTGGGATCACAGCCCTTTCCCGCCTACAGAATTTTGATGGAGCTCACAAAAGGCAAAGAGCTGAGTAGTTATTTAACCCTGCAGTAGCAGAAACATGTACTGAACCTGAAAATGTAATTAGTTAATCTCCCTCTTTAAAAGAACACTTTGAAAGCCTTGAGGATTTTCTCAAAATTGAAACAAGCCTGATTTACAGCTGCTCAACTTTAATGAAATATTTAGAAGTTAAGAGAACCCCACGAGGCTTTCAAATTTTAAAGGTCCCATCACTTAATCCCAAAAAGTTTCAGCAAAAAACAGAATGAGAAACAGCACTGAGTGAGTGCTCAGCTGTGTTGATAAAAATTTGAATCAAATAGGATGATTTAAACCTTCAGGAGGTACAATAAATTAGTGCTGTTAAAAAAAGAGTTAATGGGACAGTACAAGTGCAGAGTTTTTGGAACTGGAAATAAAACTTAAATCAAAAACAGATACATTTGAAAATGAAATGAAAAAGAGAAAGAAAAACAAGTTCCAAAGGGACTTGAAAGGTTATGAGACTGGGAAAGTTTATTGCTGGGATAGACCAAGAAGTACCAGTAGGGAAGGTAACATAACAGAAGCAGCAGCCAAAGAAGAACTGTTAGAAAAAAAAAAGAAAGGGATGATAGTTCTGAGGAAGATTCTTTTATTTCTCAAGAAAGATCAGTGACTTTATCCAGGGTGGATGAAGAGGAAGAAGAGATGCCAGAAGATCAGGTGGTTGCCCCCTCCACATAGAAAATGTATGTCCAAAAGTGACAATAAGTACCAACTGTGGAAAACTAGGCGGGGAAAAAAGAAAAAAAATGCCTCAGGAGCCAATATGCAAATCAAGTAGGAACTCATGTCAAATGAAGTGATTGACATTTCTTCCTTTGATTTGACTCCTCAATTCAGTGTCCTGTCCAATGGGCTATATTTCACTCGACTGTGGCACCTCATTATTTCCAGGCCATGATTGAACTTTTTAAGTTCTTTGGAAAAATTGACTTGAGGCTTTATTTTGAGAGTATTAGAAGGAAATGGCATCTCTTTGAATGGCTTGGACACAGCTGTGGACCTACACACTAGTAATGAAGACTGTGTTGATGCAGATGAAATCAAATCAAATCTAGATTCTGCATGACATATCTTTTGTAATAAAAGTGTGTGCGACATATCAGTCAATCAGACTGATAACACAAATGACAGGTTGGAATATAGAAACAGATTTTGATGTCAGATAAGGACCACGTAGCCCACCCAGTCTGCCCATTTCCCTACCTATTGGGTAAGCTGCAGATCCTAGTTAACCAACAGCCTACTTCCTCCTACCCCCACTATAACTGCCTTATGTCTGTCCCATGCGTTCTTGCATTCTCCCACTGTTTTTGACCTCATGAACGCCTCAGGAAGGCTGTTCCACCCTCTATGTGAGAAAATACTTCCTCATATTGCCCCTGAGCCGTCCCCCCCTATATCTTCAAATTGCGCCCCCTTGTTCTTGCACATCTCTTTTTCTGAAAGATGCTACCCTCTTGGACTTTGTTGTGGTGGTAATAATTATGTTAAAAATTATACACATATGGAATTTATGCAATATATGTATGCTCCATTTAAGCCGAAATCTGATTTTTTCCCTCCTGGTTTCTCTAGACCAGCTGTGGAGGTTTTTAAAAGCCTAGTCACTAGAGATGTTAATGTCTTGTTCAAGTGAAAAACATGTCATAGCATGCAATACAACCTTAACCCCATTGAATGCCAAGCCATTTAAGCAGAATCTGAATAAATAAATCATAATTAAAAGGGTAGACAAATGGGGAAATGTTATAGTCATGTTTAAAGAGCAATACAAGGGTAGAGACTTAAAGGATATAGGAAATTATTCTGTGACAATTTTACCTGCTAAATAAACCAGTTGTAGCGAAAAATGACTTTTTTGTATCTTTTCTTATTAAATAAATATGCAAAAGCATACATGTATGCTCCTTTCTTCTTTTGAACTGTCTACCAGCTTGATGCGGTCTTTTCTTGTATTGGGAGTTGGCGCGTGTCAAGCATTGGCAGGCTTACATCACAGACTCCTGATACAGAATGCAGTCCTTCTGTAACTGTAACAGTAATTCAATTAAATGCTGTTTGTGCTGCACAACACAGTCTAACTAAGTGCTGGGTCACACTTGAAAAAAAAAGGACATCTGTAAAGCAATGAGCTCTCCCCCCGACTGTTCACATTCCACTTACCGGGAACAGATACATTCTCCTGTTTATTTTTAAATTATATCATTTTTTGTTTAATGTATTCCCTGTTGTCTAGTGGGCCCTCCCTACCATCTTGCTGTAGTCTAAATTAAGCACTGTAGCCTACTGTATTACCTACTATTCATATAGTTCGGCAACCGACTGAGGAGGTGAGAGGAGGACTATGTCAGTTGTTGAGTATTTACCCATATTACAACAGAGTTTTTTTAGTTCATTGTGGATCTGCCCCCCCCCCGCCACACGCACACTATTGGGTGCTCACCTACCATTCTGCAGCAGCATCAGTCTCCCCTGAACTCCTCTCAGCTTACAGCTGCCGTGGTTTTTGTTCCTCCTGATCTCTCCTGAACTGAATCAAGACCATGGAGAGTAGCAAAGCCCCTGCATCTTATTCATGTTATGGCTTACTTTCCGCTCGGGTGGAGGAGGGTCTTTTCTCGTGCCCCATTCTGCAAACTGGGTAAAATGGGATCAAAAGAACTTGCAAATTGCCACCTCTTCTTTGATGACAAAAAGCAGCAGTTTTTCTTTCTTCTCTTCCACTGAAGACATTCTGGTGGTGGGGGGGGGGATAACATCCTGCACCAGCCATTCTTCCAATGCTTCATTGTGCCCATCACAGGTGCACAGCACAGCAAACATTCACTCCTCCAGCCTTTCCCACTTTCCAAAGCCCTACTTCTGTTTAGGAGAGGGCAGGGGAATTAAGATCTCAGTGGCTGCAAGCTGAGAGGAGTTTGGAAGAGACCGATACTACTACAGAATGGTAGGAGATCATCCAAAGGTGGTGGGGGGGGGCAGATCCACAAGGAACTAAAAAAAGCTCTATTGTAGTATCAGTAAGTACTCAGTGACTGACATAGTTCTCTTCTTACCTTCTCGGTCAGTTGCTGAACTATATGAATAGAAGGTAATAAAGTAGGCTACAGTGTTTAATTTAGACTACAACAAGAGGGTAGGGTATGGAGGGCCCACTAGACATCAGGGAATAAATGAAACAAAAAATGATATAATTTAAAAATAAACAAAAGTATGTATCTGTTCCTGCTAAGTGGAATGCGGATGGTCTGGGGGAGAGCGGATCGCTTCACAGATGTGATTTTTTTTTTTCCAAGTGTGACCCAGCACTTAGTTAGAAGGTGTTGTGCAGCATAACCAGCACTTAACTGAATTACTGTTACAGTTACAGGACTGCATTCTGTATCAGGGGTCTGTGATGTAAGCCTGACAATGCTTGACGTGAGCCGACTCCTGAAACAAAAAAAGACTGTGTCAAGCCAGTAGGCAGTTCAAAAGATGAAAGGAGCATACAAGTATGCTTTTCCACATTTATTTAATACAGAAAGGCCATTATTTGCTACTACTGATTTATTTAGTAGGTACAACTGTCATAGAATCATTTCCTATCTCCTTTATGACAACTAGGGAATGGTAAAAGTTGTAAACATAAAAAGATCCAACTAAAATTTTGAAAGCTAAATTGGATGGCTTTGTGAATGAAGCACTATCAAATGGACAACTGCTTTTGAGGAGGCAAACTTTATTAGAGTTAAAATACCTTGTGAAGCCTACATTTTACCTCCTGCCTAAGGTACATAAGTCTCTTACCACCCCACTGGGAAGACCAGTTGTTTCTGGGATAAGCTTGCTGTAGGAGAATTTTACCAGATATGTGACTTTCTATCTAAAATAAATTATTTATGAGATGCCAGCCTTTCTCAGAGACACTATGCATATTTTAAATATGTTACATGGTTTGGGATGGCAGGAGATATATAGGTTTGTAACTATAGACGTTAACATCTTTGTGTATGAGTATACCCCATGACCTTGGACTGGAGGTTATTAGTTACCATTAGGTACTTCCTTAGGAAAGAGCATGGAGACTTTCCAGTGGTGCCCTCTGACTTTCATTTCCAGGCAGTTGATTATATACTACATCATACTTATCTCACATGTGATGGGAAATTCTATTTGTAAGTCCAGTGAACAGCAATTTGGGCTGATGTAGCCCCTCATATGAAAATGTAGTTTTGGCTGATGGGAAGAACTGATAGTACTTAATGTAGAGAAAAATCCATATTGGGGAAGGGAGGATTTTCAGATGGCACAGCTTTATTGACAACATAATAATGATATGGTCTGGAACATAGGAAGAGGTTCAGCATTTTGTCCCCTGGTTAAATAGATATAAATTTAATTTGCAGTTAACTCTTTTTTCCAGCTCTGAAAATTTTGAACTTTTGGACATATGATTCTATTTGGGTGAGCAAGGACTAAAACAAAGTTAAACCCTTAGGAAATCAACCACAGAAATGCTCTTTTATGAGCAGAGAGTGGACACTCACTTGTGCTCCCGAGGAGAATTTTGAGAGACAATGCCTTGACCTCAGAAATCACTTAAGAGCTAGGGGTTATTCCAACAGGGTTATTAATAAAGGCTATAACAGAGCCAAAAATACCTCTAGAGATACTTTGACAACACCAAAATGTATAGCCTTAGTGGGGTGACTTCATTTGAACACCACAAATAGTGCATCATAACAAGGGTCACACTGAGAGGGGCAATCTTGATTTAGATCACCCCACACTCTCACTGTCTTTGGTGTCAACACAATTTCTTTCCCCTCTAAGGGTATGCCTGCCCCAGAGGAGGTTATATTTAGATTTGGGGGCACAGGAGGTGAATCCCCCACATTAGGGGGTTTGAGGGGTGTAAAGCCCCTTGCAAAACCTGACTATTTCCTGGGATGGCTCTTTGATGCTGTCACTCTAGTGAGGTGCAATGCCTGGCATGGCAATGCCAGGTGGCACATTGCCTGTGTCCTAATCACTGTAAACAAAATGACTGTTGCACTGATATGGGTGAACCACACCAAAAGCAGGTAAAATGTTAAGTTAACTTTTGTCACAAAATACAGTATTCACCACTTGCATCAAGAATAAAATGTGTAATCATGAAGCACTGGTCTTTTTTATTAAAATGTGCAGTACTGATAAATATGGTAGGACCCAGACCAAGAGTTACATTTTCAAGAGGGTTGAATTTGGGTGACATTTTGACCAGTAGTCACTACAAAGGCCAAAACTGACCATTGGTTAACTAACAGACCTACATGCTTTTTCTCATGTAAAAGATGTTCTGCATGTCAATATACAGTACAAGATAAAAATGTCCTGAAGGGGAATGATATAAAGTCAGTGTAAGTTCGACAGTTTGTAAGCTGTTACTCTGACCATATGGTCTAGGCTGCCTGGTGCTCTTGCTCGAGTGTTTATGTGGGCAGGATCTTCAGACAATTGAATGTTAGAATGTTAGAACACATGAGGGGTATTAAAACTGATGTGGTAAATAATGCAATAGGGGCACACTATGAGGAATTTCACCATGTGAACACCAGTGATTTTAAATCCAGGGCTTTGGAATATGTGCCAGAGCCAATAAGAGGCGGTGATAGATTACAAAAGTTGCTACAAAGAATTGTTTTGGATATTCTCCCTTAAGAGGTTGTTTCCCGGGAGACTCAGTTAGGTTCTGGATCTCAAACACTATTTGTAGATTACAGACCCCTTGTTTTAATCTACTGTAGCCTTTTTCATAGAAAATAATTTATTGATGTATTATTGTGCATACTGTATATACAGTGTATTGCTATCTATAAGGTGAGACTGCTGTCTTCCCTTGACTGTACTCCACCCCCCTTCCCCATCAAATTCATATCCCTTACAGTATGTAGACAGTGCATTTTATACATCTAAAAGGTATCTCTGGAGCTGTGTTCATAATTAGCTTTATTTTCTGTTTTTATTTGTTTGTTTTTAATAATTTTTTCCCCCTATGATGGTATGGTTAATGAAGATTTTTTGCGCACCTGAGGAGTGCAATGCCCCATAAATCCAGATGGCGAAACCCAAGGGGTTTATTAGGGCATTGCACACTGAGGATGTCCATAAAATCCTCATTTAATCACACTGCCCATGTTTTATTTTTTGTATTTACTGTTTGATATTGTTTACCATAGTCATATGGTGGGGGGGAGGTAAAGAGAAGTACATGTTTAGTGGTTGTTTATTAAGAAAAATGTTTATTTCTTTAAAAAGTTGCAGATAGCACTCTTCTTGTGCTGCCACTGAGTCTCAGCCCTGACCCACTTTGTGAGGTGGGAGGTGGTGGTAGAAGGAGGGACTTTCAGGCAAGGAAGCAGGCAGTAACAGGGGGCCGTAGACGAATGCTGCAGGGCACTCTTCTGGGACTGACGGTCTGCAAAGATGTGGCTCTTCAGCATGTCACCCCTGGAGGACTAGAAAGTTTTACTAAAAAGCAAATAAAGACCACTAAAACAACAAAAGAGGGGAATAGTGGACCCCATGTCACCAGAGGAAGGACGAAGCACCTCACCAGTTTCAGACCTCTGCACCAAGGGATGGGACAACAGGTAAGCTGTTAAGAAGTCTTATCCACCTGTGTCCCCTCTCTCCCTCACAGCACCATGGTAATTGGACTCCTCTTCATATTTACTGGTTTATGTTGTTTATCACTCACTGGCAGTGAGAGGTGTTTGAGCAAATTCCATTAAGCACAGTTCATTATTCAGATGCTTGAATAACAGGGTTTGCCAGCCACTGCCTGAGGGTGATAAATATATACATATATACATATATTCATGGCAAAAAAATATGTTTAATGCATGAGTTAGGGTTGTTCCACAGCAACAAAAGTGAGGAAATTCAGTGTTAGGGTTGTCACCCCTTGCACCACACGCCCACCTTGCCCCTACCAACAGGCATTGGGGTGTGTGTTGGGGTCATCGGCCCTAACCCTCACCCATTCCATGTGTAAATAAGTCGAGGTGGTGCAGTATAGGAGAATGGGGTGATAGTTAGGCTTGATGACCCAACGCAGACCCAAATGCCTGTTGGTGGGAGCATGATGGGCATGGGGTACAAGGGGTGGCAACCCTAACACTGAATTTCCTCACTTTTGTCGCTGTGGAACAACCCTAACTGATGCATTAAACTGAGTTTTTTGCCATGAATTTCCTGTCCTTTTGAGAATGTGCACTATAAATATTGAATGGTATGTTGTGGTGGGAGTGCGGGGCCCTTTGTGCCCCACGCTCCCACCATGCTTCCCATTTGTGTGTAATAACCATTGCAGTAATGGTAATGCTAACAGTAACGGTAAAGGCAATGGTAATGGTAATCCTAATGGGAACATTAATGCTAACAGTAATGTCAACGCTAACAGTAATGGTAACAGTAACGAGAACAGTAACGGTAATGGAAATGCACACGAAATGGTAATGTAAACAGTAATGAAAATGCAAATGGTAATGCAAACACAAGTGGAAACAGTAACACCAATGTGACGTGAAAGGAAACAGTAATGCAAATGGTAACGCAAATGCAAGTGCAAAAGCAAACAAAAATGGTAACGGAAACAGAAGCACAAATGTGAACACAAACCCAGATGGTAATGCAAATGGCAACAAAAACCAAAATGGTAATGGTAATGGTAACGCAAACAGAAATGCAAGCGCAAATACAATAGCAAATGGTAAACGAACATGGTGATGTAAACAAAAAAACGCTAATGAAAACGGTACCAGAAATGCAAACGGTATCAGTAAAGGAAACACAAATGGTAACACCAACAGTGACTCAAAAGGAAACAACAACGCTAATGGCAACACAAACATAAGTGCAAATGGTAACACACACAATGACGCAAACGGAAACGATTATGCATATGGTAATGGAAACGCAAGTGCAAACGTAAACGCAAACACTAATGGTAACGCAAATGGTAATGGAAATGTAAACAGTAACAGCAATGCAAATGGAAACACAAATGCAAATGCAAATGGTAACAGCAATGGCAATGCACAAGGAGACAGTAATGCAAGCGACAATGTAAATGCACACGCAAATGCTAACGGTAACAGAAATGCAAATGGTAATGCAAACGGTAACAAAAACATAAACGGTAATGGTAATGCTAATGGTAACGGCAACGGTGATGCCAAAGGAAGCAGTAACACAAATGGAAATGCAAATGCAATCAAAAACGCAAATGAAAATGGTAATGTACATGGTGATGCAAATGGAAATGCTAATGAAAACTGTTACGGGAACGCAAGCAGAAATGTTAATGCAAACATTAATGGTAAAAGTAACACAAATGCACATGCTTTGTGTCCCAAAAAGGTGCATTCAGAAGCACACTGAATACAAAGAATGTGGGCATAATAATGGCCCTCATACCAGACAATGAGTACTTGGAAAAAAAAATTGCTTATATCTCAGGAACCGTAAGACGTATAAAAAAAATTAAAATCTCATATTATTTATGACTTTCCAAGCTAGTTTTGCTTTGCCCCCCAATGGGTGACTAAGAATTTTTGCAACGAAAAGTTTGTATCTCAAATTGTTTTCGAGATACAGGACCTGAAAAGCTCGGCTGACGATGTAATGTTATCCCATAGGAAAAACCTTCAACTTTGGAGTGCCATAACTTTGCAGCCCTGTTATATTTTGACACCAAGCCATAAAGGCACATTTGTGTGATGTTTGTTTTCTTCCCAGCAAATTTCAGCCCAAAAGACCAAATGGTTGTTTTACAGCAGGGTGGCAAAGATTTCCTATTGTTTTGGGCTGAGTGTCACAAATTACTTTCGCAAATCACAACATTTTTGAGAAAAAATCATTAAAGTATCGCATATGCAAAAGTACTTTGCGACACTACTTTTTACAAAAATTATAAAAACATATTTCTGGGGTATTTTACCCCCCCCCCAAAAAAAAAGACATCTCTAGCATCCTCAGGGCTTGACTAGGTGAACACAACAAGAATTGTGTCCCTAGAGGATCCCAAATTTAAATGCCAAGCATTTCTCTGACCACCAACTGAAAAAAATGGCTGAATCACAAAAGTAAAAGGGCAATTTGTGACAGTAAAAACTGCATTTGCAACAGTGGCTTATTTTGTTTACTTTTCCCATAGACTATAATGGGATTCAGTGTTTTTTGAATAACTTTTGAACAATTTAATATATTTTCACAAAATCTTCAAAAGGCACATTAGGGACCCTGGCTGCATGTTCCTTGAGGTTTTCAGACCAATAGTGCAAACTATGCGGGTTGTAGGCTCGAGCAAAGAAATGAGCAACAACCTGTAATTTATGCATTTTTTGGTACTCTGTAGCTCTGCAACCGTATTTCTGACCATAACACAACTTAGCAGGTCCAAGGATCTATGGTACCAGACCAAGCATTCCAAATTTCAGGCAAATCTGTGGTACGGTGGCAAAGTTATTAAGGTGCAAACGTTCAGATTTATCCTTAAATGGGGTACTCAACCCTAACTATAGTGGCACTACCATGCACTATTATATATATCATATATATACATATATATATATATATATATATATATATATATTAGTGGTGCGGATGCACCACTATAGTTAGGGTACAGATGTCACTTCTATGTTAAAGTCAACATTTTTTGCATTAATAACTTTGGACCCATTCAATGGATTTGCCTGAAATTTGGTATGCATGGTGGGGTATGTTAGATCTCTTGATTTGCCAAATTTCATTTCAGTTGGAATGATGAATTTTGCATGTGAAAATGCTGAAAAATGCAAAATTATCAATTTTTTGGAGGCAGTTTTGGGGATTTTGGATGTGACCCTGTGTGGCTGTTTTGTGGTGTGCCACTCTGTGAGATGGTTTATTTGAAAGAGCTTTGCTGGCCAAACATGCCGCTTTTCAATTGGTTAAAAAATATTAAGGCATTCAAAAGTTATGCCACTTTGAAGTTCCCATTATAAGTCAATGGGAAAATGTATATGTATGTTTTGCGAGCAAAGAATGGGGTTCTGGCCATCTCGTCCTGCTTGGTGATCAAATAATTTGCAGCCTTGCAGTTCAAGAATCTTTGTCCCGGACAATTCTTTGATCACGAGGTCCGCCATCTTGTTTTTAGTTTTCCGATTGGAAAAACACAAATATCTTGGCTCAGGGGTCACTTGTGAAGTAAAACTTGTATGGGTTTTACTCAGGGGGCCCCAATCTATCAAGCCATGCCTTTGGTTTCATCCAAATTGGTCAAAAAATAAAGTTATAAGCTTTTAAAATCTTTGATCGTGGCTCGCTAACGATCTTTGATCGCGAGCCTGCAAATTCTTTGATCGCAAGATTCTTTGATCACGATCTTGCATCATGACCTAAATAGACAAATATCTCAGCTCAGGGGTGGGCAAGGGACACAAATGAGGGGTTTTGATCAGTGGGCTTCGGTCTATTGAGGCATGCAATTGGTTTGGTTCAAATCGGTGAAAAAGTCGCGTTTCAGTATTTTAAAGTCTTGGTCATGAGTGTGCAATTTCTTTGATCGTGAGATTCTTTGATCGTGATCGTGCATCACGAGCGAGGGACAAGATGGCCAGATTAAAAATTCTAATTTCTCAGCCCAGGTGTGACCTAGGAAGACAAATGAGGATGGGTTTTGCTCAGGGGGATTTCATTCTGTCGAACCATGGTGGTGGTTTACCGCAATTCCTTCAATTTTTTGATTTATATTATTTTTTATTCTTTGATAGTGAGCCTGCAAATTCTTAGGTCGTGAGATTCTTTGATCACGATCATGCATCGCGAGTGGAGACAAGATGGCCAGATTAAAAAAATCTATTTTCTCAGCTCAGGGGTGTCCTAGGAAGTCAAATGAGGGTGGGTTTTGCTCAGGGGGCTTTGTTCTGTCGAACCATGGTGGTGGTTTATCGCAATTCCTTCAATTTTTTGATTTATATCATTTTTTTATTCTTTGTTCGTGAGCCTGAAAAATTCTTTGATCATGAGCCAGCAAATTCTTTGATCGCAAGACTCTTTGATCACGATCTTTGATCGCAAAATAGGGACAAGATGGCCAGATTTTTTATAATGGCATAGCTAGGGAAATTTTACCAATCTTTAACATTGAATATCTCGGAAACCGTTTGGTTTTTATACTTGAAATTTGGAGGGTGTTTACGGCATGTCCTGTGGATGTAAACTGCAGTGTTTACTTGTTGGAAAATATTTTTTGGGTGGAGATATAGTGTGGTGAAGTTTACATTCTGTGGACAGCATTTTGCTTGTGGTGGTGGCTTGAAATTGATAGGATACCTAGCCTTAGTGTGATGAATGTAGTTTTCAGTTGTTGTGTGTGTTAAGGGAGATAGGAAATGATTTCTAATTAATTGCAGTGATTAAATAAATCATAAACAACACCCAATGGTCTCCGTGCATGTTTTTGCATTATTGAGTAAGTTTATATGCTACCCTACTGATTTTGAAACCTCCCTCGGTTTGAAAGTTTGTTTTCTGTGGGGTTTTTTTTATCAGGAGTCAGCATGTGCACAGCTGTAAAATGTCTTGTCACTGACTCTGATCTTGCAGACAACTGAAGTGTTCGCTCTGGAATAGAATCTGTTTGAATTGCAGCCATCTTCATGAAATCGCGCTTCAGCTGCCCCATGTAAAAATATCACCAGACTGAAAACAATCAACCACATTTTTGCAAGCAGCTCAATCCAAACTCAGTCCACCCCCACAGTGAGCACACACACACACACACACACACACACACACACACACACACACACACTTGGCCGGTCACATACATCAAAAGTCAGGATATTAGTAAAGACTTGCTTTTCTAAATCCATGTATATGTAGACAGTACAATCTTGTTGTACCATATGGTACCCACCCCCTCACCATCCCCAAACTGGGAGCTTAAATGCATGCCGTATGTTATGGAAGCACCGTCAGCCTCTGCCAAGATCAGTTCTTCAGGGTTTCCAGCCTGAAGTGGAGTACGCACAGACGGGTGGTGTTGGCACCAATCTCACATGACAGCAAATGTCAGGGTCTGGTTCATAGTGAGTGTGGGAGAGCGAAACTGGCATAATTGTAATTCATGGTGGAGGGACCCCAGACCAAGACATGGGGGGTGGGGCAGCATCTCCTGTATGTGATGGTTTAGACACTTGCTTCCCTCCAATAGTTATGAAAATGACTCTATGCATGCTCAAAGAAAGTGTTGGAATAAGTGCTGGAGTAAGAATGTTCAACTCCACTTCAAAACACTGAGAGGTTCCAACTGAAATTTCGTAAGCCTGAGGTATGATGTGCAAAAAGTAAGAAGACATCTCACGGTAAGTGAACACACTGCTGAGTCATTTCGGGTCCAAACAAGTCCTTCCTCAAGTGACATCCCTCAGTCTTGCTGCAATTTACAGAACAAAGGGAAATATACAGTATCTTTTAATCTGGCATGCACTCTAAGGAACACTGCTTGTTCTTCTTGATTGTCTTGCATCTGATGTGGCTAATTAAAATGGCTTTTACAAAATTGTTTCACTGTCTTTTCCCAGTGATTGCTGTTCCAGAAGCTCGGTACTTGCACTAAAGTTCCTATAAAATGCTGTTGCACTGCAGCGCTTGTTTGGTTTCATTTCACTCTGCATGGGGCATGCATGTTTTTGTTTGGCCTTTATTCATGATTTATACCTGTCTGCTCAGCCTTCTTCATTTTTCACAAGATTTTTTTTTCTCATTTTGAGAGAGCTAATAAACAAAAAATATTAGTATAATTACACTTCATTAAAGGGGTGGCGAGTGTCTCAACTGTCCCACATGCAATCTGCTGTCCCCTATCCCCCAAAAGACCTCATTTACTTTAGTTTTCTCTTTTTTGTAATCACCTCAGAGAACTGCCACCTCATACAGATCATGTGGAAGTAGAGAGAGTCTTGAGAGGAAGCAGAGAAGCAGCAGCAGCAACCTCATCTTGGAGGTAGGAGACTTGGTTTGCTGGCCAAGGCACCTAGCTTCACCTGAGCTCTTTCCTTCTAAGATTGTTTGAAAGGACAGAACAGAGAACCTTACCAGAGCAAGGGAAAAGGATTAAGACTTCTTCTGGCTAAGCAGATTTACAGTGTGTTGTTATTTTTATTTTGTACTCACAGGGATTGCTACTGTTTGTTGCTAACATTTCATTGCTTTATTTTTCTCTGATTCAAATTGCTGTTGCTGGTATACCTTCTTCTGCATTATTACAAGGTGTGCCTACAGGTGTGTGCTAACAGATTACTGCTGTAATCTTCTGATTCAAATTGTCTTTTGCAAGGTATATCTTCTGTTACTGCTTTATTTTTCTCTGTAGCAAAGTGTTTCTTACATGGTATATCTTCTCTGAAATTATTACAGGTGGTGTTTTAGAGGTTTTACAGTTTTATGTAACATTAGGATAAGCTTTCAGGGTTACTGCATTTGTTGTTGACTGATTGTTTCTGCACTTACCTCCTTGTTCTTTCATCTGTGGTTCTTCTTTTTTGGAAGGGGAAGGGCCCAGCCACCCACCCCCATCCCCAACCTCCCCACACTACACCCCTTTTATAGGGTACCACAGTTGTGACATTTCCTGTGGCAAAGCAGGAAGGGGCAGATCAGCGGTGCATCCACAAGGTGAGCTCATTTACAGGGGCACTAGTAATTTAACTTGTTATAACAAGTTATATGAAAACAAAACACAAAATCAAGCCATTACTTGCATTTTCTTCCTTCTAATTACTCTGACCAGGTTATAAACCCAGCAACTTATCTGGAATGGATATCATTACCTGCAGGTACTGTGGAACACTCTTCAGAAGAACAGTCTTACAGGATTTAGGACACTGTCCTACATGCTGGGCCGTTGGAGATCTTAGGGCTCAGCTCTGGGCAGTATGGGCAGAGATTGTGGGCCTCAAATTTCATATTCAAGAGGAAATACGTTATAAGAATCCCCAACATCCAACAGAAGAACCTCGACCACAGAGGGTAGTTGGTCCAGGAGGTTGGCAGGTGGTAAGGAGGGGCAAAACAGGTGCCCATCACTCTGTGCTCTCCAACATATTACCTCCAAAAACCATATAAACACTACAAACAGGTATCCACCTCTGTCTCTGAAATCAAACAAAGGGGCAGAGAACACTGCAGAGCAGGACACTGCAGCACAGGAGCTAGCACAACAAAACTCGCCCAAATCAGGAACCAAAACAAAAAAGCAAAAAGGAAATCCAAAAAACTTATGATCATAGGAGACTCCATGATTCGCGGAGTTGATACCCATCTCCAGCCAGGGCTAATGGTCAGATGTCCCCCAGGTACATCAGTGTGGAGAGACACTGACCGCATTGCTAAAATTGTTCACAAATCAGGTGAAAACATTGACATTCTGGTCACATAAGGACTAATGATCTCGCCAGCTGGTCAGTTGTGGAGACCAAGGAACACCTGACCAGGCTGGGTGACAAACTATCATCCATTTCATCCGGCATCTCCTTTTCTGAGATCCTGCCACTCTGGGAGAGGGGGACAGATGGATGGAAGGTCAGAGAATGGGAGAGAGGGGAGCTAAACATGTGGCTCAAGGGCTGGTACCAGGAAAAAGGACACAGATTTGTAGGGAACTGGCAACAGTTCTTGGAGCGAAAGTTCTTTAAATTTGATGCACTGCATTTGACTAAGGAGAGAGTCAGTGCATTGGGGCAGAAGTTTGACTTCTTTGCAGAATATTTAAACCAGCAAATGGGGAGAGGGGTGCAGCACCCCATATGTCGAATGGGAAGAACACCCCTCCCCCCTCAGCTAGTG
This sequence comes from Neoceratodus forsteri, assembly GCA_016271365.2. Lineage (NCBI taxonomy): Eukaryota > Metazoa > Chordata > Ceratodontiformes > Ceratodontidae > Neoceratodus > Neoceratodus forsteri. Next base: position 4,237,459 of record JADMNL010000045.1, on the reverse strand, counting down.
GTCAAACAGGGATTCAGCATGTTTACAGTTCATTTGCATCATCAGGTAAGAAAAAAGGTCTGTCTCCCCATACAACGCACAGGGGAAATGCCAAATCTCACCCAACAACTAGCACACTGAAATCTGGCCAATGGAAAATCATGTACACAAATACTCAAAGCCTGGGAAATAAGATCCCAGACTTGCAGGCAATAATGTCAGAGGCTAAACTGGACATAGTAGCAATTAGTGAGATGTGGTTTACCAGTAACCACAACTGGGAGGCTTCAGTACCTGGCTATGTACTATTCAGAAGAGACTGAAGTGCAAAAAGGGGGGTGGAGTTGCTCTGTATGCCAATGAAAATATCAAAGCTACAGAAATTCAGAATACACATACGGAGCCAGAAGAACTGTGGGTCACCCTGGAAACAGGAAATGGGACAGCCATAAGAACTGGGGTTGTCTACAGGCCCCCAGATGAGGGGGAGGACATAGACACATTACTGTTAGAAGATATACAAAACATGACAGCTAAAGGGGAGGTTCTGATAAAGGAAGATTTCAACATGCTGGATACAGATTGGTCAATACCAGCAGGAACATCTGCCAGAACTAGACACATGGTGGATTCCCTGCAAGGGGAGGACCTCAAACAACTGGTACAGCAACCCTCAAGAGACAGAGCTATCCTAGATCTAGTACTGACTCACAGGGAAGGGATCACAGATCTCCAGGTAGAAGGTCCCCTGGGGGCCAGTGATCATCACATGGTATGGTTCAATTTGGCCACTACATCTAAATCATCCCATTCCAAGGCAAAAATATGGAACTTCAGATGAGCTGACTTTGATAAGATGACCAACAGAGTTAAGCTAGCCCTGGCAAAAAGAAACACAGGTGAGGGGGACAAAGTGGGCAAGCATTAAGGATGCAATACTTGAAGCAACATCTCATTGTGTTAGACAGAAAAGGAAGTACAAAAGAAGAAGGAAACCACTCTGGTTCTCAAATACAGTAGCAGAAAAGGTCAGAGCCAAAAGGCTGTCCTTTAGGAACTATAAGGGAACACAGAGGGATGAAGGTAGGGAGGCATACCAAACTACCCTAAGGGAAGCAGGGAAGACAGTAAGGCAGGCAAAGTCCCAAACTAAGGAAACACTAGCATGAACAGTAAAAGAAGGTGACAATACTTTCTAATGATACATTAGTGAAAGGAGAAAGTCCAGAGGGGGTATTGCTAAGCTCAAAGGAGAAAAGGGGGTATGTGAGGAGGAGGACCCTGTAAAAGCATCTATCCTAAATAGATACTTTTGCTCAGTATTTACTGAAGCGAAGGTAAGACAGGGCCCACAGCTCAGCACTGTGGACACAAGGGGGAGGGAGGTGAGCACTACTCCCTTCACAAAAAAAAGGGTCCTACAAGAGCTCACTAAGCTCAGGATGGACAAGCCATTGGGACCTGATGGCATACATCCCACTGTATTTAAGAAGCTAAGGGTGGAATTAGCAGAGCCATTAGCAGAACTGTTTAGTGAGTCTCTGAGTACAGCAGTGGTCCCAAAAGACTGGAGAAGGGCTCATGTGATGCTGCTCCACAAGAGTGGTAGACAGGAGGAGACAGGGAACTACAGACCAGTCAGTCTTACCTCAGTAGTGGCAAGATTATGGAGGCACTCCTTAAGGAAAGGATAGTGCAACACCTGGAATCCATAGGGGCACAGGATCCAAGACAGCACGGGTTTACAAAAGGAAGGTCCTGTCAAACTAATCTCATAGATTTCTTTGACTGGGTAACCAGAGTGGTGGACCAAGGGGGAGCAGTTGATGTCACCTACCTTGACTTCAGCAAAGCTTTCGAGACTGTTCCACATAACAGATTGATAAATAAGCTGGGTAGGCTTGGGATGGGTCAGAAGTTGGTCAACTGGGTGGCAAACTGGTTGACGGGCAGAAAACAGAGAGCAGTGATAAATGGTATAGAGTCAGAAGAGATGCAGGTCACAAGTGGGGTACCTCAGGGATCAGTCCTGGGGTCAGTCCTCTTCAATATCTTCATTAGTGACATTGCAGATGGACTAGATGGTAAGGCTTGTCTGTTTGCAGATGACACCAAGATCTGCAAAGGGTACATGATCCAGATGGGGTGGGCAGAATGAGAAGAGATCTGGATAAACTAGCAAAATGGTCAGAAGAGTGGCAAATGGGATTTAATGCAAAGAAGTGCAAGATCATGCACATAGGGAAGAGAAACCCTGAAGCCACCTGTAGGCTAGGAGGGGAGTTGCTGGCAGTCACAAAGGAAGAAAGAGACTTGGGCATCTTCATCACCGATGAACTGAAATCATCCAAGCAGACCTCTAAAGCAGTAAGTAAGGCTGGGGGATGTTATGGTGTATTAGTAGGAGTATCACAAGTCATAAGAGGGAGGTAATAATCCCTCTTTACAAGACACTGGTTAGGCCCCATCTGGAGTACTGCGTGCAGTAATAGAGGCCACACCTTCACAAGGACATTAACCAAACTGAGGCAGTCCAGAGAAGGGCAACCAAAATGGTGCAGGGCCTGCATCAGAAGACATATGAGGAAAGATTAACGGAGCTCAATATGTATACCATTGAGCAAAGGAGGGAGAGAGGTGATATGATCGAGACAATCAAACACCTTAAGGGCATTAACAAGGTGAAAGAGTCTAACATGTTTAAATATAAGAAAAATCGCAGGACAAGAGGACACAGCATGAGATTAGAGGGAGGCCGATTAAGGGGGAATGTGAGGAAATTATTTTTCACAGAAAGGGTGGTGGACTCATGGAATGGCCTACCTCAGGAAATGGTGGCTATGAATACAGTGCAGGGCTTCAAACAGGCATGGGATAGGCATAAGGGAGCAATACAGATGAGTATGACTAGATAGGCCACTGACAGCGCAAAGGCCAATGGCACATTTGTAGGGTAGAAAAAGAAATGGGCAGACTGGTTGGGCCTTGCGGTCCTTATCTGCTGTCAACTTCTATGTTTCATTGTTTCATCACAGAAAGGTTCTTCCCTTGAACCCTGATTGCCTGAAGCAATACGAACCCCTGCCTGGCAAAAGTTACATCCATGTGCTACTGAATCATCCCTACTCCCACTGATTGCGCTATTTTCCCCATAGTGCTGTTTAGCATTGGCCATGAGATGAGCGGATGGCATAGCCCTACTTTGGCTGGTTTCCTCTTGGTTTGGTTGGTCATGGTGGTGGCTGAGGAAATCATTATAGTAAGTGATTGATGCATATGTCAGCAGCATAATGGCTGAAAATGGATAGTGGGCAGGAATTCTAGTTATCAGAGGTAGATGGCTCTTCAGATCCTTGGCATTGCAAGTTGATAGAATGTGACAGAAATGGCATCAGTAAATAATCTGTAATTGTGTAAAAAATGTTTAAAAATACCTGCCGTTACAGTCTGACCTCTGTGCACCCACCCCCCATATCTTACATTAAAGCACTGCTAATCAGATACATTCTGATACGTGGTTTTCCTTGAACTTGCCCTCTGACAACTGCTCTTGCTTTCAAGAGCGTGCCTACTCATCTCTTGCTATTAAATCAGCACAATCGTTTATGTCATGGATATACAACCTTGCTCACTTTCCAAATGGCAAAACCAGAAAGGTAAACAAAGATGAACCATTGACAGCCATATTGGTAAAATCCTTTGATTTAAGGATATAAAATGTTAGTTTACAGACAGCGAGGATCTTACATGATATATGCACACACATTACTAATGAAAAATACAGGACACATTTGGTGGTCTCAATCATGTTTTTTATTTCCTGTCCTCTTTAAATGTCAACAGGTGTGGAACTGTGCCACTCTGACAAATGAAAATTTCAAACTTTGACATGTTATATCTCGGGCATGGTTTGGTCTTTTCACTTGAAATTTGGAGAGTGTTGATTGCATGTCCTGTAGATGTGAATTGCAGTGTTTACATGTCAGATGATATATTTTTTGTGGAGATATTGCATGGTGCAGTTTACGTTTTGCGGACAGGGTTTTCTGTTGTTCTACTAGATTAACATTTATTTGTTGGCTGGCCACGCTGTTGTCAATGTAATTTTTAGTCATTAGATGTGCAATGTGGCACGACACTTACAAGTTGGTGGGAGGGCCCTGCGCTCCCACCAACTTGTGCAACTTTCTTCATTTCTATTCTTTCTTAAAAAGTAAGGAAATTCTACGCAAAAACTTCATTAATGCGGGTGAGTTCCTGAAGTGTAAAAAATTGCCCTACATGATATAAAGTGTGGGGGAGTGTTAAATGTGCTTTTGGGCTGAGACATTGTCTGTTCTTTCATTTTTAATGAGATTCTGTGTTTTAAACTGACACTGTAGATTACATTGGAGCCCTGTTCCTAAGGAATACAGGAAATGGGAAGAAAGCGCAGTAGTTCTGCCAGCTGTAGTCTGAACTACTATTGAATACTATTGCGCTAGTACTGTATTCATTTTAATTAACCAGGATATCAACGCACAGTGCCTGTGCCTCATATGAGAAGCAGATGCACGGGGAGCAGTTTTATTCTAATTTGAACACTTTTATTCATCTAAGGGCACACAACCTCCACAGCTACTTCTGGGGCATTCTGCCCTTTATCAAGTGCCACTGCAGCGAGCAGGGTGAGCATGGGGCAGGGTGCGCTTCACCAAGCCCAGAGACATGCACATTGGCACATGTCGGCTGTGTCTGCTGTGACACTGGGAACTGGGACATAATATCTTTGTACGCAGATTTGGCCTAAAAAAGATCATGAAGCAGTGCAATAAGTGTGGAATGTACATAGAGGAGAAAGAAGCACAGGGGTTTACAAGTGAAAATTGTTACTTAATTGTATTGTTGCAAGCCGAGATTTCTTCCCTGCAACAGAGGGTAAAAATGCAGGCAGAGATTTCTGTGTTAGAACACTTTATTGACACAGTTGAAAGTGATCTTTCTGGACCACAACAGTTGTCAACACTGGATACTGACCCATGTGGTTTACAACTCAAAATGGTACAATGTACACAGAGCTGCAGGGGAGAAGAGGGGCAGGAGAAACATTGGGGGCTCTAACAATTTACTCACCCCAAATAGATATCAAGCTTTTGCTTCTGACCAAGAACAGATGTGGTATATAAACCCATTTCACCTAATAACATTTGTAGTAATCTAACCCCTTCCCACTTCTGTCATATCTACACAAATTACAAAAGCACCAAGGGATGTCCTAGTTATAGGAGACTCCATTATAAAGTACTCAGACCAAGTTATTTGTAAAAATAGAAAGGAACACACAACAGTGTCAGTTTTGCCAGGGGCTGGTATTAGGTATATACACAACTTTCTTCCTGGGTTACTTGAGAATAAACAGACCCCATTGACAGTTTTGCACATGGGTGTAAATGATGTGGGAAAAAAAATCTCACTGAGATATAGAGGGATTTTGAGAGTGTGGGGTAAGAATTAAAAAACAGAGGATGTGATTTGATTGTCTCTAGAATACTACCAGTCCTCCAGGCAGGATGGAAGCAGACTGAGAGCATTAGATGCCTAAATGGTTGGTTAAAAAGGTGGTGCCATAGAGAGGGGTTAGTATTTTTGGATCATTGAGAGGAATTTCAGTCACCCCATAGCTTCTCACATGATGGTCTACATCTAAATAGACTGGGTAAAAGGGTTTTTTCATCTAAATTAAAGCAGACCATTGAACAATTTTTAAACTAAATACTGTGCGGGGGGTGTTTGGGGGCTACGAATGTAAATATATCCCATAAACAAAAGCCCACTTGGAATTGTCTAGTCCTTAATGCTGGAAGTCTTACAAATAAAATGGATGAATTAAAACTGAAACTATACAACGATAATATTAACATATGTGCCATTACAGAAACTTGATGGAAGGCTGAGGATACCTGGGATAAACAAATCCCAGGTTATACTCTATATAACAAGGATAGGCTCCTTACAAGAGGTGGTGAAGTGGCATTATATGTACAAAATGACATTACATCTGAGAATGTGGATTGTACAGTGTGGGAACAGGCTGAGATTATATGGGTAAAGATTATCCCTCCGAGAACATCCAAGATTAACATAGCTGTGGAGTATAGATCACCAGCTAGTTTACCTGAAAATGACAGCCATTTACTGGATTTCATTAAATGTCTAGCCCAAGAGGATAGTGTTACTTTACTAGAAGATTTTAATCTCCCAGGTATAAAATGAGACCTATTACAAATAAATTCACAGGTTGAAGCTAGTTTTTTGGAAGAATTCTTGGTTGCAGGAACTGAACAACTTGTAAATGATAACACAAGGGGTAATCGTATACTAGACTTGGTATTAACTAACATGGTTGATAAAATCCCAAATTGCCAGGTTGAAGTTCCTTTGGGAAGCAGTCACCATTTCATGGTCAGTTTCCAGTTTAATAACGGTTACCATATTACCAGAGGTAGTACAGTACTGTATGACTTTAATCGGGTTAACTACTGTATGCATAGAAATTAATTGGATAACTGGAATTGGCAGAAAGACTTAGCAAATTTAACATTATAAGAATTGTCGAACAGACTTATTATCCAATTGAATGGGCTAATTCAAAAGTATGTCCCAATTCATAATAAATACCACAATTCCAGTAGATCTTTGCTCCAATGGCTGTTGCCTGCAGTTAAAAAAACAAATAAAAAAAAAGAATAGGGCCTACTCTAGGGCAAAGCATAGTATGGAGATGCTTGTTCGTGAACTATTTATAAACATCATTTAAAAAGGTTTAAAACGGGGAAGGGGGGATGGGGACAGTTCATGTAACACTTTGAACATATGCAGAGTATGTTGTAAGTCTCTGTCCCCTGTATTGTGAAAATCTGTTAATAAAATATGAATTATAAAAAAAAATAAAAAGGGTTAAAACAACTATTGCTAAGGCTAGAAGGAACTTCTAGCAAAAACTGGCCACAAAAACACAGGATAATTATAAATGTTTTTATGTTTATATTAATAATAAAAGGGGGCCAGGGTAAAACAATTGGACCACTAAAAGATAATAAAGACAAATTAATAACTGGGGATAAGGATATGGCCGATATGCTTATTACATATTTTTCCTCCATGTTCAATATAGGTCAAAAATCAGGAGCAGTGGATCAAACTGTACTGGGAACATCTGAAGTAAAAATAGAGATTGAAGATGTAAGAACTAGGCTAAGAAGTTTGAACTAAAATAAAGCTCGTGGGTCTGATGCTTTGCATCCAAGATTATTGAAGGAACTAGCAGATAATTTGGCAGGGCCTGTCACACACATTTTTCAACAGTCCCTGGAGACAGGGCAGACTGTTGAGCCATGGGGACAGGCAACAGTGATCCCAATTCATAAAAAGGGACCAAAACACATGGTGGTAACTATAGACCAATCAGCTTAACATCTGCACTAGGAAAAATACTGTAGGGTATTATAAAAGACCTTATCATGAACTAAGTAGATCTTGAGGGGAAAAAGGATGAATCTCAGCATGGTTTTACTAAGGGACGCTCATGCCAAACAAACTTACTCAAGTTTTATGGTAAAGTTAGTAAATCACTCGATGAAGGCGGCTCTGTTGACGTTATATTTTTGGACTTTGCAGAGGCATTTGATAAGGTCCCTCATGAGCAATTGATTAAAACCATTCTTAATTTAGGGATACATCCAAAAATAGTAAATTGGATAGGGGACTGGTTGCTTGGAAGAAAGCAAAGGGTATGCATCTTGGGAGAACTGTCAGATTGGTCAGCAGTTACAAGTGGGGTCCCACAGAGATCTGTTTTGGGACCATGCTTGTTCATTCTCTACACATCTACTATGCAAGTAACATCAGATATTTGGTTGTCCAAATTTGTGGACAATATGCATATAGGCCTCCCAGTTAATAGTAAATTGGATGCATTGAACTTGCAGGGAGCTCTTGGAGAGCTGGAATCTTGGGCCAGGGAAAATATGGTGACATTCAATATTGATAAGTGTACGGTAATGCACTTCGGAAAAAAAAATCTCGATGTGAATTATAGTTTGGATGGCCAAATCCTTAAAGTAGTTCATGAGGAACTGGACTTGGGGATTAGGGTCAGCAATGACCTAAAATTTCATTCACACTGTAATCAGGTGGTTAAGAAGACAAATGCAATCCTGGGATGTATACATAGACATATTAAAAGCAGGAAAAGAGAGGTATTGCTCCCTCTGTATACCTCTCTTATGTGGCCTCGTACCGAGTACTGCATTCCGCTTTGGGCACCATGCTATAAGGGGGATAAAAATGCCCTGGAGAAGGTACAGTGAAGGGCAACCAAAAGAATTAGTGAAGTTAATGATAAAGATTATGGGGATAGATTAATGAATTTGGAACTATATTCCGTTGAATATCGTAGACTGAGAGGGGATATGTGCCTTATCTATCTGGCACTGTCCGATAACCAGCTTTGGGACCAATTGGGATTACATCTCAGGGAATAGCCATATAACACACATGCTCACCCCTTACAGCTTAAGGTGGATAGATGTACTACACAGGTCCGTATGTTCTGGTTTTCAAATAGGGTGGCAAAAATTTGGAATGAACTGCCAATAGAGGTTGTAGCTAGTAAAACTATGTTATCTTTCAAACATTCTCTTGATCTTTATTTAAATAGTAGGAATATAAAGGGGTATTACATTTTTCTGTTAAAGTGAGCTAAATGGACACTCGTCTTATACAGCTCAGTATGACCTATGTTACCTATCAGTTAGGGTTCTTCTACAGTGACAAACATGAGGAAATTCGATATTAGGGTTGCCATCCCTTCCACCCCCACTCCACCCCTACCAACAGGCATTGGGGTGTGCATTGGGGTCATCAGCCATAACTGTCACCCAATTCTCCTACACTGCACCACCTCAGCTTGTTTACACATGGGATGGGGTGAGAGTTAGGGCAGATGACCCAAATGCACATCCCGGTGCCTGTTGGTTGGGGCAAGGTGGGGTGGGATGCAAGGGGTGGCAACCCTAATATTGAATTTCCTTGCTTTTGTCAATGTAGAACAACCCTAACTGATGCACTAACAAAGTTTTTTGCATAGACTATATATATATATATATATATATATATATATATATATATATGTATATGAATCTAACAGGGGCTAATTTTCCATTATCACTACTTGGAATCTATTCAGGAAATATTGGTGGTGCAGCTTTAAATGTGGATAAATGGTGATCACTGAATATGTATGAGTTTATTTTGTATATTTATATTTCTGTGCTGTAATTGGTGGATGGCAAGCTGTTTTAGCAGACATTATGGTGGCATTTTAATTTTGAGCCCAAATGAATGTTGGATCTTACTGCTTTAGCAATGCACCTTAAGAGATACAATTGCTAGCATCCCATGCTTAAAGTTTACAGTTTTGTGCGCCTTAAATTACTTCCCTTAAATGTTTGCAGACCTTAAGAGAAACAATTGCTAGCACCCTAGGCATAAAGTATATAGTTTTGTGTGCTTTAAATTACTTCCCTTAAATGTTTGCAGACTGCTTTCTACAGTGGGTACATTCCTTTTACTTGTTGTTTGCATGGTGTAAATGAGACAGGCTACCAGAGTTTAGTCTCTTTTAAGCAGCTTACTGAATCAGCCTAGATCTCAGACCTTGATTAAATACCAAAGTCATTCCTGTATTCATGCTGCTTTCCCCATGTTTTGCTTAAATTTTTACACGCCTCTCAATTTAAATCCAGCACTCCCCTGTATTCAATTTGGTTTAAATAGTCCCTGCACTCAAACTGCACTCCCCGAGTCACTCCATTTAATTTCAGTGCCATTTCTGTTTCAGCAGGCTCTAGCACCCGCTGCCCTTCCCTTGTTCTGATTCAGCCACTCTCTTTCAAAGTACCTGCATTTAAGTGATATTCTGTTCTCCCTCACTTCACAGACTACAGGCTCTCCTGGGGGTGCCCAAGAGGGTCATGAGGGCAGGAACAAGTAGCCTCCCCCAGAGCTTCCAACACAACATCAGGTACTAACTTCAAGGAGCAAGAGGGAGCTCCATAGCACGCGGCTGGAACACAAAAGGAAACAATAATACAAATGCAAGTGCAAAAGCAAACAAAAATGGTAGAGCAAATGGTAACGGAAACGGAAGCCCAAACCTGAACACAAACCCAGATGGTAATGCAAATGGCAATGAAAACAAAAATGGTAATGGTAAAGCAAATGGAAACACAAATGCAAGTGCAAATACAAATGCAAAAGGTAAACACATATGGTAATGTAAACAAAAAAAATGCTAATGAAAATGGTACCAGAAACGCAAACGGTATTGGTAAAGGAAACGCAAATGGTAACACCAACGGTGACTCAAAAGGAAACAACAACACTAATGGTAACACAAACTTAAGCACAAATGGTAATGCACCAAATGATGCAAATGGAAACAATTATGCAAATGGTAATGGAAATGCAAGCACAAACATAAATGCAAACACTAATGGTAACGCAAACGGTAACTCAAATGGAAATGCAAATGCAAACAGTAACAGCAATGACGATGCACAAGGAAACAGTAATGCAAGCAACAACATAAACACACATGCAAATGCAGATGCTAATGGTAACAGAAACACAAATGCAAATGGTAACACAAATGGTAATGAAAACACAAACAGTAATGGTAACGCAAAAGGAAACAGTAACTCAAATGGAAATGCAATTGCAAGAGAAAACACAAATGAAAATGGTAATGCACACGGTTATGCAAATGGAAACGCTAATGCAAACTGTTACGGGAACGCAAGTAGAAATGTAAATGCAAACGTTAACAGTAAAGTAACACAAACGCACACGCTTTGTGTCCCAAAAAGGTGCATTCAGAAGCACATTGAATACAAAGAAGGTGGGCATAATAATGACCCTCGTACCAGAAAATGAGTACTTGGAATACAAAATTGCTTATATCTCAGGAACCGTACAACGTAGAAAAAAAATGAAAATCTCATATTATTTACAACGTAACATGAAAAAGATGGACGAGTACAGGACCACTTACAGAAGTGCTCAGGCCAAAGAAAGGCAAGCTACTCCTCAAAGACAGCAGTCCAGTGGCAGGGGCAGGCCTTTCCAAAGGCTTTTTACCAAGCTCAGGCCTCCTCTTCTTACTCTCAGAGGGGGTTCTTTAGAGGGAGAGGCAGACGGGGGATGAGCAGGCCTGCATCCACCCCTCAGCCTAAAGCCCCTGCCAAGCAGACACCCTGATGGGTCTGCCCAGGCTGATTTTCCAATATCAGTATGGGGCAGGCTGGCTTACTTTGTCCAGGACTGGAATTCTCTGACATCAGACAAGTGGGTCCTGGAAGTAGTAAGCCAGGGACTGGTTCTCAGCTTCAAAAAATTTCCCAAGATGAGAACCAGATCCTTTCCATCTGCAAATCCATCAGAGATCATTGCCTTGGAGGCAGAGGTTTCTTCCCTCCTAGTTCTCAGAGCTATAGAGAGGGTTACCATCCTACACAAGGGCAAAGGATTGTACTCCAGGTACTTCCTAACCCCCAAAAAGACAGGAGAATGGCAACCCATCCTGGACCTAAGATATCTGAACAAACACCTTTTAAAACCAAAGTTCAAAATGATGACTCGGAATAATCCTTCCCTCCCTAAGGCCAGGGGACTGGCTAGCCTCCCTGGACCTCAAAGATGCCTATTTTCACATTCTCATCAGGTGCTCCTGCAGAAAGTAACTCAGGTTCGAGTTGCCCTCATGCCACTATCAGCTCAGAGCAATGCCCTTTGGCCTAACATCAGCCCCAAGGGTTTTCACGAAGTGTCTGGCAGTAGTGGTTGCTTTCCTAAGGAGAAAAATGATCTCCATCTTCTCATACTTGATGACTGGCTCTTAGTAGGTCAGTCCCCAGACCAAGTCAAGTCACATTTGCAAATAACTCAGCAAGTGCTCACTTCCTTCAGATTCTTTCTCAACCTTCCAAAGTCAGTTCTCAGACCAGTACAGCTCCTCACCTTCATAGGGGCAGAGCTGGATACAATAAAGGCAAGAGCTTTTCTTCCCCTGGAAAGGGCAGGGACCCTTATGGAACTGGCCTCTTCATTCACCCTGCAGGTGTCTCGACCAACAAGGCATTTCCTTCAGCTTCTGGGCTACATGGCAGCTTCCACAGCAGTGGTCCAAGAAGCAAGATTCCAGATGAAGGACATTCAGTTCCACTTAAGAGCCTTCTGGTCCCAAAGAAAGGATTCCCTCACCAAACTAGTTCCAGTGACTCGAACCCTGATCCAGGCCTTGCAATGGTGGCAGGATCAGGACAATTTGAGACAAGGGGTCCCTTTTGTCACTCAGTCTCATTCAGTGATACTCACCACAGATGCTTCCCTGCTGGGCTGAGGAGCCCATCTAGGGGATCTTATCACCCAAGGACTGTGGTCACCTCAGGAATCTCTGCTTCACATCAATCTCTTGGAACTCAGAGCAGTGTTTTTGGCAGTGCAAGATTTTTCCAGATCTCTGCAGAACAAGGTGGTCCAGGTCAGAACAGACAACACCACCACCATGTGGTACATCAACAAGCAAGGAGGCACTCGGTCTACAGCCTTGTGGACAGAAGCAATGAAGCTGTGGTCCCTGACCTATTCCCTGCAAACTTCTCTGATAGCAGTTCACCTCCCAGGGAAGGACAATGTCCTAGCAGATGCTCTGAGCAGAATATCCCAGAGCCATCATGAATGGACCCTAGATCCTATAGTTTTGAAAGTGATTTTCTCAAGATGGGACACCCCAGAGATAGATCTTTTTGCAACCTCAGACAATCACCAACTTCCTCTCTTTTGTTGCAGACCCCCAGTCTTGGGCTCAGTCCCCCTGGATGCTCTGATCCTGAATTGGGAAGGGAAATTTCTCTATGCTTTCCCCCCCTTCCCTCTCCTGTTCAAAGTGTTAGTCAAAATAAGGTCACAACCATGCAAAGTGATTCTGATTGCTCCAGACTGGGTCAGACAGCCTTGGTATCCCCTGTTGCTGTCCCTAGCAATCCACCTTCCCCTGTCTCTTCCCAGGAATTACAACCTTTTGACATCCTCTCAGGGGAGGATTTGGTATCTGAACCTTCGGTCTCTTATAGGCTGTGGACATGGCCTACCTAGACTTTAGCAAGGCATTTGACACAGTCCCACACAAATGATTAATATAAAAGTTAGCCAGCCTGGGAGTGGGTCCCAAGATGACAGCCTGGGTAAAGAATTGGCTGGAGAATAGGACACAAAGAGTAATAGTAAATGGAGTCCACTCTGAAGAAAGGGGGGTTACTAGTGGGGTACTGCAGGGTTCAGTATTAGGACAGGTCCTCTTCAATGTCTTTATAAGCGACATTGCAGAGGGACTGAAGAAAAGTATGTCTCTTTGCAGATGACACAAAGATCTGCAACAGAGTTGATGCACAAGGTGGGGTAGAAAGGATGAGAAGGGACTTGCAAGGTTAGAGGAATGGTCAAATGCATGGCAGCTAGACTCAATGCTAAGAAGTGCACAATGCACCTGGGAAACAAAACCCAGGGAGAGTACACAATGGGGGTGAGATACTAACAACAAAAAAAATGGAAAGGGACCTGGGGTAGTCATATCAGATGACCTAAAGGTGGGCAAGCAATGTGAGAGGGCAGCAAGGAGGGCTGGGGGGATACTGGGATGCACAGGGAGAGGCATCACCAGTAGAAAACAGGAAGTTATTATCCATCTGTACAGACAGCTGGTGAGACCCCATCTGGAGTACTGCATGAAGTTCTGGAGACCCAATCTCTGCAAAGATATAGACAGGATAGAAGCTGTCCAGGGGAGGGCAACTAAAATGGTGCAGGGTCTGCACCGGAAGACATATGAAGAGAGACTTAAGGAGCTTAATATGTATAGCCTCAAGGAAAGGAGGGAGAAGGGGGACATGATAAAAACTTTCAAGTACCTCAAGGGAATCAACAAAGTCCAAGAGGGTAGCATCTTTCAAAAAAAGAGGTGTGCAAGAAAAAGGGAGCACAATTTGAAGATGGGGGGCGGCTCAGAGGTAATTTAAGGAAGTATTGTTTCACAGAGAGGGTTGTGGATGCATGGAACGGCCTTCAGGAGGAGGTTGTGGAGTCAAAAACAGTGGTGGAATTCAAGCATGCATGGGACAGTCATAAGGCAATTCTAGGGGGTTGGGATAGGAAGAAGTAGGCTGCTGGTTAAGTAGAATCTGCAGCTTATCCAGTAGGTAGGGAAATGGGCAGACTGGGTGGGCCAAGCGGTCTTTATCTGCCGACAAATTCTATGTTTCTATGTAACTTTCCAGGCTAGTTTTGCTCTTAGCCCCCATTGGGGTCCTGAGAATTTTTGCAATGAAAAGTTCATATTTCAAACCATTTTCAAGATACGGGACCTGAAAGGCACGGCAGACACCGTTATGTTATCCTATGGGAAAAACCATCAACTTTGGAGTGCTGTAACTTTGCAGCCCTGTCATGTTTTGGCACCAAACTAACAAAGGGCACATCTGTGGGATGTTGGCTTTCTTCCTTGCAAATTTCAGCCCAAAAGAACAAACTGTTGTTTTACAGCAGGGTGGCAAAGATTTCCTAATGTTTTGGGCATAGTGTCGAAAATTACTTTCGGAAATCACAACACTTTTGAAAAAATATCATGAAAGTGTTGCATATGCCAAAGTACTTTGTGACACTACTTTTTACAAAAAATTTAAAATCTATATTTCTGGGGTGTTTTACCAACCAAAAAAGACATGGCTAGCATCCTCAGGGCTCGACTAGGTGAACACAACAAGAATTGTGTCCCTAGAGGGTCCTGAATTTAAATGCCAAGCATTTCTCTGACCACCAACTGAAAAAAAATAGCTGAATTAAGAAAGTAAAAGGGTTATTTGTGACAGTAAGAACTGCATTTGAGACAGTCGCATATTTTGTTAACTTTTCCTATAGACTATAATGGGATTCAGTGTTTTTTGAATAACTTTTGAACCATTTAATATTTTTTCACAAAATCTTTAAAAGGCACATTGGGGCCCCTGTCTGCATGTTCTTTGAGGTTTTTGGACCGATCGAGCAAACTGTGCGGGTTGTAGGCTCGAGCAAAAAATGCACAACAACCCATAATGTATCCGTTTTTTGGTACTCTGTAGCTCCGCAACCTTACATCTGACCATAACACAACTTGGCAGATCCAGAGATCTATGGTACCAGACAATGCATTACAAATTTCCGGCAAATCTGTTGTACGGTGGTAAAGTTATTAAGGTGCAGACTTTCAGATTTAACCTTAAATGGGGCACTCAACCCTAACGATAGTATATATATGAATCTGATAGGGGCTAATTTTCCATTATCTCTTGAAATCTAGTCAGAAAATATTGGTGGTGCAGCTTTAAATCTGGGAAAATGGTGATCACTGAATATGTATGAGTTTATTTGTGTGTATATATATATATATATATATATAAGACAAAGAACCTCTGTGCGCAAACACTGAGGCAAGGGTTACCCCAAAGGGCATTTGGCTGGGAAGCCAAGTTTCAAGAAAATACAAAATCACACATGCCCCCACAATGCAAAGCATCATGGGCTGCATATGCAAATCACCACAGAATGTTATGCTGGTCCAACTTTAAGCAGAATTGCATGGTGCAAAGGCCTCTCACACAGTTTGCAAAGAGTGCTAACAGAAGACATAGACACGTGTTTCGTCCTACCAGGACTCATCAGTATGCCTCGTCTGTTTGACACCCCAGTGGAATGGACCAGCTACCCTTAAGGCAGAGTGCCTTGGATATACTGTGGTGAACCCATTAAAATAAAAAACTATTTAAAAGACAAAGAACCTCTGTGCAAAACACTGAGGCAAGGGTTACCCCAAAGGGCATTTGGCTGGGAAGCCAAGTTTCAAGAAAATACAAAATCACACAAGCCCCCACAATGCAAAGCATCATGGGCTGCATATGCAAATCACCACAGAATGTTATGCTGGTCCAACTTTAAGCAGAATTATATATATATATATATATATATATATATATATATATATATATATTTCTGTGCTGTAATTAGTGGATGGCAAGCTGTTTTAGCAGACATTATGGTAGCATTTTAATTCTGAGCCCAAATGAATGTTGGATCTTACTGCTTTAGCAATGCACCTTAAGAGATACAATTGATAGCACCCCATGCTTAAAGTTTACAGTTTTGTGTGCCTTAAATCCCTTCCCTTAAATGTTTGCAGACCTTAAGAGAAACAATTGCTAGCACCCTAGGCATAAAGTGTATAGTTTTGTGCTGTTTAAATTACTTCCCTTAAATGTTTGCAGACTGTTTTCTACCATGGGTACATTCCTTTTACTCGTTGTGTGCATGGTGTAAATGAGACAGGCTACCAGAGTTTAATCTCTTTTAAGCAGCTTACTGAATCAACCTAGGTCTCAGACCTTGATTAAATCCCAAAGTCATTCCTGTATTCATGCTGCTTCCCCCGGTTTGCTTAATTTTTTACATGCCTCTCAATTTAAATCCAGCACTCCCCAGTATTCGATTTGGTCTAAATAGATCTTGCACCCAAACTGCACTCCCCGAGTCACTCCATTTAATTTTGGCACCATTCCTGTTTCAGCAGGCTCTCACCCCTTCACCCCCCCTTTGTTCTGATTCAGCCACTCCCATTCAAAGTACCTGCATTTAAGTGATATTCTGTTCTCCCTCTCGTCACAGACTATAGGCTCCCCCTGAGGGTGCCTGAGAGGGTCGCGAGGGCAGGAACAAGCAGCCCTCCCCCAGAGCTTCCACCTCGACATCAGGTACAAACTTCTAGGAGCAAGAGGGAGCTCCATAGTGCTCGGCTGGAATGTGTTGAACTGACCCCACCGACACTCCCCGTCAGCTGCCCTGCCATCCCCACCACTACCCATGGTGGGCTCATTCTTTTGTTGCTGGTACCACGTGTCGTTCAAAAACCTATCAGGTGCTTTCACCATCTGCTGAGTATCTCTGTCTGCCTCTAGTGGCTGCTAGCCCTCCAAACCTGCATTGTCAGTCTAGATTCCCTACTGCAGCCCCTACTCTTGCCCCTTGTGGCTCATATTGCAACTACACGCAGTAGTATTTAAACAATTAGCCAAGACCAAAATGAGGATGCTTCACTTAATATGCCTTCTTATACCAGCAATCCTCATCTCAACACCTGCCCCCCTTTAACACTCTTGTTAATTGTATCTCCCCCACCAAAATTACCTACTCTCTCCCCGTTCCCCAGGAATCACCGCCTCCTTCCCCTCCCCTGCATTTACCACCCCATCTCTGACTCCCCCTCTTGCCACTCTTCCATATTCCCCTCCTTCTCTCCCCCCAGTCCACCACTTCTTACCCTCAATATTCATTCACCCCTCCACTCCACTCACACCTCCTCCACCTGGAGGAGCTACTATGGTGCTTGAAGCTCTATGCCCCACCATTTAAACGCTGCTCAGGAGCACCCAAACACTCCCGTCTCCTCACATACTCCATCCTCCTCTTGCTGCTAGCAGGTGGCATACATCCCAACCCTGGCCCCTCTGTGTCCAAGCAAAGCCCAAACTCACCCCCTACTCCTTCTGGCCCATCCTCTTCTTTCTCTCCCCTGACTCACTACCTAAGGGTCTCTGCATCTTCCATCTCAATGCCAGGATCCTCCTCCCCAAATTGGATGGCTTTACTGTTTGGGTCACCCAATACAGCTCCGACATTCTCTGCATCATGAAATCGTGGCTATCTGCCAAAATACCCAACTCCTCAATTACCATTCCTGACTACAACTTATTTCATCAGGAGCGTGGCAAGAGGGGAAGGGGCATAGCACTATAGGTCAGGCAAGCCTTCTTGTGCTCTATCATCTTCAGTGAATCTTGCCCTTCTTCTCACAAATCCATTGTAGTGCACCTATCCTTTCCCTCCTCCACACCCCTCTACACTGGGGCTCTTTATGATCTGCCAAAGACCTAGCCCGATTTACTCTTTAATGCCCTCTTGTCAATCTCCTCTAGAACATCAAATGATGAACTTGTGCTTCTAGGCAATCTCAACCTCACCTGGCTCTTCCCCTCTGCCAAACACACCACTCTAAAAATCGAAGCCTTGAACCTCGCTCAGCTTATCCGGGAGCCTACCTGCCTAAACCGTCTGTCCCATAACCACATCCTTCTGGACTGGATCTTATCAACCCATCCCCACCGTATACCTGCCTCAGGTATTTTCTCTGATGCCCTAAGTGACCACAGCGTTACTTACTTCATCTGCAAAATCCACTCCCTGCTCTCTCATCACAAATTCATTTGGTCTTGCCCACTATACCTCCTGAATGAATACGCCCTGCAAAGCGACCTCTCAAATGCAGATTGGCTTCCAGTCCTTTCCACGTCTGACATAGACATTGCTCTATTCCTGTTTTGTGGTATCTTCCATAGTATCTGGGACCTACACGCACCCCTCAGGAAAGTCAGGGTAAAATGCTTCCAACCCTGGATCATACCTGACCTTATCACTCTGTGTCGCTCCAGGGACAAGGCATGGAGATGGTACAAAGTCTCCCATGACTCACGGGATCTACAATCCTACAGACATCTTAGAAATAAATGTACAAAGGCCATTCGGCTAGCCAAATCTTCTTACTTTAAAGCGCAGTTCTCACAGAACCAAAACCCCCACATGTCCTTTTGGAAGACAATCAACTCCCTTCTTGACCCATCTACTAAACAGAATTGTCCAGCCCTCAATATCGACCGGTGTACCTACTTGGATACTGCTTCCGTGGCTGAGCTCTTCAACAAATGTTTTGTCTCCTGTGTCCTCCCAAACTCCTCCCCTCCCTTCCCCAACCTGACAGCACCATCCCCTCCACCCTCTGGCTTCCTCTTTCCACCCTTCATACCACTGGAAACATACAAAGCACTTTCCTCCCTCACCATGACCAAATCCAGCCCTGATATTATTCACCCCAAACTTCTCCGAATCTCTGCCTCCACTATTGTGGCCCCTTTGGCTCACATACTCAATCTCTCTCTTTTTACACAGCTATTATCCCAAAAGCCTGGAAACTGGCCAAAATCATCCCTCTGTATAAAGGTGGCGATTCCTCCCTCCCAGGAAATTACAGGCCTATTTCGCTCCTCCCCTCCCTTGCCAAAATTCCGGAATCACTCATATTATCCAAACTGTCAGTCTTTCTCTCCTCCAACAGCTCCCTCTCCCCCGTACAGTCAGGGTTCAGAAAACACCACTCCACCATCACCTCTGTTCTATGCGTAACCGACTTCATCCTCTCTGCCATGGACAACAGCCTAGCCACTGCCGCCATATTCATTAACCTGTCCAAAGCCTTCGACTCTGTCTCTCACCCACTGCTACTCCACAAACTTAGTTCTTGTGGCATCCCCCAACCAGCCATCGCCTGGTTCCACTCGTATATCTATAACAGACAACAATCTGTTCAAATAGGCAATGTAATCTCTACTCCTCTCCCCATCGTATCAGGTGTCCCCCAAGGCTCTATACTTGGTCCCATCCTCTTCTCTCTCTTCATTAATGAACTTCCCTCCACCTGACAGTCCTCCAATGTGCATCTATACACAGATGATACTATCATCTTTGTCTCAGGCCCTTCCTTCAACTGTGTCTTCCCAAACCTCCAAAAAGACTTTAATAGAGTTCAGTCTTGGTTTCTTGACAACCTGCTTACACTCAATGCAAATAAAACTGTCACCATAGTATTTGGATCTAGGCAAAAGCTTACAACCCTTCCCCCCAGTGATCACCACCCTGGATGGCACTTCTCTGGAGCTAGTCCCTACTTTCAAGTACCTGGGTGTGTGGCTGGACAACCACCTTAACTTCTCCACCCATGTTGACTCCATTTGCTCCAAACTATGGCCAACGCTCACCATCCTTTTCCGCCATAAAGCCAGCCTGCCTAGCCCCACCCATTGCTAGCTCATATGTAAAACAATCTTATCTGTCATAGAATATGGTGACATTGTCTATGGAACTGTCCCAGCATCCTCTATCTTCAGATTAGATATCTTTCTCAACTCTTTCTGCTGCTTCACCACCGCTTCCCCCCACACTCACTCACTCACCACTGCCTACGCTACACTACACTCACCCTTACTCCGCTCTCCCACAGGAGAGTCATCCTCAGCACCTCCTTCACAGCTAAATTTTGGCTTGATTCCCTTCCCCCACCTCACTTCCCTCCTTGCACCAGCCACCTCCCTAACCTACCCACTTCACCACAGGGACACTCACACTTTTCATCTGCCCTGATCACACACTCTCAATGCCCTAGCTTCCTTTTCCTACCATCTCCCCCATCTCTGGAACAACCTTCCCTCTGAACTCCGCCAGGTCCATTCTTGTCCTGCCTTCTCTCAACTCCTCAAGCTCCTACCCTCCCCACCCTGCCCTAAATGCACCAATGATCCCAGCTCACTCCTGAGGCCACCTACAGTCACTACTCACTTACCCTAGCCCCAGACTGCAATCCCTGCCCCATCTCACTCAGTTACTCTGTATGCTCGTAATTTTGTTTATTATGTATATGTATTTTATTTCTTTGTAAATATTGACTGTACAGACTGTTTTGTATTCTTCACCATATGATACTCTCTTCTCTCTTTACTGTATACTCTGTACCCAGGTCACAGCTGGAAACAAGCCTAGGCTCAGTGTGCTTTTCCTGGTCATCAAAATTTTAAATAAAATAAATAAGTGTGTCATTCAAACACCGTTGCTCTACCCCCTGATGAAAGAGCCAGATAGCTTTGAATGTGCATGGGGTTGTTCTGTCGAGAGGTTATGCACTGCCTGCACTTTAATTTGAATATTTATTAAACCTGCATTCATCATTCAGCACTCTTTTGTGTGGCCTATTTGTTGTACTTGGTTGGGTGTAAGAGGACTGCACCTTAAGATGAGCAGTGTGGGTTGATGCTTTTCTTCTCTGATGTTCAGGAAAGCAGGGCAGCCAACCTTCAAATGCAGAAGCAGAAAATCCAAGAGTCCTGAGCACTTATGGTTTCCTATAGCCATAAAAACCTTTTTACCTGCAGCCATACCTTTGCATTTTGCACTTACTGTATTTGTTAGCTTTTTGCTTGCATTGGAGTATATTTGTATTTGGCGCAGTTTGCACTGTTACTGCTACTATAGAATTTTCAGCATTAAGCTGTGCCTGGCTACTAGTCTCCTTTGTGAATGTCTGCTAGCCAAGAAGGTGCTACTGGGCCTAAACCCTCCAGCTCTAACTCAATGCTTCCACCCTGTCACCAATGTCTACAACATGAAGGGCATGGCTGTGACTGCCTTTGAACTGTCTTTCTGCCTTTCTCAGCTGGGCAAGTGTTAATTTGCAGTTAAGGCCACTGGCTGGTTAAATGAGTTGCCTAATACCTTGCTCAATCTTCTTAGGTTTGACCAGTTTAAGACAGCACTATGTGAACTCGAACAGTTCAAAGTAACTGTTAACTGCTAATCATCCTAACTAAAGTTTCTCCAGGTATACTGTTTGGTCAGTGTCAGACTGTGGCTCTGCGGCCATTTACCATCATTGTGTTAGTTCTATACTGATTCTGCCCATCTGCCTTATTGTATAATTGTATGCAATTGATTCTAGCCTATTTATTGGTACTTGTTTGACTATATTTGCACTTGTTTGACTATATTCCACTGAAACTCACTTATTGTATTTGTTATGTTGCTTTGTAATGTCTGTTATTGATGTAAAACCTTTGTAAAGAGTACCTAAGCTCAAAAAGTACTATATTCTGTGAACATTTCAATAAATAAATATTAGTTTACATTTTGCAAATGCTGTGTCAATTTGCCATCATTCCAATGTACCATTAATTTGGGACTGGTGCTGATTGGAGATTGCTACAGGAACTGTGGTTTGTGATGTTGTTAGTGACAGTTTTGAATATCCCTTCCTGTGATTACCAAATTGTGACTGATAGCCAGCCCAGTGGCATGGAGGGGGAGAGACATCCATGCCTCACCTGCTGCCATGACAGGAACCCAGGTTTGATGCTGTTCTTTGTGTGCCAGGGGCTGGCCACAGAGAGGACTGAGCATCCAGAGGATGGCTCTCATCTTCTGGAAGGGAGGGTTGTGGGTTCTCAGCACTGGTCTGACACCTGGTGGAGGCTCAGGGCAATCAGTGCACTCTTGGGGTTGGAGTGATGGTGGCTGTTGACATCTCACACATGGTAACATGTGTGGTGCCTCTTTGACAGCATTGCATGTCCATTCCTCCCTGTGGAAAAAGAAAAAAATGGCCAGTTGAAGCATGAATGAAGTGGACCTCTCCTGGGCTCTGCACTGGACTATGCAACCCTCTCCCCACAACAGATCTGTTCAGCAGAGGGTGGTGCCCACCACTGGACCCCCCCCACCATGGGGGGGCTAAGCTGCGGGGGAAGCTAGGACCAAAGGCCCTCACTGGATTGATCTCTCCAGCAGCATGGCATCCCCCGATAACCCCGACCTGGGGAGTAAACCATGCAGGAACCTTGGATGGAGGCAGGTCCCTGTGTTTGCCTGTGACGTGGCTGAGGAGGTGGGTGTAGGGTCGGGCTGCACCATGGCAGGGGAACTATAAATTGATTAACCAAGAAAAAAAGGTAAAACAATGGTGACTAGTGGTATATTTTCTTTAAGATTAATTTTTAAACTCTTTTAATTGCCTTTTCAGTTTTGCAACACATAAAACATGAATAAACTGTACAACACAGGAGCTGTAAAATATATACACAATAACAAATAAATAATCAATGAACAACTTCATTTACTTTACCAGCATGGTACATGTGTAATGTAATTTTAAAATAGATTACATATCAAATATGCCTTATATACCATGTACTTATTTTAAAGTTTTGAATACCTTAATAAAGTGGAGCAGTGAGTTTTGTGATTTCAAACTCAAAGACGTCTAAATGTATATTTGATCACTCATATTAAGTGTTTTTAACAAGAAATTGTTTAGTTTATTTAAATGGTTACAGCCATTTCCATAGTTGAGGTAATGATTATTTCCGTAATTACATACTTTAATTGATAATTTATTCTACATACAGTTAGTGCATCTACTGTTTCTTGCCCAATGGTGCAAAGGGGCTGGGTTTTCTCCATTGTGCAATATTTTCTAGAAATGGAAATGCTGCAGGTAATGCACACAAATATACATTTTATGTTCGTATCTATTTTTTGAAGAAAGGGAGCCATTCATTCAGTGTCTGACAATAGTGATTTTGCCTGCCATGGCCAAATGATTGAACAGTCAAGTCTTAAATCTAGTGGCATCCTCTTTACTTCTCACAAGCCTCAAAAATGATTATTTTTGGTCCAAAATCAAAACTGATGTTAAAAATAATGTTCAGCTCCCTATCATTAGTGACCAGAAAGTGCTTGTTACATATTCATCAATAGTCTAGCCTGGAATCTTAATTTTTTATAGAGTTATGACACAAGTTTGTTGTATCTGACTGGATAGTGTTCATTACAACAAGGGAAAACATAGTCTGAAAGAAAATTACATATTGCATGTCTTTGCTTTTGATCAATACATTCTTTCTTCTATGACCTTAGATATATTTTACAATTGACAAAGTCAGAGGTGAACAAAAACTGTGAATTCTGAACTTACAGAAATTTTGCAAAATTTCACAAATTTCACTAAATGTTCTGAAATTCTGATTTTGGTAAAATCAGAATCTTCCAAATGTGATTGATGATTTTTTTCCCATTCCATTCAATTTTCTGGCTGAATTGCAGAATAATAATCATGAACTGTGAAATGACAGTTCTGAGGAATTCCATTCTGCATTTTAATACATTAATCCACAATACACCTAATTATTCTACAGTTCAGTGATTGGTTCTGCAGAATGTATTCTGCAGTTTAATATATTGATTGCAAACTGCAGACTGGAGGGTTTTTATTTCTGCTGCATCACAAATGCTAAAGATAATTTAAGAATCTGTTCTGTTACAATGAATTTGTGTTTATGCTGCATTTGAATAAAAATGAAATATTATGGTTTGTCTTGTTAGTTAAATTAGGTCTGTATGTAATGACAAGATTAACATGCAAGACACATTCAGTTTACATGTATGTCCCCCCCCCAAGCCCATATGTATAATTAATCTTGCATGCTTAGGAAATTAAAAAATATACATATTTGTCTTACTCATTAAGGTATACATTTTAAAATGCATTCCTTGTTTAAATGCTAGTACTACTGTGTTTGCCAGTAATATACAATTTCTAAATATTCTTGATCATCACTGCCACACCTAAACATACTCCTCCAGCTGCAGACTGACAAAAGCAAATCTTGATTTCAATTTTGAGTTTTAATTTTTTCAATAGGTGGCTAGCTGACTAGGCCAGATGGGTATGCCCCACATACGCCAACACCAACACAGCAAACTACATCCCTGTCAGCAAAACTGACACTTTGCTGACTGGTCACTGTTTTGGTGTACCTGAGACAGGGGTACACTGTCTGTCGGTCCTGCACCCCTGCCCTGAATCAACTCTAACTGGAGTTGAGAATCCTATAGTTGGGGGTTTTTGGAGGCAAAGCCCCTGATAGAAAAAATGGACTGGGAGACACACTGAAATCATGTAAACCACAACTTGTGCTTGACTTGATTCCATTTGCAAGATGCCGGTCAACAAAAGGGTTGTTGAACCTGCATCGTAGAGCCAGATGATGGTAATGCACAATGTTCACTCAAATGAATTGTTTTTATTGCTTGAATACATATAGAAAGCCATACATGTAACTGAGTAGGTTTTGGTAGAAAACAAACTTTCAGTTTTATAGTGAAGGGAAGGCAATATTCATGTATGCCAGTGGAAGCTGAGGTATATTGGCATTAAGACAGAACAACTATTTTATTGTTTAGAAAACCAGGATAGTTCAACATTTATTTTTTCACTGTGTTCCTGATACCACAAATGTTTGAAAAGTTAAGTAAAGTACAGTGAGGTTAATGATGTACTCAGTTTCAAGCAATGAGATACAGCAGTTGCTGTACTGGAATCAAAACCAGGTTCTCATTTTGTTTCTCTGACAACTAGGCTGTACTTCATAATGAGGGGACTGCTGTACTGTAGCAACAGAAATGACCAAAATCTGCTGATGTACTCATGTATTTTCTGAACAAAGAATATATATATATATATAAATCTAAATGTACTGTATATCTATATCTATCTATCTGTCTTTTTAACTACTATCTATTTATTTACTGTGAATTCAATTATGCCTGTATTTCTACTGTCTAACGGATGTGGACCCTTTGTAAAAAAGATTTCTTCCTGAAAGGTTGCTTCTGAAATTCCAATAAATAAATCAAATAAATAAATCTATCTCTCTATCTATAAAGCTATGCTTTGTAAAAAAAAAAAAAACTTAATTAATGCATTAGCTATGGTGGAAGCTGCAAACATAGGGAAATGTGGTGTTGCCCCACCATGCAAACAGCAACAGGCATGGGGGTGTGCCTTGGGGTTTTCAACCTTGTTGTCTTCCAGACATAAAAATGGAACAAGCTGATTGTAATCAGAATTACGATTTTCAACAGATTAGGCCTTTGGAGACACAATATAGAGACAGCGTACCATGTTTTTACTTTCAGGAAATTAAAATTGGTGAAGTTAAGAAGCAAATAAGACAGTTAAATTCACAGAAAGCAATAGGAATGGATAGAATAGAGACAACTTTTTTGAAAACTTCAGTAGAGCAAATAAGTCCAATATTGACGAAAATTTTCAATTTCAGTCTTCAGCAAAAAAGTTATCCAGATTTTTGGAAAAATTCCAAAATTGTCCCTGTTTTCAAGGGAGGAGATAAGAATAATCAATCAAATTATTGACCAATAGCTCTATTGTCGATTGTCTCGAAGGTCTTTGAACACCTGGTCTGTGCCCAGTTATATGAATATCTGGAGAAGTATAAACTCTTGACTGATTGTCAGGTGGGCTTTAGGCAGGGGAGGTCGACGGACACTGCCCTGATGGATTTCCTGGACTCTGTGGCAAGTGACCTCGAGGCCCAGGAATCTGTTGGGGCAGTGTTTGTTGACCTCTCGGAAGCTTTCGATTTAGTTGACTTCAACATATTGATAAAAAGGTTGGCTCAGATGGGTATATCAGAATCTGTTCAGACTTGGATATTATCATACCTGACCGAACGTACACAACAGGTATTCATAGATGGAACAATGTCAGATAAAGGTTCAATCTTGGATCCCCTATTATTTTAGATTTATACAAATTCTCTTCCATCATGTATTCAAAATAGTAAGATATATTTGTACGCTGATGACATGGCCCTTATAGGGAAAGCCAAAAATCTGGATGACTTACAAAAATATTGCAATTTGATTTTGACATCCTACAAAACTATTTAATTCAATCTAAAATGGTCCTTAGCGCTAAGAAGACTCAGGTAATGCTTTTTCATCCTAAAAATAAACTGCCTCATCAGACATTAAATATTTTTTCTTTAAGTGGTTTAATGTTAGAACAAGTTTGGGTATATAAGTATCTGGGAGTTTATATGGATAGTTCTCTTACTTTTTCTTTTCATATTACAAATACAGCTAAAAAAGTTAATTCTAGATTGGGTGTGAAAAGAAGGAAAACATCTATATTACCGAGAGAGACAAGAAATAGAGTGACTGTACAACTACTCTTACCAACATTAAAATATGGTAGTTTAATATACCCGTTTGCTCCTAAATATTTATTAAATAGTTTAGATAAAACATACCTTAGAATAGCGAGATATATAATGAAATGCCCGTATAATACCCACCATTGTATTTTACTTCAAGATCTTGGTTGGGATTCCCTTGCAATTCGCTGGAAAAAACTTGTAGGGTACAAAGCCTTTTGTGAATATGGAGGGAAGGTTAAACATGGTGCAATCTCTCTTGGTGACCCTATTTCTGATAGATACAACCTAAGGAATTTAAAACATAGATGTCAAAAGGTTCCTCTAGAATTAAATGTCTATAGTAAAATGAAACAACATTTCTATTTGCTGAAAATATGGAATGAAATAGATCCAGATATTAGAACTGCTGATAGTTTTAACTAATTTAAGTACTCTCTGAATATTATTTGGGAGATAGATGTATTTGTTATGGTGTTTTTTAGATTAAATAAATCCCTTTTTCTTATTTTTCTCTCCATCCCTCCCCTTTCTTTTGTTTTTTTTATTTTGTTTGTTTCCATTTCCTTCCCTCTTCTTTTTTCTTGATGTCTTGTTCCAATATGATAATACTGACAATGAATATAATTCTTCTGTATGTTATTAGACATCCATTCCTTTGATTTGTCTGGATAATGCATACTTAAAGTATGATAAAATTGTTGAATTTCTCTGATATATTGTGTATTTATACATGTTTTTTGTAATGTATGTATGTGGAACTGTTTGTTATACATGTAAGATTTGTTCCTGTAATATAATATTACATGATGTTTCTGTTCTTTGAAACTGTATTCTTAAAACAGGACAACTTTGATAAATAGGACCCTCGGTCCTAAAAGTTATTATCCTGTCAAAAAATAAAAGTTTTTATCTATCTATCATTTTTATCTATCAACCTTAACGCTCACTCCATTTCATCAATGAATAAGTTAAGATGAGTACAGTACATGAGAATGGAGTGAGCGTTAGGGTTGACAACCCCAAGCCACACTCCCCATGCCTGTTGCTGCCTGCATGGAGGGGCTGATATGTTAGGTTTGGAATCCCTAATGCCATATTTCTCTACTTTTGTAGTTTCAACCCTAACTGGCAAGTAAGAAGGTAAGTAAAATTGTATTTCTTTAGTGCCCAATTCAAGAGGCTCTGGGTGCTTTACACAGGTAAGGTGCAATGAAATACAGTACAAACACAGTCAGACAGTCAGAAAACACAATCAGAAATATCAGGGTATTCTATAAATTAGATCTATAAATAAATAATTATAAAATGATAATAAAACAGTTCAGCAGTAAATAAAACTATAGAACTATAGCTGGGTTGGATTAATAAAGTTAGTGCATTTACAAAGCTTTTGCAAAGGATGTCCTTACTTTTTGAGATAGTATAATTGTATTCTTATTTGCCAGTGTGAGTGCACCTGTGCTCCCATCCATCCATAATTTTTGAGATAGTATAATCATATCCTTATTTTTCTGTGGCACTCCCATCAATCCATAATCGTATCCTTTTTTGAATGTGGGACCACAGGGCCCTGCACTCCCATCCCTCCGGAAACACATACATGCATGTTGTCATGGAAGCATTGCAGCAAAAACTACAACCAGATTGTCACAATAGCCTTGTTATGAGCCCATGTCATGAATGCTGGGCTGAGACTTTGAATCCTTCCCGAAATGTCAATCCATGCCACCACAACATCATTCCATGCCAGAGGAGAGAAAAGACACTGTGGCCAGGATTTAAAAAATGACAGCTGTCACATTCATGATATGAAGTAAAAGATGGCTATGTTGAAAATTTGGGGTGAAAATATTGAAAATGGCAAAAGTTAGGAGTGAACGTAGTGAAATGTCAACAGATATGCATAACTTCACCATTTTTACATATTTTGACCCCACGTCTTTAACCAATCCTTTTTTTGACCCCACCTCATGAACAAA
This sequence comes from Neoceratodus forsteri, assembly GCA_016271365.2. Taxonomy (NCBI): domain Eukaryota; kingdom Metazoa; phylum Chordata; order Ceratodontiformes; family Ceratodontidae; genus Neoceratodus; species Neoceratodus forsteri. Next base: position 4,208,706 of record JADMNL010000045.1, on the reverse strand, counting down.
AACAGTGAAAATTTTCAAATAATACCCAAACAGTGATTTTACCAAGAAATTGTGAAATTGACTTTCAGAATGGATTTTCAAAATTACAGTGACATTGTCCACAAGGCAGGGTCATCAAAATGCTGTGTTGAAAACTTGGTGTCAAAATCTGCAAAAATGGCCAAGTTATGTATCAAAGTTGAAAACCCCATTGAAATACATTGGACTGCACTTACCTTACTTTCTCAAATTGCAGTAGCCGGTTCCAGCAGCAGTGGAAAAACAAAAACAAAAAAACATGACTTCAGAACTTCCTAATTTCCAAAGAATGTTATAATAATAAAACCGTCCTACCTTGTATTAATGATTTGCCTTTTTAACCTGAAAAAAAGGCTTTCCCCTTGCCACCCCTGTTAATTTTGTACATTTCATTGGCGTTTAGCGGTAGCCCCCATCCTCCAATTGCCATCCTGATATTTCTAAATGTTTCCCTGGTGTCTAGTGGCACCCCCCACTATCAGATTTTATATATTTTTTTAAATATTTTCCTTGGTGTCCAGTGGTACCCCCACCACCCTCATGTGCCCAATCCCATAAAGTATTTCTATCTCTGGCATCTAGTGGGCTCCTCCACACTCTGATGCTCATTGGCATCTACTTTATATTTGTCCCGGTGTCTAGTGATACCCTCCATTCATCCAACATCCAAAGATTAGTACAAAAATGAAACTGCCCATTGTTGTCTTAATGATTGTTTTAACCTGAAAACAAAAATCCATCAGTGATGCTTGCCTGCCCCACACCCATCCTCCCATTGTGCACCCACCACCCCTACCCACTGGACCCCCCCACACACACACCCTCATTCACCTGAACTGGTCCTAGGGTGAGGATCCACTCTCTGATCAATAGCATGTCTTGCTGTTGGAACCATTGACTGCTGTATGAGAAGTAAGGTAACTGCAGTCCCACTGAAATTCATTGAACAGCAGTTACCTTACTTCTCAGACAGCAGTCTCTGGTTCTGGCAGCAATATGTGTCCTTGATCAGAGACTGAATCTTTACCCTGGGACCAGTTCAGGTGAATGAGGGTTTGTGGGAGGGTCCAGGGGAGTGTGGGGTGGTTGGTGCACAGTGGGAGGTTGGGTGGGGGGGTCAGATGAGCAACACCTGGACACATTTTTTAGAATTAAAAAAATCAGTAAGACAATGAGGGATGGTTTAATTATTATGATATTGTTCCAACATGGGACAATGGGGAGGTACCACTAGAGACCATGGCAAATATAAAGTAGATCCCAATGAGCATCAGAGAGTGGGGAAGCTACTAGACATGAGGGACAAAAATACTTCATAGGATCAGACATAGGAGGATGTGGGGTACCACTGGACACCAGGGAAAATATTAAAAACAATGAAATCTGAGGGTGGGAGTTACCACTATATACCACGGAGACACTTAGAAATATTGGAATGGCAATCAGATTGTGGGGGTTACCACTAGACACCAGGGAAATGTGTCAAAATTTATGTGGATGGCCAGGGGAAATCCTTTATTGTGTCTTTTTTCACAATTTGTGAAAAAGGAAATTTCCTTTTTGCAAATTGCAATACATCATCCTTTGTCGAGTCTGTTGTTTCTTAATTTGTGAAAAAGGATTCCAGAGAATGAAAAAAGACATGAAAAAAGATTTGAACATGTTAAAAAACAGATTTGCAAGTCATTTTATTTTTTTAAAACAGTAATACCAGACTCTTGTGAAATGGATCCCGATTAACAGAACAGATATGTTGGTTTGTGGTAAACCCATAATTTTTTTGAGTTATTTAATATTATTTCCCTCTCTGATTGGAAACAAGATGGTTGCAGCATGGAAAAAGATTCACCATTTGTGCCACAGGAGGATGTCCAATTTGCTAAAAAGGATTACTTATTTGCGACAAAGGATTTTTTTCAAGCAGGACATCTTACTGGAGAGTGAAATTCCCATTGAAAATAATGACAAACTAAAATTTAATAACTTTGGAATGGATTCATGGTTTTTCACTAAAATCTTCAAAAGGCAAGTCTGTGGCCCAAAACCTTTCCACCTGAAAATTTCAGACCAAAATCACAAGCCATTTTTGTGCAGCAGCATGACAAAGAAATGACAAAAAATGGTCATTTTCAAATTTTCCCATACTCTGTATATCCGCACTCACTCTTCCAACCAGAGCAGAACTTTTCTACATTGAGAGATCCTTGGTCCCTGATAGCTCATACAAAATTTCATGTAAATCACTTGAATGTTTTTGAAATTATTAAAGTGCTAAATGTTGAGTTTAACAAAGAAGTGGAGGCTGAACTCTAACTATGGGGGTGCAACTGCGCCCCTAAATATATAGATAGATAGATAGATAGATAGATAGATAGATAGATAGATAGATAGATAGATATAGATATAGACATAGACATATATTAATGCAGGAACGATTGCAATTCTAATTACCAGTGGGGGTGGGTAGTGAGCGCTTTGCGTTATGTAAAAATGTGAATTCTACATATAGACACTTAACTTTTTGGCTTTTTTAAATGAAGCTGCAATGTTTTTATTGCCCTGCTTGAAAGTAAATAACACAATGTTTGCATTATTGTCCATTTAGACTTTTTATTTTGATATAATGTTCAGGCTGTTTTGAAGGGCTTGGGTCTTGTCACTACTGCAGACTATTAAAATAATGGTAAAAAAAGCCTGCTATCTACGTTTTTACTTGTATCCTGCTTACAATTTGGTAATGAAAAGGAGGCTAGGGAATACATATAAATTAGATGCAAAAATTGATTACATGCAGTGAGTACATATAACATAATTCATCGCTACTGCAATTGATTTAAGTTTATTTATACCAGTAATTGATATCACATATAAAAACACAATGTAGTGCAGTTATCATGGAAATGCAGCACAGCACTGGACTATAATTAAGCAATAAGCCATGACAGGGTGTGTATTGGGGCAAGATAATGACCCATCTTCGGTTTGTCAGCCACTCAGTAAGTGCCATTATCCCACCATAAAGTACACTCTGAAATATCTTACTGTGATTATAAAATGGGTCAAGGATTTAAGGATATTTTTTTGGGGGGTGGTGGTGGTGGTGAAAAATATTGAAAAACAAAATAATGTTAAGCATTTTAATGATTTTTTTAACCATTCATCCACCCAAACAAAACAGTTTCAGCACATTCCAGCATATGGCATACCATCTCAGACCCAAATGTAATGCACAGGTAAATACATTTTTTTCAAATTAGTTTGTATACCCTCATTTTCACAAACTTACCCCTGTTTACCTCTTTCTGCACTTTTCCTCCTCCTTTGTTATATTATTTCTTCCCTTTTTCCTACCTTGTTTCTGTTCTGTCTTTACTATACTCAATCCCTGGAATGTTTACTATGGATGGAATACAAAAATTCAAATCTCCACTCAGTTCTGGCAGCAGAATGTTCACTCACTCACTCACTCACTCACAGAATGCCTCAGATGGAGCCCAGGCATCTGTGGTATCTGCAGCAAGTTAAAGAGCAGAGATTTCCTGGTAAGCAAGTAAAGATGGGGTATGGTCAACAAAGAAACACTCAGAAATTAAAATGGTAAATTTGTGGTGCTTCATTTTAAAATGTATATATATACATAAGAGTAAGAAGATAATTATGAAAGGAGCTAAGGTTTTAACTATTTTTTTTTATTTAGGGCAGTTTTATTTTTAGGGCCTAGTTGATACTTTTAAGTGAACAAAGGTGGCAGCCACATTTGTGATGGCAGTCAGGGATGTGTAGTTAATACTCATTTTATCGTGAAGGTGCTGATGGATCTTCATTCAGTGATGTTGTGCTGAGACAACAGCGCAGGTAAAGATGGTCCTCAGCCATTCAGGTTTCACAATTTTTCAAACTTATTTTATAATAACATGTGCATGTATCATGCTTAGAGGTGTTATGGTGATGAGTACTCAGCATATATATTTATGCCATCCAATCAAATGCACATATACACACACATACACATGCATGTGTGCACATGCATAGACACACACACACAAAGCAATAGAAAGCAATTCTTGAGAGAAATTGTTGCATTCAGTATTAGATGCACTTTTTATAGGGGTGGTAGACCTGAGCTTGATGTGGACCTTATATATATATATATATATATATATATATATATATATATATATACACACACATTTAATTTACTAATTATAGCATTTCTAATCAGTGACAGAATCAATGGATGAGATATCAGTCTAGGATAGGAAATAATTGTCATCCTTAATGAAAATGTATTTTCAGCATTACTGAGTTGCAGGGCAGTAACAATTTCTCTTGCTAATACAGCTGTTACAGTGTGAATATATGGAAGCATTTATGGTAACTAGTGCTATGCAAAAAAAAAATCTTTCACTGGCAGAATTTCTATGAAAGTCAGACTTTCACTTTGGCAAAAGTTTGGAAATCATTTTGTCAACTTTTGCAGAAATTCTGACTTTGAACAGTGGAATAAATTTATTAATTGTGGGTTATTAAACTGCATAAAAAAATTCTGCATAACTGATCACTGTTTGTGGTTGGTTCTGTGGATTTTTTCCATGGTTTAATAGATTAATTTGTAATTCATTCCACAGTTCAGTGAGTTCTACCTCAATGGGCCCCTCCTGTCTAGTCACCTTTACTATGCCTCCCCACAAAAAATACCTCAGTCTTCTGGGAATGTGTACCCAGCTTGTGAGATGTGCCCCATTTACAATTTGGTTTTACCCAACCATAATCTATGGAAGCATACAAAACTATGATGATGGTGTTTGTGAGGCAACCACCTGTGAGACATTTTAATCTCAGATCCCACCCCATTCCTGACCTGTCTCAAAAATAATGGCAACTACTGTGGATGTGGGTAGGATTCCTGCTCGGTGCAATTCAGGCTATGCCATGCTCAGATGAACAGCAGGTGCATGCCAGCATGTTTGATGATAAAAACAGGTCTGTGCACAATAATCTGGAAATAAATTTGCAAATTTGCTCCATAGTCACTGTGGTGATTCCTAGCTACTCCATGACTAAAACCATCTTTTCTGTGTGGCATTTGATTTGTTTTGGTTCAATAGGAAGTCTGTTTGAACACTGATTTTGCACTACTACAAAGAACATCAAAGTTCCATGCACTTCATGAGGGCTCACAATAAGATGTGGAAAATAATTTGTGTTTGTCCCAAACTTTTTTTGTTTATTATGCTCACATAAAACTCACATGAAAAATAAATGGAGACAACACAAAGCAAAATATGAACAGACATGGCCCACCACACAAGCTCCACACTTTGAGTCCACCTATTCTTCCTTAGGGGACATGGCTTAACTGGGAGAATGTCACTTGTTTCTTTCTTTTTTAAATGACACAACACAATATGATATAAAAAAAGAAAATCAACCATAATAAATTTTCCAGACAGGCTTCTGAAATCACCGAGCACTCTCTAAAGCTATATATTAGCATGAACAGATCACAAACCTCACATTCATTTAGCTTCTTGCATGTATGTTTACTGAAAAACTGGATTATGATCGATAGGATTCAGATTTCCAATTTTATGACAAGCATAATGTCGATTTACTGAAATAATTCAACAAAAGCAGTTGTTCCTAACATAGTACACTCTGATAGTACAATGGCACTACATCTCTCCCCCCCCAAAAAAAAGCCAACAGTAACTCAGATGAAGTAAATAAAAAAAAAGTAGGCAAGAATTATTTAATTTAAAGAAAGTAACAGCTTAATGCGATAACTAACTGATGACTGTGATTAGACAATCCACTCTGCTAAAGCTGTTACACTTTGTAGGAATGTCAGTAAAAGGCAGGTTCATAGAATGGGAAAAGACATCTGACAGCATTTTGAAATAACAATCATGTTTTGTTGTCTACATAGGAAAAAGATTGCAGCTCATGGATAAATTACTCATTAATGATAACTAAGAATGACATCCAAAAGTCAGTCAACCAGTAAAAAAAAAGTAAAGTTTATTACCAACAGGTACTAGAAATGAGTTATTTATTTAGAGACCACAACAATGCTCTATTGTTAGCTCAAATGGTGATGATACTTAGAACGTCTGTTTAGTCCAGCTTTTTGGGTGCATGAAAATGAAATCTTGGTGCTGGGGTATCAGACTGGCTACAGTTATAAAAGAAAACAACACAACAGGAAACCAGAAGTCACATGAGAGTAATAAATAAGATTTTAATAACATTTTCACAATTGTTAGACTACAGTATTTACACACTAAAATCAGTTCATGTCCCCTTTAAATGCTGAAGACTCATGAATATTCATTTAATTAACTTCAAGCCCCAAATAATACATATCTAAAAAAAAGTACAAAATCCACAATATTTGCAAATGATCTGGTGCAGAATATACCCTTGAATACACTTGGTAGGTACAATGTCATATTCTAATGCCCACTGTACAAAATAAAAAATGATGGAGTATTGCTGTATATACATAATATATATATATAGACAGATATTAGAGGTAGAAAAATCAATTTTATCAGTTAGTTGAAATTCTATTAGCAACAGTGAGGAGCTCTAGTGTTAGCTGAAAGCCCCCTTCTTGACTTTCCCCTTAGCTCATTTCCACCGGGTGAGTCGGGTGCGCATTTGGTCAAGCTGCACTAAATCTCACCCCATCACATGTGTAAAGAAGCAGAGGTATAGGAGAATGGGGTGAGAGTTAGGACCAATGACCCCAATGCGCACTCTGATGCCGTTGGGGGGTAGGCTGGGGGCAAGGGGCTTCAACCCAACACTGAATTTCCTCACTTTTGTCGCTGTGGAACAACCCTAACTGATGCATTAAATTGAGTTTTTGCCTCTAATTTCCTCCTTTTTGAGAATGATAATGAGAAATAGTGAATGTAATGTGGCAGCAGGGGTGTGGGGCCCGCTCCCGCCACGTGATGTCTTGTCACATAGTAACATGGTGCCCGCAAATGCAAATGGTAATGAGCATGGTGAAGCAAAGTGAAACAGAAAGAGAAACAGTACTGTAGACACAAATGGTAAAAATAACGTAAATGCAAACACAAATGAAAACACAAAGGGTAACACACTTGGTGGCGTAGAAGGGAACAGTAAGTGAAAGGGGTACGGAACCGCAAGCAGAAGTTGTAACGATAACAGTAATGTAAGCACACAGGCTGGTTTTCCCCAAAAGCTGCATAGAGAAAGACAGTGAGTACAAAGAATGTATGCATAATAATGGGTCTCGGAGCAGAAAATGAGGAGTTGGAATACTAAATTGCTTATATCTCAGGAACCCTACGACGAATAAAAAAAATCTAAAAGTCATATGATTTATGACTTTGCTGGCTAGTTTTGTACTTAGCTCCTGGTAAGGGACTAAGCATTTTTCCGATGAAAAGTCCGTATCTTGCACCATTTCCGAGATACGGGCCCTGAAAGGCGAGGCGAACGCCATAATGTTATCCTATGGGAAAAAAGGAGAAGTTCAGAGTGCCATAACTTTGGCTTCCTGTAATATTTTTTCACCAAACTACTGAAAGGCACATCTGTGGGATGTTGGCTTTCTTCCTTCCAAATTTCAGCCCAAAAGACCAAACCATTATTTTGCAGCAGGACGACAAAGGATTCCTGTAATGCGACAGACGCCGTAATGTTATCCTATGGGAAAAAGTGTCAACTTTGGAGTGCCGTAACTTTGCCTGCTCTGTAATATTTTTTCACTGAAATACTGAAAGGCACATCTGTGAGATGTTGACTGCGTTCCCTCTAAATGTCAGCCCAAAAGACCAAACAGTTCTTTTGCAGCAGGGTGGCAAAAATTACTGTCATTTTCCCACAGCCTGGAAAAGTACTGTCGAACTTTGCAAAAGCTTTCGCAAATTCATGCAACACTGTTGCAAATGCAAAAGTACGTTGCCAAAGTACTTTTCCCAGAAATCTGAAAAACATATTTCTGGGGTGTTTTACCCCAAAATAAAGACATGCCTAGCATCCTCAGGGTCCGACTAGGTGAATACAAAACAAATTAGGTTGCTAGAGGGTCCCAAATTTAAATGCCAAACATTTTTCTGATGACCAACTGAAAACAAAATGGTGGATTTACGACAGTAAAAGGGCCATTTGAAAAATTAAAAACTGCATTTGCGACACTGTCGAACTTATTGTTAACTTTTCCCATTGACTTATAATGGGAAGTTGTTTTTTGAATAACTTTTGAACCATTTAATATTTTTTCATGAAATCTTCAAAAGGCACATCAGGGACCCTGGCTGGATGTTCCCTGAAGATTTCAGACTGGTCACACAAACCTTGCGACCTGTAGAGATGAGCAAAGAATTGCAAAAAAGTGTAAATGTGCGCTCAGATCACGCTTAATAACTCCGCAACTGTTATATCCAAACAGTACAAAAGTAGGCAGGTCCCAAGATGTATGGTTCTTGATTGTGTATCCCAAATTTCAGGCAAATCTGTTGAACGGTTGTAAAGTTATTAAGGTGCAAAATTTTTGGTTTAACATGTAAATGGCTCCTCAACCCTCACTATGGTAGCACTACCGTGCTACCATTTAAATTGTAAGGCAGTGGCTTATGTGATTCTCTGTCTAGTATGATAAGCAGAGCTGCTAGCAAGAGCTGGCATAAAGTAAAAAGATGTACAGTGACTAAGTGATAGTGAAAGAAGTATAAAGTAACAGAAGTTAAATGTGGCGAGGAAATGTTCAGTTTAATATATATATCTACCAGTCATGTGCTCAATTATTGTGTTAATGTGGATCAGTTTGATTGCACTGTTTTGTTTGTTACGGTTGTAAGCATATTTTGTAGCTTCCAATTTATTATTTAGATTTTAAAAAGTTGCAGTTAATTAGAAATAAAACTAGTAGGGGAGATCAGCAGAGGATGAGAAGAGGTTGTGTAGAATTTGATTTTAGCTGCAGTCGGGAATAATACACGTGAACTGCAGAATGACAGTTCTGCGGAATTCCTCAGAATAGTCTGTCTGCAGTTCATGTTTATTATTCTGCACTTCAACCAAAAAATACTGCAGAATGGGGTGTATACTCAGGATACACTTTTGAAAGATTTCCAATTCATGAAAGGAAAAAATTCAGAAAATTTCGCAAAAGTTGAGAAATTTCACAAAAGTTCCACTGAAGCAGAGTTCGCAACTTTCATGCAGCACTAATGGTAACTGTTGAGTTGTGGGGGTATTCTGTGAGATGAACTAATTGCAATGTTGTTTCCATGTGGAATTTGAAACAGACAAATATGTGAGTACAGCTGGCTCCCTGATAGTTACAAGAGCTTGATTTGTCAAAGAGACTATCTTTCTATGTGCCTAAATATGATAAAATCTTTTTGTCCAAGTTTGACAATCTACATGAGCTCATAAAGTGCATATCTTGCAGATATGATTACTTATCTGGGCCCTATGAGATATGAGATATGAGATATTGACCATACCGTGGTTCAGTAGGTTTTTGTAGAGCTATTCTTGTGGACACTACAATACTCAGTGTGCTTTGAGATAACAGAGTGTGTGTGACCAGGGCTGTGTTTCCTTTTCTCAGAGAGCACATTGGAGTAGTCACCATTATACATAGAAGTCATTTGGGACTGTTATATTGTGCAATTGCAATCAGGAAGTTTTGGGATTTTCTTTTCTTTTTTGGGGGGAGGTTGAATAAGAGGTTTGTGCTACACTATGACATACCAATTCAAACACATTGCAAGCCTCCTTTAGAAGACACATCTGTGTGGGTCTGTTTTACCAATAATAATTGTCTGTCTTAACAAACAAATAAATATTGTTTTTGTTAGTGCAGGCAGACTACTTAATACTGTTATTGCTAGTGACCGCAATAATCCCATATCATTGTCTGTCACCATACACTTGCACATTAAATTAAACTGCAATTGTCAGAATCTGGAGCCTATTGAACTTAATCTTAATTTTTGTTTTTAAAGTGCATGGTAGTTAAACCCCAAATTTTGTACTTTAATAACTTTGCAACCTTTTCATCAATTTTTTCTGCAATTTTGCATGTGCTATCTGGTACCATAGATCTCTGGGTCTGGCAAGTTTTGTTCTGGTGGGTGGTGCAGTTGCATAGCTGTGGAGTGCCAATAAATGTGAAATTTACCATTTTGGTGCAAATTCTTTGCTTGGGGCTATGTCAAAATGGTTTGGAGGTCTGGTCTGAAATTGTCAGGGTATATTGGGTCTGGGTCACGGATGTGTCTTTTGAAAGTTTGGTGAAAAAAATATTAATCCATTCAAAAGTTATTAAAGTTTAAAGTTTCCCATTATAGGCTATGGGAAAAATATATGCTCACCAGAAAAGCACTTTTTCCTTTCACAAAAGCACTTCTGACTCTCGCAAATGGGTTTTGCACTTTCGCAAGGCTGCCATCTTATTTTCAGTTAATGATGACTAAAAAATGCTGTAATTCAAAAAATCCTGGTCCTTGGTAAACACCAGCAGTTGTGTTTACCTAATCAGGGCCTGAGAAACACAATCCTGGTGTAAGATTTTAAAAGTAGTGGTTGGAAACATGTTTTGGGCATTTTGCTGTTGAAAGTGTCAGAAATCTGTGACACTATGCTTGCGAAAATGTCGCAAATGCGGCACTTCCGTAACCTTTGTATTTCAAATTTGCCACGTTTTTCATGAACACTGATGCAAATTTGTGGCACTAGATGTATAAAAAAAAATGGTGCCTGGTAGAATGGCCAAAAACACTTCTGGACATTTCTTAAAAAAAATAATGCCAGCATCTGATTCCTCAGTCCCCGTTTAGGTAAACACTTGTTCACCTAAGAAAATGCTGATTTTCCCCTTTTTCAGCCTGTAAGGGGAAAGGGGCTGAGGACTCTTAACATTTAATAAATGACATATCCTAGCATTGGGATGCCAAATTCCAAGGCTGGGAGTATAAGAACAATGTATGACTGACCTCACCATTGTTGGACACTGGGGATCCCACTCCCAGTGTCACCAGATATTGCCAGATATTTCCTACACCCCCTACTATGTGACGCTGGGGATCTCACTCCCAATGTCTGAATATGTCACGTAAACCCCCCAGTACTATGGGACACTGGGAGTCCACTCCCAGTGTCCTCAAACAATGTACAAATACTTGTCAACAATGGCATGCCCAATCCCCATGCTGGCAGTAGCCCCCTGCCAGTGTGGGACACTGAATAGCCCTTCCTAGTGTCCCCAGTTGCCGTACCCCCCAGTACTGTGGGACACTGGGGAGATGTTTTTTTCCTGTAAAAAAGAAATTGGTCCCTTATCATCTCCCCTGTCCCTCCCCCATCCTGACCCTCCCACTGAACACCCACCCACCTTGACCTATACTTACCAACAGAGGTCGGTGGCTGCTATCTTCTGTGTATCAGGACACGTCTGCACTCTTCTAAGCCAAACCATGAACTAAAGAAGAAAGGTAAGTGCCATATAATGAATGTCTAGGGCATTTTGAACTAATGTTGATATCGCAGCCATTTTATGGAATATTTGCACCAATTTTTCAACATGGACTTTTTGGGACCCCACCTCATGAACACTGTTACCGATGTTTTGTTAATCAGACCTGTAAGATGATTTTGCAGTAGCTGCATATAATCACATTTTAAGACTGAGTAATGAAATTACAGTGCCAGTGTTCATGAGGTGGGGTCCCAAAATGCCTATGTTGAACATTTGGGACAGAAATTCTAACAAGCGCATGAGTTAAGTGTGGTTATTGAAATTTTTCTACACACACATGCAACTTTGGAAATTTTTAATGTTTTCAATCCAAATTTTCAACATAGCCATTTTTTCACACACCCTCATGATCAGTACAGCTGTCATTTTTCATATCCTGCCCAAAATGTGTTCTCATACCTGTGGCACAGAATGGCACATTCACTGCATGAAGTCACTTTTTGGGACCATGGAACAGAGTGCCAGTGCTGATGAACTGGATTCCCTAAAAGCCCATGTTGAACATTTGGTGCAAAAATACCATAAAAATGCCCACGTTACATGACATCATTGAACTGTTTCTATGTACATGCAGAACTTTGGCTGTTTTTAATATTTTACTCCAAATTTTCAGTGTAGCCATTTTTACACAACACCTCTTGAACAGTACAGCTGTCATTTTTCACATCCTGCCCTTAATGTGTTTCTACACCTGTTGCACAAAATGGCATTTTGCCCTGCATTACTACATTTTCACCTATGGGGTTATGAGGTGGTGCAATAAGAAAATCATGTTGGAAATTTGCGGTCAAAATATGAAAGCATGACATGTTATGATCATTCATTGCAATTTCACTATGCACACTCATTATTTAACAAAGTCTGAGTGTTAGACCATCAGAAGACTATTTTTATATTATTATCTATTTTAAGACTACACTGCTAATAGGGGCAAGTAGTTTAAAAGTGGTTTAGAATAATGCTTGTCATGTCAATGACAGAACAGCAGCACATCTGAAAAAACAGTTAACAATTCTCTATAACCAGTAGGACAGTTTACCAATCTGCAACAACATTTGGATACAAACTGTGTCTCTTTCTAAATGTTGTCTTTACAAATTGAAGCATTGATATTAAAAAGCAATCTAAGATTATAAGAGAACTGCCCTGAATTAATGTAAAATTAGTGTAACCGGACTGTTAGAATAATAAAATTGTTTCCATACACAGGAGTTTAACAACATTGCTGTTTTCCATAAATGCTTACTTCAAAATATTTGAACAATAATTAATAAAGGAAGGAACTTTTTTATATATATTCATTTTATTAATTTTCAAGCACACAAACTCGCAATACATTTTGCTCATCTAGAAAAGAAATTGAGAAATACATAAACCAACAATACATAAAATAGTATAGAGAACCAAAGGAAAAGAAAATCTCCTTACAGTAGTAATACAATCCATACTAACATTGGAACGTCTCCCTATGAACCCAAACAACATCACCGTCTAGTATTTCAACCTATACCCTATAATTATAAAGTAACTAAGGAAAGGGATATCCCCAAATCTTTGGCAATCCTAACAAAGTACATAGCCAATGCTATACAGACCCATAGAACACCTTGTTAACTTACTTCATTTACATTAATAACAATATCAATGCATAGTAAGCACTATCAAGGCACCAACCCTTTCAAACCTATTCCATTCTGGAATAAATCTTTATAATGATAATGAAAATGTCACCGTGATATTGAACCTAACCCTATCATTGATGAATATATTAGTACAAAAAAGACAAAAGTGATAATGAATATAATGGTCTCATACAAAACAAAGATTATATTTAATAAACAGAGATTAAAAAAAAGGAAAATTCCTTCAATCATCTCTTCACCCTGATGAACCGTAACCAAGGGTCCCAAACTTAAAAAAACTGGGCACTAGATTTCTTTTTCCAGTGCACACCTGCAAATATGAAGCAGTTATTGTAAGTGTCCTGACCCATTGGGTAACTGAAGGAAGAACTTTGGTATGAAAATTATGTAATATCAACCTTTGACTTCTAGGGTGGTTGCACAGAGAAACTACCTAAAGTGAAAAGTGGCTTTGCCTAATAAGGAGGAATCCCCAAGCATCCACCAAAGAGATGATTGAGATAAACTAAGATCTAGCACCTCTTCTAAAAGGAAAATAATAGAGTCCCACTTATCCCTGACTTGACCACATGCCCACAGAATATGACCTTAGGACCTCAATGCCTCCTCACACCCCCAAGAAATATTAGAGTCCAAAAGTCACATTGCATATGATTTGCCTGGTGTCCTATACCATCTCCCCAAGATTTTCTTCTGTAGTGACTGTAAGTTAGGATCCTGGACAAGTTGGTGGGCATCTATCCAACAGGCATTCCATGCCTACAAATCAAATTAATATGACCTTTAGGAGAAGACATCAGTTGTTTTACATTAAGGGTTAAATCTGTATGAATCAGGGTAGCCCCCTCTAATATATACCAGGATTCAAGGCATGTCTCAGTTGTAAGTACCTCCAAAAGTCCTGTTTGGGGAGGACATATTCCTCTTGCAAACAAGAATAAATTTTGAGTAAACCAGATTGCGGGTCAAATAAATCTCCTACAATTGTCACTCCTTTCGAGACCCAGTGGTCCCAGAGATACAGAGCTCCCTATCTGTAACCGCAGGTTCCTCCACAAAGGCTCATAAAGGTCTAAATATGAATAATCCCATTTAAGGAGCTTCATAGCCTTTTGCCAGGTCTGTTTTGTGAACCTCATTGGGTGAGTGAGTGCCATCCTTGGCAACCCATGTCCAGTTAATAAAGTGACTAATGGAAGAGTACCTTACAGTAATAAAGATCTATCTCTCTCTATATATATCCACCTATAATGGGGCAGTCAGATCTTCTGGTTTAAACCACTGAAGGCTGTGCTTAACCCCTAAGGCCAGATCTAACAATCATGGACATGTCAAGTTCCATCCCACCTAGATCAGAGGAGTCCACAAAGTTTTCCTACTAAAATGAGGAGGTACCCACCCCATATAAAATTTGTAAAAAGCTTGTCTATTCTGTACCAGAGTCTAGGAGAAATATGCACCGCCAAACTGCTTAAACAATAAACTAATTTAGGGAAGGCCATCAACTATAAAGCTGCTATCTTATCTGGAAATGATAGGTGCAACTTAACCCACTAAGTCATACACTTACCTAAATCATCTATGAGGTTAGGCATATTCTTATCTAGCATCACTGTTAAATTGGGATGGATATACATTACTAAATAACAAATCTCTTGTGGAGCCCACTTTAAGCCCTTGGGATGAATGTCTTCCTATAATGGATCAGGGTTATATAGGACATTATTTTTGTCTTTGTCCAATTTACTTTCAGACCCAAGAATCCACCAAAGGAATCCAGCACCTTCCAAACACAGGGCAGGGAGGATTCTACCTTTGAGATTGCTAACAACAAATCATTCACTTATAATAATGTAGAAAAAGCCCTCTCTACTACTTTAATCCCAGATATCTGCCAGTGATGCCACAGAGCCACATTCAAGGGTCCAATAGCCATCAGAAATAATAATGGGCTTAAAGGACAACCCTGCCACATGCCCTGAGATGAGGTAAAGGATTCAGATAAAACCCCATTAACCAAGATGCTGGCCCTGGGAGCAGAGTACAGACTGTGAACTGACCTTAAAAAAGGGCCTATAAAAAATCTTGACAGCACATAACATAGATAATGCCACTCAATTGAATCAAGTGCTTTCTCAGCATCTGTTGCCACAAAGGCTGCTGAGTCAGTGCTTCT
Organism: Neoceratodus forsteri; assembly: GCA_016271365.2. Lineage (NCBI taxonomy): Eukaryota > Metazoa > Chordata > Ceratodontiformes > Ceratodontidae > Neoceratodus > Neoceratodus forsteri. The sequence goes on along the minus strand of JADMNL010000045.1, from coordinate 4,193,342 downwards.
CCCCACAACCTGTACCAGGTCTAATACAGCCCTAATGTTATCACTGCCCTACCTGCACTGCACTGCACAAATTTAGTTTAAGATTTATGTATAATCTGTGCAATAACACCTTTTAGGTGACCTGCAAGGATCTTAGCAAAAATACTATAGTCAGCATTGAGCAAGGATATACAGTAGGGCTAAAATTGGAACATACCATGGGGTCTTTGTGGGGTTTTGGCAGGACAACTATGTGAGCCTCTTGCATGGAAGTAGAGGTGGGCAAAGTGCCTAAAATTCACTATGCGTAGTATTTCATGTAGAACCCAAATTTTGCATAATATTCTGCAAAACGAAGCAATTAATTTTGCTTCTTAAAGTAACGCAAAGTTTCCATTATTCTCAAAGGACTTTGCATTACTTCACCTTCTTTTTTGCCCTTTAAGGTGAATTTTTCAGGGATTCATGGGATTTAAGGTCACATGGGCTCTATATTGTTTTTCACAGCTTCAGTTCAGCATATAGTGTGTAGTGGAAAGCTGGAGACAGTTTGCTTTCAAAGCTCTGAGAATTAAAATATCAAAAAAATCTTTAAAAATGCATTTTTGGCACAAAATTTTGTTTCAGAATTTAGTACATCGATTGTAGAAAACCCTTATGTGTTTATATTATCGAGCATTTATTGATTTTGTGTGAATATTTAATGTTAATTTAGTACATTCAGTCTCTGTACTGTCAGACACTGTAGAAGTGTGCTTCAGGGAGGGGGTGGATCGGTGGTGTAGAACGTCTATAAGGGAAATTAATGAGAAATGCAGTTTTTCCAACTTTTTTTGCAATTTAAAACTTTATTACATTTTCAACAAATACATGGATAAAAGCGGAACATATAACATGTACAGGCCAATATATAATAACCCCCCCTCCCAAAGTGTTTCCAACTTTTGTTGGCTAGTTTTTTAACATTTGTGTATTCATGTATACACAATACAACTTCACTTAATTTTTATGTTGACTGCGCGCATGCACAATAAACATGTTGCAGCAGCTTGCTGCAGAAGCAGGTTGTGGAGGTGGGGCACTGTTGTTGCCAATGCCCCCACTGTCTTTTGAGGCTTGGCCCACTTTCCCCAATGGGGTGGCACACTGCTGCTGACACTAGTTCAGCCAGCATGCCACAACCTTGAAACGTTTCAGCTGCTGCAATGAGGGGCCACCTCATCATTGCAGCATCAGCTATTCTACTGCAATAATGGAGCGACCAGTCATTGCAAGGCGGGACCTTACATGCCCCTGCCCAAGTTTGCTGATGGGGATCCCAGTCCCCATCGGCATACTGTCATCCCTTCCCCATCTGTTGTGTGCTGAGGGTGTGCCCAATCCCCTCCGGCATCATGCACCCCCCAACCGTCTTTCATTGCTGATGGGGGGCCCAATCCCCATCGGCTTCAGTCCCCCCAGTTCTATTTGCCAACAGGGGATCCCACTCCATGTCAGCATGACGTCCCACCTCCCCAATGAATTGTGTGCTGAGGGGAGTGCCAATTCCCCTCGGCTCTCCCCCATATGTGCCAACGGGGGTGCCCAATCCTCCACCGGCTAAAGTCACCCCCTCAAACCATTCAGGTGGCATGCTGGGAACCCACACCAGCATGCCAAATGTCTCTGCAAAAAGAAAAAACATCCCGCAATGTTGTTTTTTTTTTTAAGAACCTTGTAAACAAGAAAATGGTACCTTGTTGACTCCGTGGCCCTGCTCCAACCTGCACCCACCCTCTGTGCACCCTGCCTCCCCACTCACCCCATACTTACCTCCGGAGCCCAGCGCATCGATCTTTGGTGGACCGGGAACACGTCTGCACTCTTCAAACCCAACCGCGAACTGAAGAAATGTTGGTAAGCTGTATAATGGCATTAATAGGATTTTTTCAACTTTGATGCATATTTCAGGCATTTTTAGTAATTTTGGCACCAAATTTTCAGCATGGGGTTATTGGGACCCCTCCTCCTGAATTCAGTCACTGTCATGGCATTATTCGGTCCCGAAAGGTGATTTTGTGGTCACTGCATGGAATCACTTTTCAGGACAGATTAACAAAATGACAGTGCCAGTATTCATGAGGTGGGCTCTCAAAAAGCCTATGTTGCAAATTTGGTGGAAAAAATCTAAAAAATGACTGTTTTACTATTGTGCATTGTGCAGTTGTTACACACGCTCATAAGTTCATGAATTTGCAATATTTTCACTCCAGATTTTCAATATTGGCATTTTTCCACACCTCCTTATGAACAGTACAGCTGTCATTTTTCACATCCTGGCCAAAATGCGTTTTCGCACTTCCGGCACAGAATAGCATGGTTGCTGTGGGAAATCGGTGTTTGGGACACATTAAGAAAACCACAGTGACAATGTTCATGAGCAGAGATCCTACAATGCCTATGTTGAAAATTTTGTGATGAAAGTACATAAAATGACTGTGTTATGAGCATGCCCTGCACAGTTTCCACGGACCTTTGTAACTTCGCAAATTAGTAATATTTTCACGCCAGATTTTCAACACTGGCATTTTTTCACACCTCCTTATGAACAGTACAGCTGTCATTTTTCACATCCTGTCCAAAATGTGTTTTGCGCTTCTGGCACAGAATAGCGCAGTCGCTTTGGGAAATCAGTGTTTGGGACAGATTAAGATCGAGCGAGTGAGAGAGGGGGTGTGAACGACCTCAACCAAGCTCTGTCAGGACAGCTGTGAACTTCTTTGTGGGCAGAAATAGACATCAGTGCAGGCAGGAGCCCAGTACAAAAGGACAGCCTGCAGTGCCGGGAGAAACAGAATGAGCGAGTGAGATATAGGGGGGGTGAGCAAGTTCAACGGAACTGTGTTTTGGACTGCTACACATTTCTTTGTGGGGAGAAAAAAGGCACCAATGGAGGCAGGAGCCCAGTACAAAAGGGCAGCCGGCAGCACCAGGAGAAACAGAATGAGCGAGTGAGATATGGGGAGTGAGTGACCACAACGGAGCTGTGTCAGGACTGCTGTGGATTTCTTTGTGGGCAGAAAAAGGTGCCAACACAAGCAGGAGCCCAGTACAAAAGGGCAGCCTACAGCACCAGGAGAAACAGAATGAGCAAGTGAGAGAGGGGAGTGAGTGAGCTCAACGAAGCTCTGTTGGGACAGCTGTGAACTACTTTGTGGGCAGAAAAAGGTGCCAACACAGGCAGGAGCTCAGTAGAAATGGGCAGCCTGCAGCATCGGGAGAAACAGAAAGAGTGAGTGAGAGAGGGGGAGTGAGCAAGTTCAATGGAACTGTGTTGGGACTGCTGTGGATTTCTTTGTGTGCAGAAAAAGGCACCATTAGAGGCAGGAGCCCAATGCAAAAGGGCAGCCTGCAGCACCAGGAGAAACAGAATGAGCGAGTGAGAGAGGGAGAGTGAGAGACTTCAGCGGATCTCTGTCAGGACAGCTGTGAACTTCTTTGTGGGCAGAAAAAGGCACCAATACAGGCAGGAGCCCAGTACAAAAGGGCAGCCTGCAGCGCCAGGAGAAACAGAATGAGCAAGTGAGATATGGGGAGTGAGTGACCACAATGGAGCTGTGTCAGGACTGCTGTGGATTTCTTTGTGGGCAGAAAAAGGTGCCAACACAAGCAGGAGTCCAGCACAAAAGGGCAGCCTGCAGCATCAGGAGAAACAGAATGAGCAAGTGAGATATGGGGAGTGAGCGAGCTCAACGGAGCTGTGTCAGGACTGCTGCGGATTTCTTTGTGGGCAGAAAAAGGTGCCACCGCAAGCAGGAGCCCAGTACAAAAGGGCAGTCTGCAGCATCAGGGGAAATAGAACAGGTGAGTGAGAGAGAGGGAGTGAGCAAGCTCAGTAGAGCTCTGCCGGGACTTTAGAGTTGCCCACCCTCCCGCCCAGTGTCCTCTGTGGTCCTATATTACAGAGTGGAGACAAAGCAACGATTTGATACTTTTAGGATTGCTGTAATAATATAGATTAAGCTGTTCTGTTTATTTCTCTTGCTGAGCTAAGTACTGCACTATACTGTTATGATTGCTGTAATACATATTTATTTGTTCTGTTTATTTTTCTAACTGAGCTGAGTAATAAATTTGGTAGGAAAAAATCCCAAAAATGTCTGACTAGCGTGTGTTGCACAGTTGCTACGCACGCTCGTAACTTCACGAATTTCCAATATTTTCACTCCAGATTTTCAATACTGGCATTTTTTCACACCTCCTTATAAACAGTACAGCTGTAATTTTTCACATCCTGGCCGAAATGCGTTTTCTCACTTCTGGCGCAGAATAGCATGATCGCTGTGGGAAATCAGTGTTCGGGACACATTAAGAAAACCAGAGACACTGTTCATGAGCAGAGGTCTTAAAATGCCTATGTTGAAAATTTTGTGATGAAAATCCATAACATGACTGTTACCAGCATATGTAGTGCAGTTTCCACACACCCTTGTAACTTCGCAAATTAATAATATTTTCATGCCAGATTTTCAACACTGGCATTTTTTCACACCTCCTTATGAACAGCACAGCTGTAATTTTTCACATCTTGGCTGAAATATGTTTTTGCGCTTCTGGTGCAAAATAGAGCAGTCGCTTTGGGAAATCAGTATTTGGGACAGATTAGGATCGAACGAGTGACAGTGGGGGAGTGACCAAACTCAACTGAGCTCTGTTGGGACTGCTGCAGATTTCTTTGTGGGCAGAAAAAGGCATCAATGCAGGCAGGGGCCCAGTGCAAAAGGCCAGCCTGCAGTGGTGGGAAAAACAGAACGAGTGAATGAGAGAGTGTGAGTGAGCAAGCTCAATGGAGCTCTTTTGTGGCTGCTGCAGATTTCTCTGTGGGCAGAAAAAGGCTCCAATGAAGGCAGGATCCCAGTACAAAAGGGCAGCCTGCAGCACCGGGAGAAACAGAATGAGCGAGTGAGAGAGGAGGAGTGAGAAAGCTCAATGGAGCTCTGTTGGGACTGCTGCAGATTTCTTTGTGGGCAGAAAAAGGCTCCAATGAAGGCAGGAGCCCAGTACAAAAGAGCAGCCTGCAGCACCAGGAAAAACAGAATGAGCTAGTGAGAGAAGGGTGTGAGCGAGCTCAGTGGAGCTCTGCCGAGACTTTAGAGTTTCCCACCCTCCGCCCAGGGTCCTCTGTGGTCCTATATTACAGCAGGGTCTCTGGAGTATAGACAAAGCAATGATTGGATACTTTAGGATTGCTGTAATAATACAGATTTAGTTGTTCTGCTTCTTTCTCTAACTGAGCTAAGTACTGAGCTATACTGTTATGATTGCTGTAATAATACATATTTATTTGTTCTGTTTATTTTCTCTAACTGAGCTGAGTAATACTTGGAATGAAATAGGATTTCTAATTGGGCTAAGTGAAACTATATGAGAGCTGAGAACAAAAAGCATGGTAGCTGGGGGGTGAAAACTGGACAAGGAGGCTTTAGGATTGCTACAGTAATACAGTATCTAACGGGTGAGATTTGAGACGGAATTACCCCGGTCGGCAAGGGGTCAGTAGGGGGACTAGTGTGGCGGGGGACAGGAATTTCAGTAAATAGGGGCCTAACAGTTGTAGTAGGGTACAGAGCCTGGGAATAACAACCCATAACATAAGATGGTGGCCACAATGGGGCAGAAGCCACATGCCAATAGGACGGGCATCTTTGGAAGGGTGGAGGGGTGTACAGGGTGTGGGTCTGCCATGATCCTGGACTGGGCTAGGAGGATGGTGGGGGGGTGTATGGTCTGTAGATGACTGGCTAGTTTGAGGGAGGAAATGTGGAGGTTAGGGAGGAGTCTAAGTGGCAGGGAAGATGACTATGGTAGGCAACCTGAGGGGAGGAATAGAGGATGGCAAAGGAGGACGAAGAAAGAACAAGTAAGAAATGAAACTGACCCCAGTATCAGAGGCACTAGAAGAAAAGAGAGGAGAAGGGATGGGGTGCCAGAGGCAAGGGGTGGGGGCCTCCTGATGGGGGGGAGGAAGAGATCACGAGGAGTACCAGGGGAGAGAGCAGATGGTTGCTGGTAGGGAGGGACCAGGGGTGGCACAGAGGTTACAAGTAGGAGGGGGAACTGATAGGCAGAAGAGATGTAGGATGGGTATCAACTAGGAATAGATTCAAACCACTGCTATGGGACAGAGAGGGGGAGCAGGAACATACTGAAGGGGGAGGACAAGCAGGGTGTGAGAGGGATGGCAACAGGTAGGGGAAGAGATAGCGAGGATGAAAGGGTAGAAGAGGGCTAGTAAGGAAGGAGGGGTAGTGACTGAAGGAGAGAAGGCTATGGGAAGGGGGAAGGATGGGAGGGGCATCACTATCGGGGTAGAAGGGAATGGGGGCTCTAAATCTACAATAGCAGGGATAGGAGAGGGGTTGGAAACCAGCAGGGGAGGAGGGGATGTCAACATGGGAAGCCCAGTAGGAAGTAGTCAGGCTGGGAAGGGGTTCAAGGGGGATGGGAGGAATAAGGCAGAGAAAAGGGGTGAGGCAGAAGTAGGGGGTACAGATGCAGAAGTCACAAAGTGTGCAGTTGGTGGGGGTAAGGGGCAGGGAGAAAGAAATACTGGGTGGTGGAGGGGGCATTAGAAGGAAAAGAGAGTAAGAGGCAGGGAGGTACTCATCCTGGGGGATTCTATACTGAAATGGGTGAGATGGGTCAGAAGGGGGAAAGGCACAGCCATATTTGTGTCAAAGCTCTCTCCAGGTTGACTGCAGGAGGGCCAGGGCAGGCACTGCTCAAGTGTGCAGCGAGGGGGAGGAAGAAACCTTATTTACTGTTGCATTTGGGTACAAACGACTTGGTGGGAGACACTGTGCAAGTAGTGAGGAGGAGGTTTGAGTACTTGGGCAAGCAGTGTGAGGGGATGGGGAAGTTGGTGGCATTCTTGGAGGTACTGCTAGTGCCATGTGCAAGCATGGGGAGGAAGGGTAGGCTTGAGGAGTTCGAATGGCTGAGGGATTGGTGCCACACAAAACATTATGGGTTAGTGACTAACTGGAGTAGGGTCTGGGGGGAATAGTCACTTGTACGTGAGAGACAGGGCACACTGGAGCAGGAAGGGGAAGGGAGTATTAAAGGCAGCATTGCTTCCAGGCCACTGGCACTGAGGGTTGAGGTGCTGGACGCCACACCCTGTGCCATGCTGGCCACCCAGGTTCGGTTGCAAGCCCGGGATTCCAGGGGTTGGCAAAGGAGGGATAGGATTGAGCATCCGGAGGACTGCTCTCCTATCCCGGGGCGGAATCCAGGGACATACCACTCTGTAGTGGCCCCTGGTGATGACCACAGGTGCTACTACAGTGGTGTAGTAAAGGGTGGAGGAATGTGGCAGACGTTGGCACGCTGTGCCTAAGCGTCACTGCATGCCCGCACTCTGCAAAGGGGAGAAAAGTGGAAAATGGTCTACGGTCATGTAGCATGAGTTTCTGACCCCTCCCCCACCACAAATGGCACCTCCTCAACCAGATTCTGCTCCGGTGGATCGGTCTGGGAAGCTCCTCACCACCCCACCATGGGGGTAATCCATGGAGGTGAGCAGGTAAGCCTGATGTCGGGGGCAGGGCTGGGGGGGTCCATCGAGATGACCAAGCCAACTGTAGCCCGGTGAGAAAATAAGTAAAAAAAAAAAAAAAAAAGGCAAGATTACAGGGGTATTTTTCTACTAAGGTGGATTTAAACAAATGGGGGGGTTGGCCAAAAGACTGACATTGGTAGAAAGGTCTGGGCAGAGGAGCCTGATGAGCTCACCACCCTAGATAGAGATAAAGGCGGGGGCATAGTAACCTTGAAAGGGGGCAGGCAGACTGGTCTGAGTGTAAGACAGAAGGCATCACCACCCAGTATGAATAAGGAGGAGCAAGGGTGCAGAATACCAGGAGGAGGGACACAGGCCAAGGAGGAGAAGAGTGAGGAGAAGGAGTGGTATGGATGGAAGGTGGTCTGACTAAATGAATAGAGAATTGGTTACAGGGGAGGATGCTGAGGGTGGTGGTGGTGGTGGGGTAGCTCTTGGCACCTAAAGCAGTGACAAGCTGGGTGCCACAGGGCTCAATGCTTGGCCCAATGCTATTTGGGCTCTTTATCTCTGATATAGCATACGGAGTGGGGAGCACGGTTAGTCTGTTTGCACATTATACCAAATCAAAAGCAAATACTTATAGTAGCAGACCCCACCCACACACACATACACACTCCCCAAAAAGTTGCTTAAAAGCCTGCAATTCGTTCAAATCAATTCCATTTTCTTACTTACTTGGGGTTCAATGCAAACAAGTGTAAAATCATGTACCTAAGGCATAGGAACCACAATGCTGGGTATAGTATGGGGGAAGGTACTGATACTCACTAGACATGAAAGGGACCTTGAGGTTATTATATCAGAGGACCTCAAGATGGCAGTACAGTGTGACAAGGCTATGGGCAGGGCAAATTGGATGCTGTGATGCATAAGGAGTGGCATCTCCAGTAGGAGGAGGAGGGATGTTGTGCTGCCATTTTAACATTCCCTGGTATTCCTTATCATTCACCCCCAGCTGGAGTACTGTGTCCAGTTTTAGAGTCCACACTTCAGAAAGGACAAAAGATGGAGGTTTTCCAGAGGAGGGCTACTAAAATGGTTCAGAATTTTTACAGAAATCCCTACAAGGAAAGGCTGAAGAATCTCAGCATGTACACTCTGGAAGAGAGGAGGGCGAGAGGTGACATGATCAAGACCTACAAAGTACCTCAAAGGAGTAAAGAGGGTACAGTTGTGGAGTTTCCTTCAAATGAGGATGAGCACCCAAACCAAGGGACATACAATGAAGCTGGAAGGGCATTCAGGATAGATGTGAAGAAATATTTCTTTACTGAAAGAGTGGTAGACGCCTTGAACAGACTGCCAGGAGAAGTGGTGGAAGCTAAAATGGTAGGGGGCATAAAGCATGTATGGGATAAACATAGGGATATATTAGAAAAAGGGAAAGGAAGGGGTCAATGGAGATCAATAGGGCTATGGAAGCGGAGTAGGTTCAACTTCATTGCAGGACAAATCCATTAAGCAAACTCATTCACAAGGAGGTCCTGATGGACTCAGGCAGTATAAGACATGCAGTAACATATACAAGCAGGAGTTACAAGCAGGTAGAGAACACTTTGGCACACTGGGTGGGCTAAATTCTATGTTTCTATGGCATCATGTGTTAATTCAGGTGCAGTGTTTATTTAAAGTTGGGCCTACCATACATCCAGATGTAAGGTACAGTACATTACCGAATTAGATGCAGCCCAATAAACAGAACCTCAATGCTTTGAGAATCCTTTACTCTTCATAAGGCTGCTTAAAGAGCTGGGGTTCTATTTGCAGTGTCCACACCAGTATGCTGATCTTAAAATCGATGCCGCATCTGAATGAGTACTTGAGTCTTGCTCACTCCATTTCTTCCCCACTTTGAAACCTGCATGTCCTGAGTTAGTTTTTGGCTGGCAGTGCCTCGCTTCTGTTGGAAGATGACCAATAAGCGGCAGTAAAAGACATCAGACTTCACAGACTGTGAAGGCAGCTGCTCACGGACAGACATAAGGCAATTCTACTGGGGGTAGGAGGAAGTAAGCTGTTGATTAACTAGAATCTGCAGCTTATCCATCAGGTTGGGAAATGAGCAGAATAGGTGGGCCAAGCAGTTCTTATCTGCCATCAGATTATATGTTTCTATGTTTCTCACCCACCATCTTGGCAAGAAGAAGTCTGCAGCTGTGGCCACTGATGACTGTTGAGATGTGGGGATAAGAGGACCAAAGGGGACAGACATAAGGAGATAAAATCATAATAAAAATTGTGACACCTTCACCAGCTTTCCAACATGCTTACCAGTAAAAGAACACTCTAAGAAGTTTTTCAAATGGAAAAACAATCTGATGAGCCCTCTGTCTGGCATGTGACACCAGGCATCAACCAACATGAAATTGCCTAAAGAAGGCAGTGTGGTCATGTGGTTCCTGAAGTACTGGAAATTACAGATTTATAAGAACGAAAGAATATCACACAGAAGCTGGCACATATGCCTGTAGCAGCTGTCTTCTGTTTCTCAGTAGTTATATTTATACCCTTGAGGTACTTGAATGTTTCTATCATATCCCTTCTTTCCCTCCTCTCTTCCAGTGAGTACATATTGAGGTCCCTTAATTTCTCTTCATAAGTCGTGTGTTGCGAGCTCTGTGCCATCTCATTAGCCCTTCTCTGGACCATCTCCAGCCTGTTAAAATCCTTACGAAGGTGCGACCTCCAGAACTGCATACAGTACTCAATGTGATGCCTGACCATGGTTTTATATAATGGCATCACTACCTCCCTCCTTATGCTGGTGATACCCCTACCTATGTACCCCAGCATGTCACTGGCCCTCCCAGCTGCCTTACCACTTTGACATTTTCAGGACATCTGAAATAAGAACCCCCAGGTCCCCTTCCTTCTTTGTGACTGTCAGTAACTCCCCCCCCGTCCTGTGCCTTTCCCCATGGTTTCTGTATCCCAGATGCATAATTTTGCACTTTTTTGAATTAAACTTCAGTTGCCAGTCCTCGGACCATTTCTCAAGCTTCCCCAAGTCCCTCCTCATTTTCTCCATCCCCTCTGGAGTATCCACTGTGTTACAGATCTTGGTGTCATCTGCAAATAGGCAGACCTTTCCCTTCAGCCCTTCTGTAATGTCACTAATGAAGACATTGAAAAGGACCAGCCCCAGAACCAATCCCTGCATCACCCCACTGGTCATCCCCTCTCCCCAGACTGTGCCCTACTTACCATCACTCTCTGCCTCCTGTCTGTTACCCAGTTTCTAACCCAATTTACCACCCTTTCCCCCATGCACAGCCTACTCAGCTAATGTATCAGCCTCCTATGTGGGACGGTGTCAAAGGCTTTGCTTACATCAAGGTAAGCATTGTCCACTGCCCCACCCTGATTTCCTTTGTCACCCAGTCAAAGACATCAATCAGATTTGTCTGACATGGCCTCCCCACTGTGAATCCATCTTGCCTATGGTCCTGGGCTCTGATGACTACTAGATGCCCCACTATTCTTTTTTTAAGCAATGTCTCCCTGATCTTCCCCACTACTGAAGTGAGGCTGACCGGCCTATAGTTCCCCACCTCCTCCCTATTGCTGGATTTGTATAGAGGGACCACATCTGCCCTCCTCCAATCCTCTGGTTTGACCCCTGTGTTGAATGGCTCAGTGAACATGGCTGCCACAAGTACTGCTATTTCCCTTCACAGTTCTTTTATTATCCATGGGTGTATGCCATCTGGTCCCATAGCTTTGTCCACCTTCAATTTACTCACCTTCTGCAGGATTCTTATGCCTGTGAATGGACTATTGTCCACCTCTTCATGCCTTTGAAACTGCTGTACTGCTGTGGTCCATGCCCTCCCCCTCTTCTGTGAATACTGAACAGAAAGACACAGTGGTTGTCTTGGGGGGGGGGTCACATGACAGTTCTTAGGCATGGTACTTTCATTTCCAAATACCTAAACAGCACATATAAGCAATCAACATTCTGCATTGACAAATGCTTGTTTGTAATGTTTTTCTGTTTGAGAGGCATTTTTTCAGTTGTTTTAAAAGACTGTCTGTAATGTAGTTTACTGAACAGTTAACATTTCTGTGTCTGACCTTTAATCTGTTTGCGTGGTGTAAATTGATATGCATTTTATTGTGGCACTGCAATAGCAGTATTCTGAATTTCTCAGATTGTCTGCAATATTTTTACCTGCTCCTGTGTAGCTACAGCTGCAGCACCCCCAACAAAACAATATATTGTTTTTTGACTTTTGGATTTTTTAAGACTTGTTAAGGTCTTGTGTTGTGCCTGTGCAGCTGCATCTCTGTAATCTTAAAAAATGCCCACCAAAAAGATGGTCATGCAAAGCTGTTTCTGGCTGTGGCACTGCTGCCAAGAAGACTATTATCAGTGGAAGTTGTAATGATGAAGCAGGTTCATCAGGGACTAGCAAGTCTAGAAGTGTTAAGAGTGGTTGTGGCCGTGGTAATACGCAGCAGAAGGAAAAGGTAGCAGTTGCTGCAAGTAAAGGGATTTCTCTGACTCTGTTTTTCACAGTGAAATCAGTCACTTCAATGCTGATTGAAGATGCAGTTGTCCCTGCTAGTAGTAAAGTTAGTAACAGCATGGTTGATAACAGCATGAGTACTGCGACTCGTTCAACCTGAGCAAACTTATCAGGTGGGAAAAATGTTGCTGAATCTGCAGACTTGAGTGTAGTTGATGTCCCACTAATCTGATAATGCTAATGACTCACAGTCTCATGTTTCCACTGATCCTGACGTTATGCCATCCAAACATTCAGATTTTGATAAAAAAAAATATGAATGATAGTACTGAGGCTGTGGTTGGAAAATCTCCACAGGAGGACAGCAACCAAAGTGAATTCGTGGATGACGATTATGATGATGATGCTAGCTGCCCCATTTGGGAACCAGACAAAAAGAAAATACTGCAAAAAGTTATGAGGCCACATTGAAAAGACAGAATATCACAGTTATAAAATTGCACAGTGATAGATGATGCCATTGACACTATATACCAATACCAATTCCACCCCTTGACCCTTTCCATTAAATATTCCCAGATTCTCTGTTTCAGATACCAACAAACCCCATAGGTAGAGAACCAAACAAAAACAGTTGTTATCAGATAACAGAAATCATTCTCTAGACAAATAGCATGAAGACCCCACATAAAGAAACATAGATGAATAAAAATCAGCAACATCCCCAACCCCCAACCTACAAGGAAGTGAAAACCCCTTCCAACTATGAAAGGTAGAAATACCCCAATAATAAACATAAAATTTCTGAAGGCGGAGGGCATACAGAATTGACACTACAACAGTGCCCATGCCCTCTCCCTCCTCAGCAGGCAAAGAGGTCAAGCTACTGTGTCTCATGGCTATCACCATAGAAAGGCTGCCCAGGTGCCCCCACCCTGTCAGTGTCACTAAAGCCCAAGCCCCAGCAGGTCCCCACTTAGTTAAGAAAGGAAAAGTGTTGGGGGGGGACTCAACACAGCCCAGTAAAAAAAAAGAAGGAAAGCCACATTACGAGAGGTGACCCACTATGCAAAAACAATCCCTAACCCATCATTGTCAGGAGGTCACCAACTCTCCCAGAGTGAAAAAATGCTTTAAACCAAGGGTCAGCTAGCCAAACCCCCTCCTTAACACCACTTGCCCCCTCTCCACCCCCTTCCATAATAAACCAGGTATCCAAAAGCTACCTCATTACCAGGGCATAGCCCCAACCAAAAAAAACATCTAGCTGAGGTAAAACTTGTTAGTGATCTCGCTAAGGTATAGAGAAAAATGACATTAACATTGCATGTCCATCAAGTGTAAACTACTCCCACTGCATTCTTTAAACTATTATCTAGGCTGGAGGTAGATTCTTTATTGTCAGTAACAGAGTTATTTTTTTGAGATCCTGGCCCTGGCATAGATGTCATTTGCTGTTGTTTTTCAGAGCCTTCATCAGTGACTGATGCCAGGAGGACTTCTTCAGAAAAGTCTGCCCAGTCCATTCCTGCAGACAAGGGTCTCTAGATATCTGCATAGCTGATAAATGGGGATGCTTAGGATCTGGTTTCTGAAGGCAATCAAAGGGTGCAGAGGGGGAATAAGTCAAAAAAGAGGTAAGAGTAGACTTCAAAGATGAGGGGACCTCTGATTTAGGAAACAACAATCACTATGCCCCATTCTGCTTCCTTCCTTCCATCATGATGTCATTTTGGCTTAGCCATCTGTGGGTCCCCTACATTCCCCAGCTAGAAGCCTGTGCCAAGTCCCAATTGCACAGGTGCATTATCAACTAGGATGGAGGCCAAGGTTGCAGTGGCAGCAGGAGGAATAGTTGTTGACACTGGTCGCTCAGCCACCAAAGTCAGTCTTGATCCAGAGGAAGTTATTTTTGACCACTGTTTAATACTGTCAACAAACTGTTGTGCTTCCTGCCAAGTCACAAATTTGATCCATTGACCCTCCAAAATAACATGTAGCACCACAGGGTACCACATTATACATTGAATGTGATGTTGTGCTAATGTCTTCTTAACAGGGGTGAAGGTCTTTCTGTGCACTCCCACTTCTCATGAAAAATCCTGAAAAATATAGCGTGCCCATTCCAATTTAGAGGCCCTCGCTCCCTTGCCAAGTGCAGTATTTGCTGTTCCACTGAAAAGTGGAGAAAGTACACTATAATGTGGTGGGGAGGAAGCCCCTGTGCAGGTTTCACAGACAAGGAACAATGGGCCAATGTGAATTGTAAGTTTGAGGCTGAGGGGGCTTGCATCTGCCACATGACCCCTAGCCCTGTGTCACAGCCCATTGCAGGGTGCAGGAATGTCATAAGCCTCGTTTGGGGCAGGCAGCCTACATTTGATGCGGGCAACCTTGGAGAATCACTCCTGCTGGTATCGTTTGGGGCAAGGGTCAGTTGGCACAAGCCACTTGTGCCATGACAGAGGCTTTGAGAATCGGGCCCCATAGCTCTAATTTTGGCTTATCCATCCATGGGAGTTCAGTGATTTCACTCATTATTTATACCTACAAAGAATTGTGTCATATTGTTACATTATGAGCATAAACCAGTGTTTTAATGGCATTAACAGTTTATTTTTCTTAATGGAAACAGCATTTTATTTAGAATATAAATTCCTGAGTTTTAAATTATTTATCAGAATATTCTTGTGGCATGTTGTACTATTTTACCAGCTTCTGAAAGACCTTAGGATGATTTAGCACTGCTTAAGTAAAATCAAACCATATTCAAACTTATTTTTTCTGTCATAACATAACATAACATAACACTATCAGGCAATATGCTTGCATGACAATTGGCATTATCCTGAAACATGAGTACCTTTTAAGCATTCATTTTCAAAGACTCAGTGGTGGCCAGGGATAAGCAACTTCATATCATGTAGTAAGAGTCTGGCTATGCAGTATGCTGAACAAATACACTAGTACGTTAGTTCTGATTAAAGCATATTTATTGTTAAAAGGTAAACGCAGCAGCAGCAATCCCAAAGCACCAATGTTTCAAGTAATTCTCTATTCTTTACCATGGTGACATTGGTGCTTTGAGATTGCTGCTGCTGTGTTTAGCTTTTAACAATAAATATGTTTTAACTGAAGTTAATGTACTAGTGCATTTGTTCAGCATTCTGTGTAGCCAGACTCTTACTACATGATATAAATTAATACGTTGAGGCTCCTGTTTTAGTTCTAAGTAGCTGCCTTCTCTACAAATACATAAGTAACTTTATGCATAGATTTGCTTATATGTATCATTGTGAAATCCACATTCATTTCCATGGAATTTCTTGTGATATATCTAGATAATTCTTATTACTAATCATTAGCTATAACTGTGTTTTGTCTCACATTTACAATGTTACAAGGGACAACTGTAAAACTGACAGTCCTATTTGTACTGGTATTGGAATCAATGTTTGAAATAACTGGCAAGTCTTTTTTTTTTTTTTTCTTTCTTATCTTTTTTTTTGTATTTTGTACCCTGAATTTGCACTTTGGACTGTTGCAAAACAAACATTGAGCAGATCTACTCCTTGTCTCCCATCATCCTTTTGAGTTCACCACATCTTGGGTTGCTAATTACTATTTGATGGAGGATGGTTTCCTCCAAGGATTGCAACAGTTCCCTACAACAACATCAATTTTTGGTAAACTAGTAGAAACCATAATAAATAAACAAATAGTCGAGTTCCTTCAAGCAAACGGATTAATGGACAGTAAACAGCATAGGTTTGGGAAGAAAATGTCATGTCAGATGAGTCAGTTAGTATTCTTAGAATGGGTCACTAGTGCAGTGGCCTGAGGCAGGCAGGTTATATGATATAACATAATTTCAGTAAAGCCTTTGATTCTGTGTGCAGTCAAGACTCTTGATGAAAGTGGATCTGGAACCGGGGCTAACTTTGTGGATATGGAATTGACAAGGAGATATATAGCAAAGAGTGGTAAGGAAAGGAAAGGAATTAGAGGCAAGGGGGGTTACTTGTTGCATTCTATAGGGATCAGGCCTAATGGTGGTCCAATTCAACAAGTTTATTAATGACACCGGGGAAGGCATAGAGTGCAAGGTGTGTCTTTTTCCAAATGACACAGTTTGCTGGCCTATCTACTCCGTTTGTGTCTGGACCTGTTGCACCATTTGTTGGTCACTCTTAGCCTGCTGCTGGTCTCTCTGAATCTGCTATTGCACTTGCTGAGCCATGCAGTCCCTTGCCATCTGGGCCTGTTGTGCTTCCTGCTCTGTGAGCCATTTCAGTAACCAGAGTCCATCTTACCAAAGTGAATATGCAGAAAATGATGTCTGGGGGAAAACATAAAAGGTTGTGATTTGTTTGGTTGTATTAGGAGAAATAGAAAAGGAGGTGGGATTGCCCTTAATGTAAATTCTAATTTTAAAGCAATAGACATTACTAACAGTAAAATCAAGAAAACTACTGATACTGAGACTCTTTGGATGAGACTCTTCCCTAATTCTCCTGATTTCTCCATCATCAGCTTATGTTATCATCCCCCAGTTTCCACCTCTGAGGTTCCTAATCATATAATTACAGAAACTGAATTCATTTTTGAAAAAGGGGAGGTAATTTTTTATGGACAATTTGAATCTGAGCTATATAAATTGGATAAATCACAGTGCAACTGCAACCCATGGCAACCATTTTTTGTGTGCATGTGAACAATTACATATGTGCCAATACATACAGTATCAGATCCAACAAGGGGATTAAAACATTCTTGACATTGTTCTCGGAGCCTCTAAAATGAATATAAAGGCCTGTAGCATTGGCACCTCTTTAGGTATTTGCGATCATAATTCAGTCTGTTTTAGAGTTATCTTCACCTATATAAAAAGTAGTAACAGTTTATATTTTTAAAATTTTAAAAAGTTGATGTGGACAAAATGAATGCAGCATTATCATAAATAAATTGAGATTATGTGTGATCATATTGTAATATTGAAGAGATGTGGAATCAAATGAAATCAATTATGTTTGATGAAAATGATAAATTTATTCCAAAATATAAGAAAATTAAGCATGATAACAAAAGAACACCTAAATTGCTAAATAAAAAGATTAGATATTTAATTGATAAAAACATGAAACCTTTAAACAAATAGGAAAATAAGACCTCTTTTCTTTCAAATAAATTTAAGCAAATACAAAAGCAATGTAAACAGGGCATTCAAAATGCAAAGGCTCATATGGAACACATTTTAGCCAAGAATGCCAATAAAAAAAATGACAAGCCTTCTATGGATATATAAATTCTCTAAAAAAAAAACAAGATGTAATCCAGGACCATCAGCACAAAATAATGTTACTATAAATAACATAGATGAAATGGCAAATGTATTTAACAAAACATTTTTGCAGTAACTTTGGCAAAAAAGATGAGGTAACTACATCTCTTAATGTCAACAACTGTGAATAATTAATGGTATCTGAAGAAAAAACACAAAAGAAAATAAAAATATTAGAGCAGACTGTTCACCTAATCCTGATAGGATAATAGCTAGCATGATTAAACTTATTTATAAACAACTTGAATGCCTGCTCAAATTGCTTTTTGAAAAAGCCTAAATAACAGTGAGGTCCCCAAGGAATGAAGGATGGTTAATGTTACCCCTCTATTTAAAAAGATGACATACAAAACATAGAAAACTACAGACCAATCAGCCTGATATCCATGATATATAAGCTCCTGGAAGGTATTATTAAAGACAGAATCACACCAATGTTAGGAAATATTGATAGTGAATGACATGGTTTTACAAATGGCAGATCATGCATAACAAATGTATTGTGTTTCTATGAAAAAATTAGCAAAAAGTTAGTCAAGAAAATGCCTTGCAAAGTAATTTTCTTAGATTTTAGCAAGGCCTTTGATCATGTCCTACATGTAACCATAGCTGAAAAATGAAAAATAAAAGGTGTCAACCAGAGTGATACAGTGGATATCAAATTGGTTGGATGGTATGACCCAGAGAGTGCTGATAAATGGCATTTCCTCACAAGAGGGAGCTGTGTCTAATGGAGTTCCACAGGGGTTAATACATGGTCCATTTATTTTCCATGTATTCATAACCAGTCTAACTCAGAGTTTAAATAGCTGGTCAGTTAAATATCATATGATGCAAAAATAGGAGGCACCTGTTCAACACAAGATGAAGTTATGTGGATTCAGAAAGATATCAAAGTTATTACTAAATGGTCAGTCTTGTGGGAAAAGACTTATAACCTAGATAAATGCAATGTTATGCATTTGAGTTTAAAAGTAGAAATCATATGTATTTGTGTGTGAAGTAGTTGAACACAACAGCACTTGAAAAAGATCTGGGGGGTCTATATAGTAAATGATTTAGCAAGCTCTAAACACATGAACAACATGATTTAGCAAGCTCTAAACACATGAACAAGATAATTAGTAGAGACAATAAAATTTGGTGGACCGTTAGAAAAAAATATTAGATCCAGAGCCCCTGAGGTCCTGTTACCACTTTACAGATAATACTGTAAATTCACCCCCATGTAGACTGTTGTTCACAGTTTTAATGCCCATTCCAGAGAACTAGCATATATCAATTAAAAAGGATACAAAGAAAAATGACTAAGCAAGTTAGAGGTTTAAACAAGTTACATTAGAAAAATGGATTGCACAGGTTAAAACTTATGTCACTTGAATAAAGAAGGTTGAAAAGTGACCTGCTACTTATGTGGGGCATTATACACGATCCCTATTTGTTTACTGAAATGGGTTTTGAATTCAAACAAAATAAGGCAAACACTAGAGAAGATCTACTTCAGTTACATTGTACTAAATATAACAGTATTTGGAGGAAATATTATTTTTCCCAGAGAGTGGTTAATCCCAGGAGGGTTATTTCACTTGAGACTATGCTAAGCAAAGGTAAACCCATTTTAAAGCAAAAAAATTAATACATAGATCCTAGAGAAAGGGGATTTGTGTTATTATGAGTTATGAGGATGGGAGCTATCTATGGATATTGTTTGCCTTCAGCTCCGTAAGACTCCTTAGTATGATCCGTAGTATTACCACTAGTTAAACAAGGGGGAATTTAACCCCACTACTAAAGCAAACCCCATGTATCAGGGTATTAAACCAGGCAGCTTCTCAGGGAACATTCACAGAGAGAACACACTGAGCACCAGTTTTAATTAAATGAAACCTGATTTACTTTCAGAAAATAAAACAAAAAAGAAAGGGCTTGCATTCATTGCTTGTTAACACTTCAAGTACCCCTGAGTGATAGCCAACAAACCAAGCATGCAGTACAGAAAGGTCTGGAAGGACCAACTTTAAAACAAGAGTGGTTAGTATATAAACATGTTATTAAGTATTTCAGTAAACAACCAATTACATTCAGTAGTACAAACAAACTAGACAAGTAAAATCTGACGTCCAACATGAAATGTAAATCACATTTAACAGCAGAAAGAACAACTAATTCCCACATATTGTGTAAATAATGCTAGAGTCATTATATACTTCACATAAAAATAATACTCAATACTGCAAAAGCCTAGGCAGCTCACATAGCATGTGATAAACAGCCAGTGAAAGAAAAAGCAACAAAAATATATAATTAAGTTCTCACTGACAGAAACAATACCTACTCTTAAAAGCAAACACAAAGCATTACAAAAAGATAGACAGTTATATTTTATTAAAAACAATAATTATAAATCACAAAGCCACCCTAGTGGCTTGCAACCATACATCCCATGCATGGTGAAAGGCCAGAGGAGCCTTCTTCAGCCAAAAGAGTATTCATTGAAAAGAAGAAGCTTTAAGCATAGCTTATAGCCATTGTACAAAGGGGGAAGCTTATCCATTCTCCACTGCATAAAGAGAAGCCATTTTGCTTCTAAAGCAGCAGTAAAAAAAAACTACTCTAAAATCCTTCTGTTGTAAGGATAACAATGTGGGGTCTCTGATAATCCAAAAAGTGGGAGACTGAGGGACTGGGATACCCAGGTATCAATCAAGTGACCCAAACATTTCACTCCACCAGGTTCTCATAGGTGGGCAGTCCCACAAAATATGATAAAGATTACCCAGAGCAACCTTGCACCTCCAACAAAGATCTGAGGAGGATAAACCCATACTCAAAAGTCTAGCCAGAGTTCTGTACCATATACTCAGGATCTTCTTTTGTATTAATTGAGCTTGTGGATCTGGAGAAATCCAATGAGCTTCAAACCAACACCAATTCAAGTTTTCAGATTCCAGTGAGATATGCAAATCATTGCCCCATTTTATCCTGCAGTTCTCCCCATCTATAAGGTGTACTTTTTGTAGAAGTTAATAAAACATACTTGTATACCCCCATGCTAAAGATAAGCACATAGGTAACTTAATAGTTAAATCTGTTTGAATTAACTGATAATCCTTATTGACCCATGGAATAAGTGAATGTCTTAATTGCAGATATCCCCATAAGTCTTGTGTTGGTAAATTAAAGGTAGCTTGAAACTAGGGAAAAGATCTAAGAATGCAGCTCTCTGAATTAAAGATATCCCCCACCAAATGTAAACCCTGTGAAGCCCATGTAGACCAATGAATCATGGAATCCCCAATCTGTATTTTGGAGTTATTCCACAAAGGTCCATGATAGCCAAGGTATCTATAATTCCACTCCAACAGCTTGGCCATCTTCCTCCATACTTGCCTGGTGAAGAAAATAGGAAGAGTGGCTTGTGTTGGAGTAGACAAAGGGTCCTACAAGCCAAGTGCCAATGGTAAATCACCAAATAAGGCCTTTTCAATATCCACCCAAAGAGGAGCTTGGGTGGATTTGGTATTTATCCAAAACAGGGCTTGCCAAAAGCCATTAACCAAGTAATAAGCCCAAGACCATGGTAGGTTCAACATACCTGCAAAAGTAGGGGCTGTCGGAATTCTCCACCCAAAATAGGGTGGTTTACCCTCCCAGATAAAATTCAGAAACAGTTTATCAAACCTGAACCATAGACCAGAAGAAATAGGTAAAGGCAGATTAGTGAGACAATAAAAAAGGTTTGGGAATGCCATCATTTTTATAGTGGCAATCCTACCAGGTAGCATAAGATGCAATTCAGACCATCTGGCCATATCCACTGTTAAAGCGGATATTATACCCTGTATGTTTCTATGGCATAAATTCTGTAAATCAGCACATATATGCATCCCTAGATACCTGATTCCATTTAGGGCCCATTTAAGTGGTTGGGGTCTAAGCCGTGCCCAAGCAGGCTGTGCTTTATACAAGGGCAAAAGTTTGGCCTTAGACCAAATAATTTTCAGCCCCAAAATGGCCCTAAAAGAAATAAGAACCTTCCAAGCAGCTGGTAGGGAGAATTCAACTTTAAATAAAGTCAAAACCAGCTCATCTGCATAAAGCAATGTGGGAAATCAATGGTCCCCTTTCCTAATTCCACTGATCTCCAGATCCTGAAGCAGGGCAATGTTTAAAGGTTCTATGGCAATCAGAAAAAATAGAGGACTTAATGTTCATCCATACCTGTTGCCCCAGAATAAAGAGAAAGATTTAGATAACCCCCCATTTACTAATACTCTGGCTCTGGGGGAGGAATACAAACAGTGTACCCATTTTTGAAAAAGTGGCCCAATGTTCACCTGTGAGAGGGCAGAGAAAAGATAGTTCCATTTAACAGCATTGAATGTCTTTTTGGCATTGATCACAATTAAAGCAGCTGAGTCCAGCCCCCTGGAGGCAACGTCTATTAAATTTAGAACTGCCAAAGATTGCCACTGCTCTGCTGACCCTTCACAAAACCTGCCTGAGATTTGTGTATACTACATTGTAAAATCTTCTCCAAATGGAGGGCAAGTATCTTAGTAAGAATCTTACAATACACTTTTAACAATGATGTGGGTTTGAAATTTGCAAATATAGTCAGGTGTTTATCGGATTTTGGCAGAACAGTGATGGTCACTTCTTGCATTGAGGGAGGCAAGGACCCATGATCCAGAATAACCTCAAAAAGCTTAAGTAACCAATGTACCAGAATAGACTCAAAAGCTTGATAAAAATCTGTAGTCAAGCCATCTGGCCCAGGGGCCTTGCCAGCTGTAAGAGACTGAATTTACCTGAATTTCTGCCAGCATTATATCCTCCTCCAAGGCCTGAGCATACTCAGGGTAGGTGGGGCATATGCAGCTTAGCGAACCATGCTGTATAGGCCTCATTGCCAAAGTTGATTGAGGTGCTATAGAGACCCTCATAGTAGCCCCGGAACTCCTTAGCCATCTGCCCTGGGTCAGTGAGAATTTGTTGACCCTCTGATCACAGGAAATAAATTTGTCTCTCTACAGTCCTGCATTTTAGTGTATAGGCAAGGAGCTTTTCTGCCTTCTTCCCACTGTCCCAATAGGATTGCTTCATAAAAAAAGAGCTCTTCAGGCCTGCTGATAATTAATATTATTTAACTCATACTTAAGAGCCAAAAGCTGAGAAATCTGGTACTCCCCGGATGAAGGAGATTCATAAATGGCAGCCTCCATGGCTTGGAGTTTCTTAGTTAAATCCCCTACCTACTGCTTCTTGTTCCTGTTGACAAGCAAAGCATATTCTATCACTTGGCATTGGACAAAGGCATTGAAGGCATCCCAGATAGTAAAAAATAAAATATCTGGTGAGGCATTTGTCTCAAAATAAAAAAAACATCTCTTCCTGAAGCCATGTTTTAAACTCTTCCAAACATAACAATGTGAGGTTAAACCGTCACTGGGGAGATTTAGTGACACTTGGCTTGGGTACCCACATCAAAGTGATTGGGGCATGATCAGATATAATGATGGGCAAAACAGAAGCTTCAATCAGATCACCCAGAATTGCAGAGCTGCATAAAAAAATAGTCTAAGAGGCTACATGTTTGGAATCGGTGTGATCTGAAGGTAAAGCTGCATGTCTGATGATGCAAAACCCTCCAGCAGTCTGGTAGACTAAACTCAGAACAAAGTTGAAGCACTAACTCCTGTGATTTCTGGTGAGATGGGGAACCCTTTTCTACAGGGTTCTATCCATGAAAAGGTCAAGTACAAAATTAACATCTACTCCAACAATAAGAACCATGGACTCCTAAGACCATTCAGAAATTTCCATGAGTATATGTAGGTAAAAGTCAGGGGAGTCAGGGTAAGGGGCATAAATGTTAACAAAAGAACTTGAATCCCATACAGCTGGTCCAATGGGGGAAAACAACATTCCTCCTTGTCTGTGAAAGTTTTTAGTACCTGAAAAGGACATCTTTCCAAAACAAAATACAGACTCCACATTTCATGGTGCAAAAGGAGCTAAAGTAGAACATCCTCACCAGCCATCGTGAACTCCGCCTCTTTTTAAGTAGATGGGGCTCTTGCAGAAGGATGTATCTATTCTGAGAATTTAAATGAGATAAGACTTTCTTTTTAAATAGGGTGGTTTATGCCTTGCACGTTCCACAAAATTAGTTTGGTATCTGCCATTTATTGTACCCACATATCAGAGTACAGAAACATCTGAAAAATCAGTGAGAATCACATATGCGCAAACAAGCTAATAATTAAGTGAGCTGCCTTAACAATAACCAGTAAATATAAACAAACCTCACCCCAGCAAACTAGTGACTAAGTAGTATTAATCCAAACCCTATATAAAATGTTAAATGTAACAAATTAACAGATAATGCAAATTCCATATTGGGTGAACACTCAAAGTTGAATAAAAAATACCAAAATGAATTCCCAGCGAACTAGTGCAAACAGGCAGAGTACTAGTGAATAACCCTTAAGCTTAGAAAATATCAAAATATGCCCTGCTATTCCCCTAGTTAAAACTGTAATTGGGTAACATACATTAGGAGAAAATAAGAAAACTAACAAAGACCCCAAAATATAAAGTATTAGCAGCTTGAGAAGTGGAGCCCAATGAGCCAGCAATACACTGACCTCAACACTCATCGGCCCCTCATCAGGCATGTGAGCATTCCCACCTATGAACTGGTAGGCCAATACAGGTAGGTAGTGCAGCCATGCTCCTGCCACAGATATCAAAACAGGCCTCCTTAAAGAACTGGGAATAAATAGCAAACTATAGCAGTACTAAGATAAAATTAAAGACCCGCCTCCTTCACTTAACCCCATCAGTTTTGACCCCAGACCTTCCCTCGGTACACTCTGCACTCCAAATAAATTCCTATGAACAGTGGCCAAGGGTAAACTGAGGAGAATGATATAGGAAGGAGAAGGGGTGTGATCGAGGAGAAATGGCGATTTCTGCTTACAAGCTGTCACCATTCCCAAGAAGCGCTCTCCACAACAACGTACTTCACCATTAGAAAATAACTCAGAATAACATACCCCCACCCCACCCTCCAGACCCCTTCACTACCTTAAGGACATACATCGGAAAACAAATATGTTCTAACAGTCAAAAGCAGTGGTAATACCGAAAAGAAGGTAAGCAAGTCATTGTTAGATCAAGTCCCTTCAGGTGGCTTGTAATGGTGGATCCAAATTATTATTGGGTAATCCTGAGGTAGCTAAGCTAGTATCTGAGACAGTAAGCTTTGATGGCACCACAGTCTCTGCAAATGGAACCGGTAGAGAGGGAGCATTCACACTTACCTCTGGCTGTAAATGAGCATAATTCTTCCTATCCGAAGTCAGCCCAGTCCATATCAATAGACTGCTGACTCTCTGATGGTGAATTGAGAGAGAGGCATTTTGAAGCAGAGTCCTTAGACCAGTTAGCTGGGCTCGCAGCAGATGATGAAACAGGATGTGGTGACTCTGAATCTTGTGAAGAGGTGCCTTCTGTATTTGGGAAAAGAGAATGCTGCACCACAGTATTTCCTAGTTTCTGTGTGCCACTTGGCTTAGTGTGAAAACTATGTGCTCCCTTTTCATGTCCTTAAAGCTGATTGCCTTATCTGACACCTGTAAGAGATTCAGATTGTCTCTACTAATGGATGAGGTCTCAGCAGAGAAGTAAAAAGCTTATTGGGTTTACATTTTCTTTACATCCTGAGCCCCATTTTTTGAGGGAAACCAAAGAGTAGCCACGAAATGTTGAGCTTCAGCTAAATTCTCAAACTCATCCATTGGTCATTCCACAGAACAGTCAGAACAGCGGGATAGAGCATGACATATTGTACTTCTTTGTGCTAATTGTTTCCTGATGGGAGCAAATGCCTTCCTTCTGGCTGCCACCTCCTTTGAAAAATCCTGGAAAATATAAACTAAATGTCCATTCCATTTTAAGAGTCCTTTCTCTCTTGCTAGCTGTAATACTCCCTCCTTTATGGAAAATCTCAAAAAATAAGCAAATGATAGGGTGAAGTGGTAGCCCTCTTGCTGGCCTTGGCCCTAAGGATCTGTGGGCCTATTCAATTTTTAAAAGGGTTTCCCATTTGTAATCTAGTAAGTGTGGGAGCATATGCTAAAGGAAATTATATGTTTGGGACTGTTGATCCCTCCAGAATTCCCACAATGTGCAAATTATTGTGCCAATTCCTGTTCTTCAGGTCCTCAGTTTTAGCCTTTAAGGACTGTACTTGTTATTCTAGGTGTGTTAATCTATCCTCATGCTGGGCAGTTTCCAATTCCATGGAGGATGCAACCATCTTTGTTGCAGCCACCATTCTCTGTTAGGCAGCATCCATGTGATCTTCCAAATTTGCCACAGAGGATTTCCAATTGAGATATCTTGCACCAGTTTTTGTAACATAGCGCAGATGTCAGATAAGTCAGCCACCCCACTGTGACATCCTCAGAAGTAGCATAGCTGCAGGGAAACAGAGAAGATCAGGCCTCCTTCAAAATAATGCATTCGGGTATCCGGTATGTTTGGAATAGAACTGTCAAACAAAATTCAGTCGAGTGTTTGCAGGAAGCTCTCCAGTGCTTACATTCAAACTAGGAGAAGATGAGGCAAAGTCACAATGAGAAGTGATGGATTTTCCCACGGCTTAACTGGAGCTATTGGCTTAAGCTGCCATACTAATTGTGGCTGTGTGTGCACCCTCAACAAGAGTGGTTTGATACAAATCCCCTCCCAGCCCCTGTGAAAACCTCTGTTGCTTGTGTTGCAGGGTTTTGGTGGGGTTTACAAGTGAAAGGAGTGTGATCGACAAATTCACCATCACACTATCACAAGTTCCTGTTCAGTCCTCTGTATACAACTAAAATCTCAGTCCTTACTTCATTGAAGCCCGTGGTGTGAGGGATGAGAGATCAAAATTTACTTGGCAGGCAACAAGGTATGCTCTACATGTAAGCCTGAGAAGTGATGATGTCACATGCACAGCATGTTTGCAGTGAACAGGAGAGGTTAATTTTCTGGAATTAGTTCCATGCAGTTGTATGCTAGGTGGTGATGGCATCTTCAAGGTAGTGTCTCCAATTCTGATCCAGTGTATCCTTCTGCAGTTTGTATACCTGGGTTAGGATATTCAGCACCAGCAATGGCAGTACAGCATTTGCAAGGCCCTATAAGAATATCCACCACCTGGTACTGATCTTCAAAGGGGCTTTCCAGCTACAGCAAGAGTCCCGACCCATAGACATATGTCTGATGTGGCTGTAGTATGATGTGGGTCTCCCCAGGTGAGGTAGGAGTAACAATCCTTGGACCATCAATTGGTGTGTCTCTGATGAGGGGATCCCCATCCATGGTAGGAGTACTGATCCTTGTACTGCTACCTGGCAAAAACTCTGACAAGGGGATCCCAACTGTAGCAAAAGCCTTGACTCTTGGGTTGCCATCTTGGATGGCTCTGTCAAAGGATCTCCAGTCACAGTTGACTACTGCCTTGTGTAGCTTGGATCCTGGAGTCTGGAGAACCATATATAACCATACAAGGCAGGTCAGAGCCTAGATTGATTG
Organism: Neoceratodus forsteri; assembly: GCA_016271365.2. Taxonomy (NCBI): domain Eukaryota; kingdom Metazoa; phylum Chordata; order Ceratodontiformes; family Ceratodontidae; genus Neoceratodus; species Neoceratodus forsteri. The sequence continues at coordinate 4,166,362 of JADMNL010000045.1, read as the reverse complement.
GAAGAAAGAGAGTCATGTAATGGAGAAAAAGTGAATATGCAGAAAAATATATAAAAGCAAAGAATATGGAAGATATCACAGTAAAACCCAACTGGCAAATGGAGACAAATAAACCCCCCTGTCAGAAGAAAGCACAGTTCAGAGAAAATAAAGAAGTGAAGACCTCAGAAGACACAGGTGAGTTTAGAAAGAGAGTGACTGTCAATAAAAAAGGATGGAAGAGGGAAACAAAAGAGCCCAGAAAAGAAAGCCAAAAGAGCCAAAGAGACACAGCTCTGAACATAAAATGTTAAGACAGAGAAGGAGGAACCCAAAAACTGAGATGAACATGAAAGAAAAATGCTGTAGAAACCAGTAAGAAAAAGCTGCAACATAGCAAATAATATATATTTTTTTCTCAGGATGGCCAGCAGGGGTTTTGATAACAAACTGTATTATGCAGCTTATTGAAGTTTCTCTTAGCATTACAATAAGCCCATGGTCCCTTCAGTTTTTGTGCCTCACCTGCCACTGCCCCCCACTGGTGTGTAACAACTATCACTATTATGTGAAGTGTGCAGGAAATAAATTACCTCTTCATTTGTAAGACAAGTCAAGGCAACTCTTTTTTTTTAAGTACCCCATCCTAAGGGCTCTGACATGCCACTTGCCAGAGGTCAAAACATCTCTACAAGGAGGTAGCTCCAGCAAGCTACTGCTCTCTAATATATTGTGCAACCAGATCACTCTTCAATATTTTCACATGCACTGTATAATAGCAGTTACTTTCACTACTAATGCATGGCATGTCAGAACTCAGCCTGTTCCAGTTATCTGCTGTGTTCTCATACTTTTACTTGCTACTGTGCAATGTGCTGGGCTATCTAGAGGTGTGTGTGTGTGTGTGTGTGTGTGTGTATATATATATAGAGAGAGAGAGAGAGAGAGAGAGAGAGAGAGAGAGAGATAGACAACAATTGCCAGGGACTGTTTGTACTCCGACATATCACTCAATAACAAAGAGAAGAATGCATGGCAACCAAACACAACTAGGCTGTGTAAAAAAACAAGGTTTGAGATGCCATCATATGAACAGTGAGAGTGAAACTTGGGAGGTCCATGATGTAATCTCAACCCGGGAAGGAAACATGACCCAAGCTGGGCATAGTTGCCCATATTTTTGTTAAGTTTATATACAGTAGCAAGTGGGACCCATTCATTCTTCTCCCACCTACCTTTCCTCTTTCACAGTCAGTAACTATATTGTAGATTAACTATTACGTTGACATGGGGCTAAACAGGAGATGACCCTACACATCTATCTTGTGTGAACTTTGAACTATGCAAAACAACTTTTTGTGACCTTTGAACTGTGCAAAACAACTTGTCATGACCTCTGAACTGTGCATCACAACTTTTGCATGACCTGTGAACCCTTACAGAAATATAAGTGTCCTGTGTACATGCAGAATGCATGCCATATGATTACTTGTGCAATGTTTGCATGTGGTTTGCATAAACAAAGTGAACCTAAGTGAACCAGGTCTAAAAAGCAGATCAGGTCTGCATGCTGCAGGCTTGAGTTGTGTGCAGCAGGTAAGCTAGTGTGAACATCTTCTAAAAATCTCATCAGGTTTACATGCCGCACAATTGCCATGTGTGCAGCAACTACGCTGGTGCAATTCTCATCTAAAAACACATCAGTTTCTATTTCTCGTACTACTGCTAGCAATTAGAGCCAATAAAATACCATTTTCATTGATTTCTCATAAAAATTAAGTAAACTCATTAATTCTGATCCTTTTCCAAGTTGTTTAATGGCTTTGATTTTTTTATTGAAACTTTTATTTAACATTGCATGAGAGTGTCATTTTACAATAGTAAATCACACAATAGTTAATCCACTTATACTTGTTTATCTTATACACAGTTAGGCAACAATCTTTCTGGGTCATTAGAAACTTCATCATGGTTTTAAGGTTGTGGCATTTGTTTGTATTGGGAGACAAAAATAACGGTTGTGCACATTTTTATTGTCTGTGTCTTCTTTTGGCTGTTGAAGCTACTGGAAATGATTTATCCAACCCAAATAAAATGCAATTATTAGTGTTCTGTCTGTTAGGTTTCCAATTTATATTATACCAAACTTAGCACTGCATAAGTTCATACAGTGTCACAGTCACCATTGTCCATTAGTTTTGGTTTAGCACAAGTATTCTTAAATAGGTAGGGTGCATGTGGGACACAAGGTGATGAGTAAGGTGGTTTATGAACAATGGATTGGCTTTTGATTTTGTTATTAAATTGCCATTAATTTGTAAAGTATTGTTTGCTTACTGGATTAAATGCCTAGGATATTGTCAGCCAACATTCTCCATTCTAGATGTGCAAAGAAGAGCCTCTGTGTTGTGAAGCCTGAAGTCTTTGTTTTGGGCCATGCAAATCCTTTATGCACAAACCCTCACGATGATCAGGACACATACTGAAACATGGAGATACAGTATATCAGAACACAGTGGAAATCATTTTATTTGCTTGTACCGATATTTGCACCTGAGAATGAATTTCTATCATAAAGCAGGGTGCCATTTAGGTAGGGCAGAGGAGGGCAGTTGCCCCACTTGCATTTGTGCCTGGGTTGTTCTTATGGTGTGGCAATAATGGCACTAAATTTGGATTTAATCTTTTGCACAATAAGTGCCCCCCTGGCCTGTGTGCACTCACACTGCAGGTGCAATCCTGACTCCACTGTGTCTGTAGTGTGTTGTCCACTTTCTCCACCTAATAGTGGTGCCACCATCACATGTGACATGGAGGAACTCCAGCCAAGCAAGAGCACATGAGTCATGCAAGTATGTCACTGTCTTTACCACCACAAAGTAGACAGGCTGCACACTACAGCTTGGAGGAGTCAGTGAGTACTGAACTCTCAATAGCAGTGTTATGGTGGTATATTTTTTGGTCTTCTCTTAGTGAGTCTCCATCTCCCTTGGTGGCTGAGGGGGCTGAGGGTGAACTAAAAGCTAACTCGAGACTAAGCTATCTACTTACTCTACTAGGCAAAAAAAAAAAAAAAAGCACAGGCCCCCTGTGGCAGCAAGCTACATCTAGCAGCAGGGTGACAGAAGTGTGAGCAGTCTTCATAGACCTTGATCACTGCAGTGTAGCAGCAGCCATAGCTGCAGCCAAGCAAGAAACCAGCAATACAGGTTGTGTGGTTTGGTTGGTAAGGTGACTTGGTTGCAGAGCATGTTGGGAACCTGGGATGGTTGGTTCTATCATTCAGCTTCTGGCAGAAGGACAGAGGAGGAGTGTACTGAAAACTGGGATGGTGGCACAATGGGCCAAGGTGCAGGTTCTGGCCAGATGGCTGAGTAAGTAAAAGTAAGTATTTTTTTACAGGGGGTTAGGGAAAGGAGGAAGGACTAAAATAGTGATGTGTTTTTCATGTTTCTGAACCTTTGGGCAGTTTCACAACCCATATCAGATGGATATTGAATGGAATGGAGTCAGGGAGAGAAATCAAAACTTTTTATGGAGAGGGGGGTCAGAACTTCAGACAGGAAAAAAAATGATTAGTAACTGGGTGGGTTTAAGCCCAAATGTAATGCACAGCTCTGGGGCATAGACAGATGAATTTTATACATTTTAAATGTTCCTGATCTGCATATATTTCTTCAGTCACAACAAATACATTTTACCTTTTAGGGAGATCCAGACATTCCAGATCTTGCCCCCTGTGGACTAACTAGTACCTGGCACCCACTGGTTGTTGGCTCCCCCTGCTGAAATCTGAAATGGCCCCTGTCATAAAGTCTAAATTTACATGGCATTGTAGTGTGAGAAGCATGTTTTCCATGGAGGATGGATGAGGTAAGAGCAGTTTTCAATTATAAAATGAGGGCTGTCCCTTGCATTCAGGGACAGTTGAGTGGTATGGTATGCACAAACTATTGGAGCCCCACTATAGTCAGGCTTATGCCCCCTCCCCCAGTGAATCTGACCTCCACATCCCACACTCAGGCACATTATGACATAGGGCAGAGAGACACATGGACGTTCCCCATTGAAATGAATAGGGATTTTTTTATTACTATTTTATACATTATTGATGAGAGTTGGAGATTATTGAAGGCCACTGCATGATGAACAAGGGCCTTGTTAGTAGAACTGTGGCCTTCATTGTTCTCCAACTCACCGTCATAACATAAAATAGTAATACAAAATAACTCCACTCAATTCAAGGGGTTATGCCCCAGCTCTTTGACCCATGGACATCATCTCTTATAGACTCCTGCCTCTGGCTCACTAGTACTCAGGTAAGAAACTCTCAGCTTATATCTATACTTGGTGGGTTGTCTGTAGTAGCATGGCCACCCCTGCTATAGTGTTTGTGCTTGGGGGGGGGCTGGCCATGTGGGGGAAAGTCAAGTTATTGCTACTTTTGTGTTTGCCCCTTAAATTCTGTTTGCATGGAAGCAGTTCAAAACTATGAAGAGGAAATAGTAGGAGTACAGGCTATACAGAAGTAACTAAGTAGTTTTGTGGGTAAGTGTGTGTATTGGGCTGGGAAGAACCACATGTGTTTCCATTGGTACAGTGCAGCTAAAATGAGGGGGACAAGAAAACTAAAAAGTATAACAGTGGCTATAAGCTTGCCACATGTGTGCAGATGTATGCAGATTTGTACTGAAGTACAAGTGAGCCATACGTGTGCAGGCATTATAATTTAGTGGTTAAAGGCACTGAACTGCAAACCAGGAGACCTGGAGACCTGAAGATCTGGGTTTAAATCTCATCAACCCCCACTTGTATATAGTGTGATCCTGAGCAAGTCACTTAACTTTTATGTGTGCAGTTATCATTGATCGCTTGCTTTTTGTACGCATGCCACATTTATGCAGTGTATTCCAATTTAACATAAAAAGCATGCTTTCCACACTTGCCTGCTGCATGCATGCCACATGAATGCAATTGGTTCCAATTTAACATTTTAATCATATTTGTAGCATGTATATCACATAGTTAGTTTTATGTGTGCAGCTTGAAAACATTTCATATCATTATTTCTGTAAGGGAACTGTGCACTAATTTTGTCCAAGCACAACAAGGATTTTGAGTGTATGGAAATCCATACACAACAGCACTGAACCATATACTATAAAATGAGTTCAATGGTTCACCAGGAGGGGCAACAGCAGATAATACAGGTCACAACAGAAGAGGGGTTCTGCAACTGGAATATTCCAACATGCACAATGTGTTACAATGCCACTGACAGGACATATATTGAAGTCAGTATATCATAGTGGTTAAGAGCACTGAGCTACAAAGCTGGAGACCTGAGTTTGAATTCCACAGCCCCCACTTGCTTACTGTGTGACCCTGAGCAAGTCATTTAACTTCCTTATGCTCACAGGTCACCTGGAAAGAAGCTTGACTTAGTGTGCCTTTTCTGGTTAAACAATCTTCCCATTCCCCTGTATTAAACACAGATCTACCACTTAGGTCTGAAATCATGGATAGTACAAATATGCACCAACAGGACAAAATTTGCAACCTGTCCAGAACTGCTACCCCTCCCAACACCACTTGCATGCCATGCACATGATTTGTGACATTTTTTTTTATATTTTATATTTTGGTCCCTACTACCACCGTCGAGGTCTATTCTCGTCACAGAACCCCTTGCCTCCACCTCCAGATATGCCTGAACTCCCCAGTTATCCCTGGATTTCCCCAGAGGCGAGGCCACGTCACTGACTCCTATATCGGGCCGCAGTACATATGACTGGTTGGGGAGTTGGCTCAGAGGCTGATCGAGTGTACTGGGGAGATTCATGGAGATGGCCAGGCTCGGGTTGCTTTTCCCCTTTAAGCAGGGTGGGGACATGCAATGACAACCTGCATCCATCCCATCCTGATGTCCTTGTAAGTGTCGACATGGTGCAGCTACCCAGCCTCCCTAGGTGCCACTCATGCGATGATCACTGCCCTGCCCTCCCGTGGAGAAGGAGAGCTGTCTTGGGGACACTCAATGTTCCCCGGTCGGGCCTCAATGACCCAGGTCCTTTCCTGAACCTGGGTCGCTGGCGTCTAGCGAAAATCCAACAGCTGTGCTGACTGGACAGCTGATCTGTGACATATCTGAAAATTGAAAAAATTATGCTCAGAGTTTTAAGAAAATTTGTAGCTATTTTACTACAGAAGCTGTCACTTTTCCTTAGTTTTGACCTTGCAATATCCATTTTAGTCACATTTTCGAACCAGTGGGTTTGACTTGTCCCATATTCTGAAAACTCCAATACTGTCACTGCATTATATATTGCCCCTCTTCTCAACATGAGCTCAAATATTTTATGGTGGGGGAAGAGTTGCAAAATACACATTCACTTAATTGTTTAACATGCTGCTGGTAATTCTGGCTCTATTTTAATAATCTTCCTTTACCAGAATGTTTGAATGTCATGGGATGTATAAATATCCAAGGCATTGGCAAGCAGGCCCCCAACTAAAAAAAAGATACTTCCAATGCAAAAATATTTATGATGAAGGCTGTATGGTTTGGGGATTATATCTGACTAAATGGTGGTGATGGCTGTGTTGTTAATCAAGATTTAATACCAGTGAAGGTGTTACAAATTTTTTTAATTCTTTAAAAAACCCAAAGTTTCTGGAGGTCTAGGTAGTCACTGACCCCTGGCCTATTTAATAGTGAAGACAGGTCTTAACAACTCTTTCTGTATAGGGCTCCTATATTAATAAACAGGGCTCCAGTCCTAAAATTGCCTCCTACCACAGTTCTGTTGACATCCCCAACTGCAGGAGCTCCAGTTCTTTCACTGTGGTCTGGTACAGCTCTTCTGTGGCCTCTTCAGCCATAGGAACACTGATCCCTGCATTGCCACCTGATGCTGCTGCTCTGGTGCTTCGGGCAGCATGCATTATAAATTCGAGCAAGACAACTGAAAATTTGTAGTGACTCTCAAAATAAATTTCTGTTTAAGTTATCTACATCTGAAAAATAAGTTCCTGTTGGGTGGCTGCAAATGAAATCAAATGATTTTTTTTATTGTGCTCAGTATTGTAATATAATAGTTGGTCTCCTTCTTTGCCATAGGGAAACCTAGTTATAATTTGCCATTTTAACCAACTGGTTAAAATGGCATTCCTTGTCATGTTTTCCTAAGAAACCATGAGCACACTTAACTGCTGCAACATACATGACTGGAAAATGCCAGCCAGCTCTTTCGACTCCAGATCTGTACAGAATTCCGGCTGCAGCTTGCTCCCCACAGGTGGGAGAGGGGATTGTGGCAAAAAAACACGGAATCCACCAGTTATATAAAAACGAAGCCTGAGACTGTGCAAATCTTAGATGTTTTCACACCGTGAGTGTGGGATGCTATTATAAACCTTTGAAGCCTCACTGTCAGTATTTATGCAACATACCACACTGAGGATGTGTATAAAATTCTCATTATGCATAGTCCAGCAGACATTATTCTATATTTTTTCTTGCCTGTTTGCATTTTACACAAGCACACAGCAGTTTTGATTGTATTTGTTCCTCCATGTTACTGTGATTTAGAAGTGTGCTTTTTATTTTAAGCATTCTATATGGGAGAACACTCTACTAACTGATGGTTGTGACAGATTTTTGGTTTTAGTATATGGTGATTTACCCTGAGCATGTAATTATTCTATGGTATGCACTAATTCATCTCTTTTAACAGAATTTCCTACAATTTTTCCTCTTACCATGTATCTGATTATGACCTCACTGAGTAAGTAGCATATAAAACACATAGCCACAGAGCTCCATTATAGCCACAATGGCCAGATTACTGAAAGCTAATTAGGTGCACTAAATGGATTAATGACTTGTTAACACTGGTAAGGAACCACAAAGTGGGAAATTGTAGAAAACGCTGTATTGGGTTATAGGGTTAGCACGTCGCAGACCTATTTGAGAGTGGCCCTAAAACCATGTCAGTGAGACCATGCAAAGCAACTGACTGCACCTTGCATATAGGTGCACAAGCTTATTGGTAGGATTAGAAAGGTGGTAACTAGTGGTTAGTGCCTCGCTAATTGCTACCTTCCTAAACTAAGTTCTATGGTCATTGCACCCACAGCTGCACCAAAGACCCTGACCCCCTGATCACCATCCCATTTCCTCTATTAGAAAATGGGCTTGAAAATAAAGCATCTTGACTGGCTGAAAGCCATGGACAGGCATGCATTTATTTCTCAATGGATGCCCACAAAATTAAAAGTTCAGCTCAAACTTGTCTTATGCTACAAAAAGTATCTTTGTGCCCAGCCTACTTCCTCATTGGTTGAAGCAGTGAGCATACAATTTCAAACAGTAGCCATTTTTTTTAACCTTAGCGGTGACAGATATCAAGAGACACACACATACACAGGCAAGGATGGACAACCCACTGTCAGACATAGTCCCCGGCAAACTGTTTTTTATTTATTTTTTTATTTAGTAATACCACATCTTATGTCAGGTAGGTTCCTGACTACTCATGCTTGATCAAAGCTGACAGCTACATCCCTGTTCTCCTGTAGCGCCACTACCTCACTCCACCCCCACCGAGTGTCTGATACAGTCCCATGACAGGCTGGCAAACTCTTTTTCTTTCTTTCTTTCTTTCTTTCTTTCTTTCTTTCTTTCTTTCTTTCTTTCTTTCTTTCTTTCTTTCTTTCTTTCTTTCTTTCCAACACCTTATGTTATGTCAGACTACTTGTTCCTGCTCAAAGCTGCCTGCTACATCATGGCTCTCCTCCAGCTCTGCACCCCCCTTAGTCACTCAGTGCCTGGTACTTCAAATCTTATACCCTCATTCAGCTTGCATTGCCTTCTTTCACATGCTCACATAGCTCTGCTGACTATGAGTACCTGCTGTCACCCACTCAAAAAGGAACACAATAGCAGAGAGAGGCATACAGTACTTTTAGCAGGCTTACTTTTCCGCTCACAGAAACGTTATTTGCAGCTGACCATCACCACTGCTGATCATATCCCAGTTGAAGGTGCTGTGATGATGTGTCTTTGCCCTTGGTAAATCACGCCTGCATACAGCACCCAGTAAATAAATAAAATAATAAAGGGATCTCAAACTTCAACAGTAATTTAAAATAAAAAAAATAAATGTAGATGTCTGCTGCTCCTTCCTGTTCCACTGTACTATACTTCTGGGTGTCACGTCTTCTGAGCACCCACGAGGTAGAGGCTGCATCTCACCTAGCACAGTAATCCAGGCAGAAAACAGAAATATATACATAAAAGTGAATACATGAATAAAAATAGACAGTAAAACAAAGCGGTGTAAGTGAGTGTGTGTGTTTTTGGGTGGGGGGATGGGTAGTTAATCATGACAACCAAACCATCAACTATAGAAGCTCAAGTAGGACAAAAGTCCCTAAGTTAAAAAAGGAAAAAAAATTGCAATGCAGGTAGAGGAACTATTTGTTTTACAAACAAAACTACTAAAGAGATTTAACGTTTTTACATGCAAATTTTTTTTTAAATGGTAAAATAAAGTTGTCCAATTCCTAAGTGCAATAATACCCTGCAGACTGGGCTTTATTGGGAAATACTGGATGTTTCAGGGGCTATAAGGCCCTCCGCCTGCATCATTGAGCCTCATTACACCCCTGGGCAGTCTGTATTTCCTAAAAAACCCACTCTGTTGGGTAGTATTGCTTACATAACTCCCTGGTGGTCCAGTAGTGCCCCAACCTCGGATCACTCATCTGTTACAAATTATCCATTCCTACATGGTCCAGTGGTGCCTACCCAACTGCCTATTCATTACACACTGTAGAGTCCCTGGTGGTCAAGTGGAGCCCCTGCCTCCATCCATACATCAGTAGACCGCCCCACCCTTTCCTGGCCAGTTAGGCCTCACCACTCCACCACCCCTGGCCCCCTACTCACCAGTGCAGCTCCTCCTTTATAGCCCTCCTGATGGTGACTGGTACAACCTCTTTGCATATCCCCTCTGTCAGTCACAATCTGAATGACAGGGTGCGATTGCACACCTACTGTTTCTACTTGAAAACTTTTCCTTCTCTGATGCCTGTTAGCTATATTGACTTTGTTCCTATGAAACCTCCTTCACTGAAGTTAAAAACAAAAATGTAATATTAAAGCAGTTGTCAATCTGTCTTCAAAGATTAATTTTAGCTGCCAGCCCAGTGGCGCTGAGGGTTGAGGTACTGGACACCATGCCTCATACTATGCTGACGACCAGTGTTCAGGAATGACCTCGGGTCGCCGGGATGCCAGTATTGGGGGGAGGAACAATATCAAGCATTGGTTCTCCTCTCCCAGGTAAGGGTGGGGTCACCAGCCCATAGTCCTGCCTTCACCAAATGCAGGTTTGGTGCTGCGCGGGCAGTCAGTACTTACGACTGGGAGGGAGGGGCATCCCAGATGGCATCGCCTCCCTCCACTAACTCAGGGGACGCATAAGTGCAGGGGTCAGAAGAAAACCTCAGAAACCCACAAATTACATATGCAATAAAAAAAAGATTAATTTTAGCCATTTTTAATCAGCTTTAATCATCATCAGAATAGCACCTCAAAAATACTAAAGTCTAAGAAGTAATCAACAGACAACTTGTTTAGATTAAATTATTACAAAATGAAGATTAGACACAGATCTGCAATTGTTTTCAAAGTACAGTTTTTTTGAATATGAACTGCATTATAACTGAAGACTACAGTCAGCCATCTCTCCCAGTTTCCCCCCATGAGAAACTGAAGCAACCCCACCCCTTTCTGTTTTGTTTTGAATCACTTCAGTAGTTACACTTTCAAACTACTTTCACTTTACATGCAAAAGGCACATGGATCAGCTGTGTTTCTCAGCTTTCTGCAAATTAGCATAATTATAAAAATGATGGGCCCGATTCTAGAAGGGTGGCCTCAAGTTGCTGCTGAAAGCAACTTACGCCACCCGCACTTACAACATTGACCCTGTGCCATATTCTAGTAGGGGCAGGGTCATCACAGCTAAGTCCTCTGACTTGCGACATGCGGCCAGGTACACTGAACTGCAGGCGTACCTGGTGAGCATGTTGTAAGCCGCAACAGCAGAGCAGCATGGTCAACCCCCCACCCATACCCCAACCCCTAGGTGCATGCCCACCCAGCACGCCCCCACCCATCCCCAGCCAGCAACTGGCACAGCCTCCTCTCACCACCATCCAGCTGCCGACTGAGTCCAGTATCAGTACGATAGAGAGACGACTCAGATATTAATATCTGAGCACTTCTTCTCCATCTAACAAGGTCTAACAAGGATGAAACATGTGACAGCTGTTCTCAGCATTTGCTGATTGCATTATAAGGCTTTTTGGCACCATGTAATTCGACTTAGAGTTGAGCCAGTCCAAATTCCTTCATGGGATATGCATGTGCTTCTCATGATGCTTTGCAGTATTGGAGTATGCCCAATTTTCAGTGTATGCGCATTATATAACACATTAGAATGTGTGAAAAATGAACACACTACTTTGCAAATTTGTTCATAAAGTGTGCAATAATAAGACTACAAAACACTTGTTTAACACATCACACTTAAAATTTCACTTGCGTGTTGAAATAACATGTTTAGTGTGCACATATTAGTACATAAATGTGTTAAAAATTCAAAACACACCAAATAGACATTTTGGGCCTGATTCTCAAATAAGTTGGACTGCCGCAAGCTCTGGGTGCACCAAACACATGGCACGTGGGGCTTGCGGCATTCCCTGGCTGGCAATCGGGATTCTTGATCCTATGTGCTATATGGTGCAAGTTAAACCAGCTTTTGCTGGTCTAACTTTGCCAACCTTTTTATGGGGTTTGCACCACAAATTTGGTGCAAGCCACCCTTAAAGGGAGTAAAGTGATGCCAATGCATGCGACCCTTGAGAATTGGGCGAAAAGTGTGTGGCTGTGTGGTGCAGCTGTAGGGTTTGAGCCTTGAGGCTTGTTCAAGTCCTGCGCCATCCTTAGAGAATCTAGCAATTTGTCCCTAAGGTGTGTTACCATGGTGTGTTAAAAGCTACACATTTGTGTGTTGAACAATTTAGACACCACTGTGTAAAATTCTTTTAACACACTGCATGTGAGAAATTTAACACACACTGGACCCAGTTCTCAAAATTGGTGCAAGCTGTGCAAAAGGAGACTTGCATTGAGTGCCAGTGCAAAAAGGACCCTGTGCCCATTTCTCTATTGGGTAGGGTCCTGGCAGTAAGAGGCCAGCAGCTTGTGGCAAACATGGCTAGGTGCCAAACAGATGGTGCATCTGGATGGTGTGCCACAAGCTGCAGGGTGGCCATGTGCCAGTTCCTGGTGGCTAGTGGTCCCTCTAGCCCTGATATGCCCGGATAATAAAATATTAGCAAGCACATTTCCTGGTGGTCTAATGGACCTCCCAGCCCTGAGATGCCCATATATTAAAATATTAGCAAAAACATTCCCTGGTGGTCTAGCAGACACCACTCCCTATGCTCGATGTGTCTATATAATACATAGTTATATATCCCTGGTGATCTAGTGGACCCCCAACCCCTACCCCGACAGGTAGTGCCCACCACCCCACACACCCATCCCAAAATAGAGCTGGCAACTGTCATAGCCCTGCTCAAACCACTACATCCACCTGCCAACTGAGCTGTCAAGAAGCAGTATATAGTGAATGGTGGAATGTTGTTCTCACCAGAAATCCAGCCTTTCAAAAATACTGTTCTGCCACAGTCAGCAAAATGAATGGAATGCCGTACTGACCGTGCATGCAGAACAGCATTCCATTCATTTAGATTTGAAAACTCAAGCCGCGGGTTGAAATAATGAACAGAAAACCGTCGTGTTTCATCATTATTCACAGCAGCCTGAAAAACTAATGCAGTGGTTTTCTGAAACGGGCACTGTTAATTTAAATGCAGGATCAACCAGATATTGTATTTTACTTACAGTTTTCTCTGCCTCAGCACGGTTATTTTTCTTGCTAAGTGAGAGATCTGGCCACCATGTTTTTTTTTTAAATCCTGCCCACAGCAGAGCGGCAACCAGTGGGCATGTGTGCTGCTACATTAGGAATGCCCAGTCCCTAGCAACCACCCAACTCCATCTCCTAGTGAGGGAGACCTACCAATTACTTTATCCATGATTTAAATGCAGTCTGCAAGCCTAAAAATATTTTTAAAATAATTTGAGGGCACCACTACTATAAAAATACAGGATGGGTAACCCCATGTAGAACCATGTGTTCTGCCACCTCGGGGTCTGATTCCCATGGACTTCTTGAGCTCCACTCTCGAGGTCACAAGAAATCAGACCCCTCTGTGGCAGAACACACTGATTCTGCATGGTTACCCATCCTGTATTCTCTATGTACTGTATACAGTATGTGCTCCTCCAAGACAGCTCAGTCAGCAGCCTGACATGGTGGTGAGAGAAGGGCTGTGCTGGTTGCTGGTTCTGTTTTGGGATGGGGGTGTGGAGTTGTGGGCACTACCTATCATGGTGGGGGTAGGGTTCCACTGTATCACTAGAGTTATACAACTGTATATTATATGGGCAAATTGGGGGAAGGCAGGGGAGTCCACTAGCCCACCAGGGAAAGCTTTTGCAAATATTTTAATATATGGGCATATCTGGGCTTGGGGGGTGTCCATTAGACCACAAGGGAATTTTTCTATATTTTATTATAAAGGCATATCAGTGTGGAGGGTTTCACTATACCACGAGGGAATGTTTTAGTTTTTCATAAGGGGGGGATCGGGGCTTAGGGGGTCTGATAGATCACCATGGACTTATTTTAATAAAAAGGGGACTGGGGCTGGGGAGTGGGAATTGCGGTACATTGCTGCAAACTGCTTAACTCTCCCAGAGGGCAAATTTCTAAGTACCCTTAGACCAGCTGTGGCTGATCTAATGGTACAGGTGAAGCCACTTAATCGGGACGCGGATAATAAGGACATCTGCTTAATGGGGACATCCCACTGGGCACCGATTAAGTGTCTTTGTTATCCTATGGAAGCTGCAATTGGTTAAAGGGGACACCTCTGCCATTTTATGGGGACGATTTTTTCCTGACATACATGTCCTGAGGTGCTAATCCCCTGCTAATCCTATGGGACCATTTTTGTATTAATCCATTTATTAGCTAAATAGGTATCAATAGCTGTTTCCCCAGACATCACATTCCTTCCCTGCTTGGCTGCGTTCTACCTACTCTGTAGTCAAGACATTTTTATTTTTGTTTTTTTTTTCATTTCTGAGCTGTACATTAAGAAAATCATGGACACTTGCTGACATACTCAGACAGACACAGGCAGCGGCTGTTGTGTAGCCCGACTTTGTCTTTCTTGCATAAAGCGGGATACAGAGAGTGCAAGAAAGAACAAACTTCAGATGCTGTTCTCTCCTCTGCATGTGTCAGAGAGAGAGAGAGAGAGAGAGAGAGAGACCCATGCTTTCCTGACTTTGTGTGGATGCTAGTAGCAGGCAGAGAAAACAAAGAAATTGTGTGCAAGTACTCTTTATGCCAGATAAAGTGAGAGAGAGAGAGAGTACCTCCACTAGCTCAACCCCAACTCCAGCACATAGAAGTGGATACATACAGAGAGAGAGAATGAACTCCAGGCCCTGTTCTTTCTTCTGTGTGTGTAAGAGAGAGCAGATACTAGTAGTGGGCATAGAAAACAAAGGCATTCTCTTTTATGTTTAATGCTGATTCCTGATAAGGAGAGCGAATACTGTACTGATAGGACACATGGATAGATTTTCAACTTCACAGATGCACAGTATGGGGGAGATGGTGGTGTGTGATCGTGGGAAGAGTAAAGCAGCACTGTGAGCAAGACCGATGCCATTTTAATGGCTTCTGATAAATGGGACAGTCGCTTAATTGGGACAAAAAGTCTGCCACAGAGGCATCCCAATTAAGCGGATTCTACTGTATTTATAAATTTGTCCTCTGGGAATGATTTGAGAATCCCTATTTAGAGGATTTGGCAGCCTGCATCTCCCACAAGCCACTAGTGCCTTGCCACAGCCCATTTTGTGCCACACAGATGGAGCAAGCCTTGTTTGGTGCACTCAGCCTGTGGTTGATGCAGGCTGAATTTGAGAATCACTCATGGCACATCTTTTGGTGCAAGGGGTACTTTGCACCATTCCTTGTGGCACAAGTCCCTTGTGCCATGCCAGGAGCTTTGAGAATCAGGCCCACTGTGTTTTCCCTAACTTCTCTAACTGGTGTGTTAAAAATTAAAAATGTTTTTGTCAAATTTCACATGTCTCTTCTAAAAGTGGGGGAATTGATCCATAGTGACACAATCTTGCTAGGGAATTTTAACCTTAACTGGTCTAATAAGTGCTCTTGTACCTTTAAGACTTCTGTGAGTGATTCTAACCTACATCAAATCATCAGTGAACCAACTCAACTAAACTCCAAATCCAGGAATCACACCATAATAGACTGGATCCTTGTCAGAAGAGCAGACTGAATCCAAGCATCCGGCACCTTCGCTGACTTCCTGAGTGACCACTCCCCAACATACTGTGTGTAGATTCATCCCAGAACAATTACTGTCAGAGACTACTCTGTTTTAAACTGTTATGCCTTTCTCACTGACCTAGCCATGGTAAACAGGGAAAGCATTTTCTATTTAGAGGATGTCTATCTAGCCCTGGACATTCTAATTAACAGTTTCATAAATGTCATTAACAGGCATATCCCCTTTGTACAGAGAAGGACTAACAGTACCTGTTCCAAATAGTTACTCCCTCCCTTTGCCACTTGATGAAGCAGAAGGATAGAGGCTGGCATGCTTTCAAGACCACAAGCTTCCAGCAAGACTTGATTTGCTGTAGACAACTCAGGAACACCTGCAAGCCCTCTTTAAAACTTCACAAAGCCTCCTACATAAAGGGCCTACAAAACCAGCAAGTTGAATGACCCAAGGTGCTTTCGGATGCCAGAAATTAGCATCCTCAGGGGGAGGACCTGTGTGCAGCATCAAGAAATTCTCCATAGTACCAATATGATCAGCAATTCTAAGCTGATAGCTGAAACATTTAATGTATTTTTCACTGACCTTGATGATTATAAAGACCCTACCATCATCCCTCCTAGGTCACCTACTGTAGCATTAATAGTGTCCCCAACTTTTACTTCATGCTGGTTTCTAACAAGAAGGTGTTGAACCAGCTCCTAAATAACAAAACAGAAAAATTAGCAGGACATGATAACCTTCAGCCTCATCTCTTAAAATTGGAAGCCCTTATAATAGGTCCTCCTCCTCTATTTTTTTTTTCAAATTCTATTTCTTCACCTCCACACCTGGGCATCCTTCTGGGGTGTCCTCTTGATGGCAACCTCTACTCCCAGCCTGAACCCTGCATCCCTTGGAGTGACTCCCCTGACCACCCAGGCAGACCTAGCCCCCCAGATCACCCCCAGAGGGGCCTGTGCTCCCGTGATGGCCTTTCTGGGATTAGAGAGGCCTTACCTGGATGGCAGGTAGGCTGTGGAGTCCCCTGAGCACAGGGACGGCATTGGGATGTGGGCAGCGTTCCTGGAATCCCCATCATCTCCATGGATGTGGTAGAGGTTTTTCTGCTTGCTGGTCCCCGAGGAGCTTGGAAGTGCAATGGCGGCTGGGCACAGTGTGTCACCACCTGCCAAGTTCCTCACTGCTGTATAGGTCACAGTTGTTTGCACTGCACCTGACCATCGCCAGGTGCCTCTGCAGACCAGCGCAACCCCAGTACCTTCCCCAGGGAAGGGAGAGCTGTTCTCTAGATGCTTGATCCCTTCCCTCCCCTGTCAACCCCCGCTGACCCTGGCTCGTTTCCTAATCCAGGTCGCCGGTGTGACGAGAGGTGTAGCATTCAGCGCCTCAACCCTCAGTGCCACCAGACCAACTTCAGGTCCTCCTCTGGTTAACCTCTCTAACTTGTCACTGCTTCATGGCATAGTCCCTAAAAAGTGGAAGGTAGTACATGTAATCCCTGTGTACAAGGGCAGAATCACTGAACCTACCGGGAACTATCACCCCATCTCTATTCTAAGCACTTTGGCTAAAGTACAAGAGAGGCTCATGTACAATCAACTACTGGCCTATATTGTTACCAGCTCCCTAGTTACAGACTTCCAGTATGGCTTCTGTAATCATCATGTCACTGACTCAGCCTTGTTATACCCGCCATCGATGTCCTCCTTGCCTCTGATCATGATAACCACATGGGGCTATATTTGTTGACTTCTAAAGGCCTTCAATCTGGTCAACCACTACCTACTACTATTCAAACTGAAGAGCCTTGGTCATGACGAACTCTCCTTCCAGTGATTTACAAGCTATCTTGCTGGGCGTATGTAGGAAGTTAACTGGGAGGGTCAAACCTCTCCTCCCAGCATGAGATCTGTGATGGGGTCCCTAAAGGCTCTATTGTGGGGCCAATACTGTTCTCAGTTTTCATCAATGAGCTCCCCTCCAAACTGTGGTGATGCTAAAGTGTTACTGTATGCAAATTGTATGCAAATGATGTAGTCCTGTATAGAAATGGCCCTGACCAGAATGTTATCACAGCTGGACTTAGTGATGATTTCAATAAACCTGAAGTATGGTTTGCTCAAATTGACTAGTACTCAGTAAAAACCAAAACAACTAAGGTAATGCTGTTCATCTTTAGAAAACTGGACCCTGACCATAGCAAACTCCTACCAGATCTTCACCCCCTATGGGTGCCTGACTGAAAGTGAAAGACATAATAAAATATCTTACAGTCTGACTAGGCCAGGAGCTCACTTTCAAGACCCATGCTGATCATACTACTAAGCTTCTTTCTCAAAAAACTGGGGTTGCACTACAGTCTAAATCCTACCTAACTAATCAAGCCCATCTGTTGGAAGCAAATATTATCCCCCTCCCTAAGTTGCAGTACAGAACACCAAAACTCTCCTCCCTGAAAGGTGCAGAGTTTACTAGGTTTGAAACTGTGTACTACAAAATCAGCAGTTTTGCATCTGGCACAGGAAACCATGAACACCACTATAATGTCCTTGCCCCACTACACTGACCCCCTCTCGAAGAGAGCCTCCATCACCCTACCGTTTGCCTGTCCTGTAAGACACTAACAAATTATCTTCCCACTCTTAGAGATATACACTGGCCTGGAAACCCTCAAGAAGGCAACACTGCTCCTCCACCCAGCCCTTCAAGGAGGTTTCTTGGACCTGAACCACATTTAATAGTTGGTCCCTCTCATACACAGCACCTTTTGTCAGGAATGAACTACATGCCCTATCCAGGAATGCCAAACCTGTAAGGCCTTCAAAGAGCTACTCAAAGGATGCCAATCCCCAAAATTGAATTTATTATGCCCATGCTGAGCATTTTCCTGCCTCGCCATAGCCACAGATTATAAAGTGCCTATGTTCCCTCATCTGGCCCTGAAATTTATTTATTTAGTTTGTTATTTAATAACTGGTAACTAGGAAAGCCACACTGAGCTGAGGCTCATTTCCAGGTTTTATATTGGGGGAGACAGGGAATATAGAAATAATAAATTACAAAACAACAAATAGTGGTTACATAGGCACATTACAGGTATAGGAACAAGGTCAAGACCAAGCATATTAACAACAGCATGGATTAATTCAGTGATATGTGGATAAATTAATCACTTGAACTTGATTTGATGTTCTATGTACAATAGTACTGCACAATGCTTTGTAGAGTTGGGTGAAAGTTGCAAATTCTACTTCGCTGAACTTTTGCAAAACTTTGTAAATTTCACAAAATATTCTGAACTTCCACCATTGGCGAGATTAGAATCTTCCGAATGTGTTTGGTGGGATTTTTGCCCTGTCCTGCAGAATTGTTTGGCTGAACAGCAGAATAATACACCTGAACTGTGCAATAACAGTTCTGAGGAATTTTATTCTGCAGTTTAATGGATTATTCCACAATACATGTAGTTATTCAGCAGTTTAGTGATCAGTTCTCTAGAATTTTTTTCTGCAGTATAATTCATTAATCCACAATTCATACATTAATTCCACAGTTTAATGACTCACTGAACCATGGAATGAATGTATAAACTGCAGATCTATCTACTAAACTGCAGAAACAAATTCCACAGAACTGACCACTGACAGTGATCAGGTTTGTGGAATTTTTTTAAGCAGTTTAATACAATAATCCACAAATCATACATTTATTCTGCCATTCTAAATCAAACTTTTCAAGAAAGTTGCCAGAGTGCATTCTGAAATTTTGTGAAAGCAAAATTCTGACTTTTGCCAAATTTCCACTGGCGGAAGTTTAATTTCGCACATCACTAGCACTTTGTCTTATTGATTTGCTTGCTGAACTTCTTGTATTTTATTATGGATCCTCAATGCTATACCTGCTGTAACTACCATTGTCACTGTGACCTCTTTGTAGCGTCACTGTACATGCTCCTGTACTATGTGAGTTTAGGAAATATTTTGTATTGTAACTTTACCAGGTCACTCTTGAAAAAGAGACATAAGTCTTAATGAGCCAACATGGTCAACAACATCCAATAAATAAAATAAATAAATAATGACTTCATTATTCAGATACATATGATGAACAGGAGCACTTTTTGTACGTATTCATATTCAAGAAATACTATTTTACAAATAAAAGAAAAAGAAACTGCTCCTATCCTCTTCTCCAGTCCAAATACTTAAATCCAAATTCCCCACCCCCATCTTCTTTTAGAAGCTTAATCCCACCCACCAGCACTCACAGTTTTATATTTAAGTAGCTGCAACTCCAACAATGGTTGAGTGGTACAAGTCACTCACCTCCATGGCTGACTGCCATCTAAGTGCTTGCTTTCACTAAAGGAAAAATAATTTCCTCAACCCCTACTCTTGCAGCATTCTCTGACCACCCTCCTACCCCCAACACCCACTTATTGAATTAAGTGGAAGGCAACTGGCACAAAACCACCATCCTCCATGACTGGCTGCCTTTTGAAGAATGAAAGCACTCCCAGGTATGCTTCTTCTGTATAGTGAAATGCCATGTAATGGGATCAGCTGGTTTTACCATACATAGCAAGGGTTCTATGTGATAAAGGCAAAGAAATAATGCTGAAGACAATAACAATGAGTGCACATAAAAGAAAACCAAAATGGCGATGTGCACTACAATGATGGGACAAAACAGTGACGTCACCATACTTTCTCTGTGGGGGATGATCATACATTATTTTTTATGTGGGGGGGCTATTCCTCCCATGCCCCCCACACTCCCAGTTACTAAAATAATCAACTCTCGGTAGATGACAATTGGTAAAGAAGAAAACTCAGGAGGTGGTGCTACTTGAGTGGGGCACAGTTTGGCAGGGGAAGAACATTGGGAGGCAACCTGTGGGGGGAACAAAGTCATAAGGGTGGGGGAAGGGGAATACAACCCCCCCAAAAACACAATAAACTGAATACAAAAACAAGAAAAATGTGTCTCCCAGAGCAAGTCCCAAACCTGGGTCCACCAGCCACAGAGGCGTGACTCTGCCCACTACACCACATTGCCAGCTTAAAAGCAGCCCCACAAAAAGAAATCTATATAGTGTATTGCACAAGCACTCCCTATAAGCAAGGTTGTTGAATTATTTACCATGCACTATTAACACCACATAGCCCCTATTGCACTGGCTATTTTTACCTCACCTAAATTGAGTCGCTCATATTCACTCACTCTATTCACAGTATACCGTCTCCTTCGTATCATCCGGAGATAACCTGTCAGTCAGTTAATTCAGTAATTTGGTGCTGATGGTGAAAGTAGGGTAGTCAGAGGGTGCTGTAAAGGTGGTGGGGAGTGAGGGAATTAATTTTCTTTTAGTGCAAAAGAGCGCTTATATGACTGATAGTTGTGGGGGTGTACAGCTTGTGCCAGTCTCCCAACTTGAGGGTTCTAACTACTTAAATATAAAACTGTGGGTTCTTGGTGGGGAAGATGGTGGTATTTGATTTCCAAAGACCAAGTAGGGTCAGCAGCCGCTAATAAAGTTAGGGTATATGGTCAAACTTGATGGGCTTAGCAGTCCTTATCTGCCATCAATTTCTATGTTTCTAACAAAGGGTGGGGGATGCAGGGTTGAGTTTACGGTTTGGGAAAGAGGAGAGAGGGGGCTGTTCTTTCGATTTTATCTTTTTAAGGCATATATCTAGAATATCCAAATATGAATAATGAATACTCGAGTATGTGGGGGCTCAAACATAGTATTTGTCCTGAATGTTCGAATTATGGTATTGGCACACCCTAGTGTGTTGTACTAAAGTGGAAGGCCTGGCTGAATATTTGTTATATTCTTTAGTAAATTGACACTTATACTGCAGCTGGGCTGATGAGAACCCTTTTATTTGACTGTTTGGAGATACAGTTTCTATGGGGTGCGTTGGGTTCTCAGACTCTTAGCTGTTTGTTTTTTCATTATTTTTTTAGCTTTGAGGCCATGAGTAACCTGCTGCAATGCTATATCCATGATTGTCTGGTGGGGTATCCAGGGATACCAGTTGGGCTCTGGAAGGTTCTGGAGCCACTGGGGGCTTTGTGACAAAGGATAAAAACCTATACACTGTACGTATTTTTATTTTGATATCTTTCTTATCCCCCCCAGCTGCATTGTTGCAATCACTACTCTTGCACTCTCTTGTTGTCCCCTGATGACCACTTCCAACCTGTTCTACATACTTTCCTCAACTCGCCTTTGGGCTCCTATCTGCTGACTAGATACCCCAGAAGCAGCATACCTCATGACAGGGCCATGGCAATCCATTGCCACTCTTGGGTGTGACCTCATATCTCAGACAGGCTTCTCTTCTAGTCAGGAGGCCTGCCCATGCTATATTGTCTATGGATCAGCCATTTTTTCAGTATATGTACATGGAATAGTAGGAAAATATGATGTACCCAGTGGAACTTTTTCCTTTTCTTGTCTCCATGAAGTTCTCCCAGGTGTCCAGTGGCACCCCCTCCATCTCCTCTTCCAAATAAAGTTCTCCATGCTGTCCAGTGACACCACTGTCCTCTTTCTGTACTAATAAAAGTTTTCCCTGGTGTCCTTTAGCACCCTAGTCCTGCAGTGGTGTCCAGCAAAAACCCTCCATAACCTCCATGGCTGGCTACAGTCTGACTCATACACTTCTGGGATTTTCAGAGACAACTCACAGTGACTGTATCAATAAACGTGTGTATAGAAATTGTAGTTGCATGAGTCACATGGCAGTCAGCCAAGGAGGTGAGTGAAGAGTTTGTGCTGAATTTGTGAGAATAAAGTCAGGTGCCCTGGGGAATGGGGTGCTACTGGACAAAAGGGCATTTTTTAATCCTGAATTTATCCTTCTTGTTGTCTGCAACAGGACTTATTTAAGGTTCCAATCATCAGCATGGGACCTGTGAGGACCATGCCATCACCCAGCTGTGGTCAAAAGATTTTTCCTCACTTTTCTCTTCTGGGACTCACATGTGCAGTGACATAATTGTGTACTCCACCTCCATCAAGATGCCCCTGGTGTCTAAATATGGGGACCCCTTCCCCGTATTGTCACACTATGCTTCCATTCAGATTCCTTCAAGTGGCAGTTCACCTGCAGGTCATGTGAACCAACTCAAGGGACGAGAACAGTGAAGGGATACTGATCCTCCTTCCTCTCCTGGCCTGTCCCCAAGTGGCCTCGTCCAATCCAGAACCCTGGCTTGCATCTCCTTGACTGTCTGTGTCAGTTTTGTATTAATGATCTCATATCTGCGGTGTACTCCAGGTAGAGCCTTACCAGAATTACGCCTCTACAGGTGACTCCCCCCACCCCTATTATGAGGCACCCTAGCATTTTCCTTGCCATTTTACAGTTCCTGTATACTGCTTGTAATCTTCTTCAAAGTAGCTGAATGTCAACAAAGATTAGTTCATTTTAATTTATAAGCACTTTCAATTGAGGGGTTAAAGATGCTAGAAGAATGTCTTTTTATGAGCTTAAAAATGGTATGTGAGTATGATGTCCACTGTTTTGTGAGAGAAATCCACATGGTTTTTTGAACTGTGCACAATCTTATAGCTGCATTTACCTATGCAATGAAACACAACACAGATTTATTCATGATTCTGACTGCCTAAAACAACATGAGTGTTATACAGTGGAGATATCACAGCATTCTCAGTTTGACATTGATCGTGTTTAAATGATGTCTAAAAGGGGATTACATATGAAATAGTCAGATCATTTGGATAAATGCCTATTATTTAGTCTTCATTGGCCCCCATATTCTAGCAGTTAGTGCAGCACTAACTGGGTAGCACCATGCTAGCGTGAATAACTTATGATCTGGGGCCATATTAAAAAACCTCAGTGCACTGCCCAAATTGACAGCACTCTTTAATGCTGCACAAACCCAGCCTTAATGTAGTGCATTGACTGTCCCCCCGAACACCTAGGCTGGGCATTTGAGACAGGTTTACCCCGGTGTCCAATGGTTTCCCCCATCACCCATGCTGGGCTTTTGAAACATGCCTTTGTGTCTGGTGGTCTCCCCAATCACCCATGCTGGGCTTTTGAAACATGCATTTCCTGGTGTCTAGTGGTCTCTCTTCGATCACCCATGCCGGGCTCCTAAAACATGTATTTTCTTATGCCTACTGGTTCTCCTGATTGCCCATGCTGGGATTTTGAAAACATGTATACCCTAGTATGTAGTGTTCTCCCTCACGATTACCAAAGCTGATCTTTTGAAACATGTATGCCCTGGTGTCTACTTAGCTCCCCAATCATCCATGTTGGCTTGTCAACATTTATTCCAGATATCTAGTGGTTCCCCAACCCCACAATCATCCATTCCATACTGAAAATGCAACCCCCATGATATTCAAGTTGACCCCCTGAATGGTTGCTGAACCCTCACTTAATTGTGCAGCGTACACAGCCAGCCCTATATATGGGAGCCATTGTGTTGAATTTATATTGAATTAATGTTCATCTACTAAACTGATAATCACACCTGATTACTATGCTGTGGGCAATGACTAATGCACCCTAAAAGCAGCTACCTGGTATATGTCAGCCTGCACCCCCAAATAGTCATGCTCCTCGCGCTGTTTACTATTCCTGTCAGTCAGTTCATGGCCTCTCCCCACATGTCAGTAGAACCATAGGGAGGACAGGGTGTGGGAAGTGGGTGGTGCCAAACATACCAGCAGGCATCCAACAAGAAGCCTGTCATGCCACTGGATTGAATCATCTGCTCTTTGTGGAGTAGGGGATTGTGGGTTCTGCTGTACTGCAGTACCTTAAGGGGCCAATGCATTATGGAATGGTGTCACCCAGTAGCCCCATCTCTTATTGCACATCAGAAGAGTTGAGGTTACAAGATAGGAGTGGCTACATGCCCCATCAGGCTGCCATGTGCAAATTGGAGGAGGGCCTAGCAGCTATGATAGGGTACCTGCAGACATAGAATGCTCCCCTCAGTGGGCACTATGCACCACCTTGCATGGCACATGGTCAATCCTCAACCTCGGACACTACCTCCTGCTAGCTGGTGTGTAGCACTATGCATGGGTAGAGGACTGAGCACAGCTTTACAAAGCAGTGCTACCTACATGCCATGTATATTCAGTATGTATCATAGTACATAGGGTCCAATATGAATACTAAATGAATGCCAATTTAGTACTATTGAAAGTATTTAACTAGTATTCATTGGTCTTCAGTGATATTCTTTTGTACAATTCAGAAGTAATCATTTGATTTTCAGAAAGCACTGCCCTAATTTGCATATTCGTGAGGAGAAGACTAGCTGTATACTAACTGAATATTAGCTTATTACAAAGGTAGTCTTCAAAGATTTAAATGTTTCTACTTGTGGGCAGATTGTTTTAATACTTATTAATATGATGCCAAAATGACAGAAAAAGCATTTCAATACTAAAAGTGAAGTAATAAAGTAGTATTCATTCTTCAGTGAGGGTTATACAATAAAGGAATAATGCATGACATGGTGTGTGTCATGCTGGAATAACACCATGGCTGGGGGAGTTGGGCACAAGGCCGCAGGCCAAGTGTGTCCAATGCCCCAGGTGTGGAGTTATCCCAAACGACACACACCCTGGAGTGCATTATTCCTATTATACAATAGCTTGTTGTTATATATAAAATAAACAAATAATTTTAAAGAATGTTTTTATTAGAGTGGAAAAATGTTTTTGTTTCTTAAGAGGAGATGCAGAAAAAGGGGTCAGCAATAATGATGAGAGTAGAGCTGTGGCGTCGTGCTGAGATAACGCCATGAGTCCAGCCCCAAACTGACCAATCACAGTCCAAGATTCTTTCTTGACATTGTATAATCTCCAATCTCCCATCACTCCCCCCCCACTGTACTTTTACCAACCTTTTAAATTGCATGGTGATCCAATGTTTACCACTTCATACATAAGTAGTTTATTCAGACACTGAATTCTCTACTAAGATATTGAATATTTCATCTCCTATTGTTCCTATATTTGATCTGCTGACCTCTGCAAAAAGTATACATTTTTGAATTGTTTGCTTTCCTCCAGCTCTTCAATTGTCTAACGTTTCCTTAGGTTTATTTCTCACTTAACAACATCTCTTCTAAATAACTGTAAGGAAGGTAAGGTGTTAGCTATTATAACATTATAATATGACTGGCCCATTGGACTTCATATCCGGGGTATTTGATACTTTCTCCTGAGTTTGTAGAAAACAAAAACAGAATATTTACTCCACTACTTGGGGGTCTCCACCAACTGCTTTAATCAATATAATTACCTCAATAAATCTTCAGGCCATTTGTTAAAATCACCCATTAGAATTATTCCTAAAACTTTATACTGTCTTCTATTTTTATCCAATGAGCTTTAAAAATAATTACTCATCCTGTTATTGTTACTTGCTGGTGGATAATAGATTACTCCTACAATTAACCAGTTTACTCCACAAGGGGTTCTTTCCAAATATAATCTTATCCATAATTTTTGAACTCTTCATGCATATAGCACATTAAACCACTTTTTTTTTTTTACTTTCTCTGTCCCTTCTGGTTATATCAGAACCTTCAAACTGCAGGTGTTGGTCAGCTATATTGTTCATCCACTTCCTTTTTATTAATCCTGTTATTTCAACTGAATTCTGGTAAGCTACTGTTTCTAATTCATCAATTTGTTTTTTCAGTTCGTCAGTATTTAGTTAATCAGTTTCAATTTATTACTCACAATTAGAAACGGGCACTTGGCTGGTGGTGCTAATAACAATTAAAACTGATTATTTTAAGAAATAGGTGCAGCACACACCTTTGCAGTAAGGAGTCAAACAAAGCTCTTGTTCAGATGAGCATAGCTTTTATTCCAGCATCATATTTGTAGCAGTGCAAGCAATCTTACATTTCACCCATGCCACACAATGCAAAGCATCATGGGCTGCATATGCAAATCACCACAGAATGTTATGCTGGTTCAACTTTAAGCAGAACTGCATGGTGCCGAAGGCCTCACACCAGTTTGCAAAGGTTGCTAACAGATGACATAGACACGTGTTTCATCCCACCAGGACTCATCAGTATGCCTCGTCTGTTTGACACCCCAGTGGAATGAACCAGCTGCCCTAAGACAGTGTGTCTTGGTTATGTTGTGGTGAACCCATTAAAATAAAAAACTATTTAAAAGACAAAGAACCTATGTGCATAAACACTGAGGCAAGGGTTACCCCAAAGTACATTTGGCTGGGAAGCCAAGTTTCAAGAAAATACCAAATCACACATGCCCACACAATGCAAAGCATCATGGGCTGAATATGCAAATCACCACAGAATGTTATGCTAGTTCAACTTTAAGCAGAACTGCCTGGTGCCGAAAGGCCTCTCACACAGTTTGCAAAGGATGCTAACAGATGACATAGACACGTGTTTTGTCCTACCAGGACTCATCAGTATGCCTCGTCTGTTTGACACCCCAGTGGAATGAACCAGCTGCCCTAAGACAGTGTGTCTTGGTTATGTTGTGGTGAACCCATTAAAATAAAAAACTATTTAAAAGGCAAAGAACCTCTGTGCACAAACACTGAGGCAAGGGTTACCCCAAAGGGCATTTGGCTGGGAAGCCAAGTTTCAAGAAAATACCAAATCACATGCCCACAATGCAAAGCATCATGGGCTGCATATACAAATCACCAACAGAATGTTATGCTGGTTCAACTTTAAGCAGAACTGCATGGTGCCGAAAGGCCTCTCACACAGTTTGCAAAGGGTGCTAACAGATGACATAGACGTGTTTCGTCCTACCAGGACTCATCAGTATGCCTCATCTGTTTGACACCCCAGTGGAATGAACCAGCTGCCCTAAGACAGTGTGTCTTGGTTATGTTGTGGTGAACCCATTAAAAAAAAAACTATTTAAAAGACAAAGAACCTCTGTGCATAAACACTGAGACAAGGGTTACCCCAAAGAGCATCTGGCTGGGAAGCCAAGTTTCAAGAAAATACCAAATCACACATGCAAAGCATCATGGGCTGCATATGCAAATCACCACAGAATGTTATGCTGGTTCAACTTTAAGCAGAACTGCATGGTGCCGAAAGGCCTCTCACACAGTTTGAAAAGGGTGCTAACAGATGACATAGACACGTGTTTTGTCCTACCAGGACTCATCAGTATGCCTCGTCTGTTTGACACCCCAGTGGAATGAACCAGCTGCCCTAAGACAGTGTGTCTTGGTTATGTTGTAGTGAACCCATTAAAATAAAAAACTATTTAAAAGACAAAGAACCTCTGTGCATAAACGCTGAGGCGAGGGTTACCCCAAAGGGCATTTGGCTGGGAAGCCAAGTTTCAAGAAAATACCAAATCACACATGCCCACACAATGCAAAGCATCATGGGCTGCATATGCAAATCACCACAGAATATTATGCTGGTTCAACTTTAAGCAGAACTGTATGGTGCTGAAAGGCCTCTCACACAGTTTGCAAGGGTACTAACAGATGACATAGACAGTGTTTAAATCCTACCAAGGACTATATCATCTATTGCACCCTTACAAACTATGTGAAAAACTACCAGCCTATGCAATTCTAGCAAAAATGATAACATTCTGTATTGATGTATATGCAGCCCATGATACTGCATGTAATGGCATAATATGTTTAATATTCTTGGCTTTCTTCCAATAACTCTGGAAACTACTCATTGCTCTTACAAGACTCTTTATCTTCACCATTCACACCCCTTGCTTCAGAGGCTTCCTCAGAAGAATTAATTTACTTCAGTGACAAACTTATTTTTATATGTGCAAGACCAATCAATTGCAATTCATATTAACCCATCACCATGTGATTAATTAAAAAGAATAAAGTGTCATACAGTGCATTTAGTGAACAAAACAGCAAAATCATATGAAAATAATAAAATTAGTATATTGGTCTTGTCTTGTTTCCTTGATTCTTATGTCTGCAGATGTTGGTCATCCACCTAATGTCTTAAATGAATAAGAAATTAATAATTAAATACAGGCAGTATGCTGGTATATAACAACAGAGTTATTTACTGATTTACTGACATGTTTAAACATCATTACCAGGAATACATCATACTTTTTATTTTTCAGTTTTAATAATGTCCCTGGTCATATCATGTATGATGATGTTATCTAATTTAGGAAGATTTATTTTTAAAGAGAATTTTTCTCTCAGGCAGCACTTCCTCCTTTAATAGATTGGGGAGGGAGAACAGGGTGGAAAGCAAAACAGAATTGGAAGCAATTGATTATTTTCTTTTATAAGAAATGATTTTATCTCAGCTTTTCCATTAAAACAGGTTGTCTTAAGGCTCCTAAGTTGTATATCCATTTCTGTTCTTTCTGATTCAAAATGTTGTCCAAATTTCCTCCTCTTATATCTTTGTTTACAACTTTGACTCCCACCACTGTTACTTGGTGTTCACTCCTGTTAGACTGTGAATTAATATGGTTGGCCACAGCCTGTTCAACATTATTCTTTTTAATACAGTAGCTGTGATATATTCACTGAAGTGCTGTTTTAGTTTCCTTTTTGTTCTGCCAACATAATATTTACCACAGGTACACTTAAGCATATAAACTAGCCCCTCAGTATTGCAATCTATCTTGCCCATTACTCTTATTTTTCTTCCTGTTCTAGGATTAGAGAAAGTTGTGCATTTCTCCACCATAGGGCAACATTTACAGTAGCCACATGGTTTCAATCCCCTTAGCACTGGCATATTGTTTACCTAGGTATTTCGATTGATTACTTCTGACGAGTGCATCTCTGATAGTGTTCCCTCATCTATAGGATATTTGAAGTGGGTTATTAAATGGCCCTGATAGTTCTGGTGTTCCTCTGATAGACAGATTTCCCCTAACAATCTCTATAATTTCTTTGCTATCCCTCTCCCCCATAGGTGGCAGCAAATGTAAATCTATCATATTCTTTCTTTTTCTTGTTTTTTGGGGCAAGTAAAGCTTCCCTAGTAACAGTGTTTAAGTCTGCTTGTGCTTTTTGAGTCCTTCTCTCCATATCCCTCTCCAACAACCTGTCAGTGAGTTCTTTAGCTCTTATATTATATCACTCTTCATTACCACAATTTCTCTTAGTTCTGATGTACTGCGCCCTTTGGGAGATTATGTATAACATGATGGGGTGGCAGCTTGTTGTGTGCAACAAGCTGTTGCAGTCAGAGGGTTTTCTGTATAAATCAGTGATAAATATACAGTACCATCCTGCAGTTTCATAACAACAACATCAAGAAAATGTGTAGATTCAGTTTGCACATTCACCTTAAATCTAAGATTTGCATTGGTTGACTCCAACTGCAATTGACTGGTCTTAGCACATATAAAAAGAAGTTTGCCACTGAAGAAATTAATTCTCTGAGGAAGCCCCTGAGGCAAAGGGTGAAAAGTAAGATTGCTTGTACTGCTACAAATATGATGCTGGAAAAAAAGCTACATTCATCTGAACTAGATCTTTTTTTGACTTCTTATTGCAAGGGTGTGTGATTCACGTGTTTCTTAAAATTTCAGTTTATTGTTTCATTACCTCATATTTGTAATCATAAATATTGGTAGTAAACATTTTCAGCAATCTACTACTATCACATTACTTTTACTAACTCCTTTCCCTTGGGTAGCTGACCATACACTTTTTGGTTTTCCTATCTTTACTTTCTAAATGACACTGGCCAGCTACAGTTTTTCCCCAAGTCTCTGGATGCCATATATGCATATCCACTACTCTTTAGGAATCCTAAACCACTTCAGTAATTATTTCACTTTTTGTCCTATGTGTATGCATTGCTAATCCCTTGCCTAACAACAGCAATCTAACTTAATATTTTCTTTATATAAGCAAAATTTAATTCATCACACATAACAACAGAGTGCAAGCGCATACAGACATAGGTCTTATTTTCTTTTCTCCTTTTCTCCTCAATGTCCAAAGGTCAATAGACTTTTTCTTATTGTTCAGGATTCCAAAAATTTCATAGAGGACAACAGATGGAAATCAGTATTCATCAACATTCAAAAGCGCTTAGATGCTTCAAATGAAACAAAAATGATTTAATATTTGACTATGTCTCTAGACAATATTGTAGTGCAACTCCCCTACTGTTCATTATTGCTCAATAATTCATTAAAAGATCTAAAAGGTAACCTAGTTAAAAAGGAGATTATAATTCCTGCAATTACTTAGCACTCCATCCATGTCCTATGAAGGCAGAGAGGTAGTATGAAAATTGTTTCAGCCACTTTGGGAGCCTTCCTCAAATGTCCACATTAACTGGAAAATGCTTTTGCCTATATCTTGAATCCAGTGGGTGACAAGACATGATGCAGCATGGTTTCATGGAGTAGAGGTCATGTCAAATGAATCTGATTGTTTTTTTTTGATAGGTGAAAAAGTGTTTAAATCAGGGTAGAGTGGTGGACATGATCTACTTAGATTCTAGTAAGGCTTTCAACACTTTTCCACATAGGATACTAGTAAGTAAACTGGGTAACTGATGAGTAAGTCCAAAGGTGGTAAATTGGATAAAAAAAAATGGGTTAGGGGATAGGCAACAGAAGGTGGTGGTGAACAGAGTTCACTTCAAGGAAGGAAGGAAGGGTGACCAGCAGAGTGCCTCGGGGATCAGTGATGAGACCAACCCAGTTTAATGCCTTCATCAGTGACATTTCAGTGTGGATGACATCAAAATCTGCAATAGGGTGAACACCCAGCAAGAGTGGAAAGGATGAGCAGAGTCCTGAGAAAAATAGAGGAGTGGTCAAGGGTATGGCAGCTGGGTGTCAATGTAAAAGTGCAAAATAATACACTTAGGGCACAGGAACCCTGAGGCAGAATAAAAAATGGCTGGAGTGCTATTGACAACCACCACACAGGAAAGATAACTGAAGGTAATAATATTGGATGACTTAAAGGTAGCCAGACAGTGTGACAAGGCATTAAAGAGAGCTAGTGGGATGCTGGTGTGTATAGGGAGGGGTATCACCAGCAGCAAGAGCAGGTGGTATTGCCTTTATATAGATCACTGGTCAGAGGAGAGCAACTAAAATGGTGCAGGGTCTGCATCAAAAGCCCTACTGTTAAAGAGTAAAGTACCTTAACATGCACACACTGGAACAGAGGAGGGTGGAGGTGGGATATGAAAGAGACCTGTCAATATCTACTGGGGTTAATAAGGAACAGGAGGAAAGCTTTTTTTAGAAGAAAATTTACTCAAAAACAAAGGGACATGCTATGAAGCTGGAGGGGGTAGATTCAGGAGAGATGTGAGGAAGTACTTCTTCACAGAAGGAGTGGTGTATTCATGGAACAGTCCTTTAGCAGAGGTGGTGGGGGCGAAAACTGTGGTGGAGTTCAATAATGTATGGGATGAGCACAAGGGAATTATTGTGGAAAGGAAAGGGGATGAAGAGCTATAGTTCAGGCACAGTCTGCAGTAATAGTGTAGGTAGGGAGAAACAGGCAGACTGAATGCGTCAAGCTGTCCTTATCTGCCATCAAATTCTATTTTCTATATTAGAGCTCCATATCTGATAGCCCAACATTAATATGCACTGCCAGGAACAAATACATTAACTGTAGGTTATGAACTGGTGGGGTGGGGGGAGCAGGTTTATATATAGAGGATATATAATGGCTTGGATTCAAATTTGCCATTATTTCCGTAAGCAAGGGAGCGGGGCACTAACTTGCAAGTGGTGAAGTCATCTAGTGAGTAATGAAAGTTTCTTCCCCTCACAAATGGAAATAAATGGCATGTTTTTACCCAGGCCATTGTAAGTGCTAGGTATACAGCATACATTGATTTGTTTTTATAGGTTTTAATTCAATTGTATGCTTCTCAAAATTGTGATTCCCCATCTGTTATGTCCTTGTGCTCTCCACCACCAACAACCCATGTACTTTCTTTTGTTGCTTGTAGGAAGCTCCAGGCTGGTGAAAAAATGCAGATACTATATTAAAAAATTATGAGTATTTTGACTGTGGTTGCTGCTTTGATGTGTTACCAAGATTGAGAAATGCAGTATTGTGATTGTGGGCTGTCTGTGTTGCCAGGACCGGGATGTGCAGTAGAGTAATTGCAAGTTCAATTACAGGTAGGAGAGAGAAGTGCAGCTACAACAATGACTATGAATTTACTGGTGATTAAGATTAAATTTACATTGAAAAAAAATACTGAAAACATAACTGGGCTATGGAAAGGGAAATAAGGGAATTAAATATAACAGCAGGAGTGGGGATTTAATTTTCAGCATAGTGAAGTGATTAGTTAGACTCATATGGAGCTGCAGATAATAATTGTCTTGATTAAGGCGTCAATCAGGTTGATTTACAGTATAATACATCAGTCTATCCAACTGAAAATAAATAATCTGTTGTGAAATGAATAATTTATTTCACGTTGGGTCATATATTTCAACAATGGCTTCATAGCTACTGTATTATAATACTTGATTTAATTGCTCTCTTGTCAGTCTGTGTATAGTGGTGCTAGCAAGGATGCAACACAGTATCTTACAGTATTGTCCCAGAATCCCCCAATTCCTACAAAAGACAGGCCACCTGTGTGTTGTTGTGCTCAGATCGGCAATCAATTTATTATAAAACCATATTTTCTTCAGTTTACATCCCATCATCATCTTTACTATTGTCTTATTACACCTCTTTTAGTATATTGCATTTACATGTCAATATTGGTTCAGATTGTCCTCTTCTTTTGCTTCTTCTCTCCTCCCCAGGTGAAAACCTGGGAGCCTTCTTCTCTTTCTTCTAGGTAACAGTGAGAAGCAAGACCGCTTTCTTCTCCTTCTGTTGCTTCTCCTTCTCCTCCTTTTTTTTCCTTCCCCCCTTCCCTCCACCTCTCATTTTCCCCTCACTACCATCCACCTTTGGCAGACCTGCAACGTCCAACTGGATACCATATGCCATCCATCTATGACAGCCCATCTTGGCCCTTTGTCCAAGACCCTTTCTCCCCTTCCTCTTCATGTATTTATTGTTTTGGGTGGGTGGGAGACAACAAAATTCTCCAGCAAAAGAGGCTGAGTGACTCTGTGCTGCCTGTTATATCCCCGTGTGTTTTCCCCTCCCACTCCTCTATTCCACCTATGCTTCCTTAGTTCCCCTCTTCACACTTCCCCTTCCTGTTCCCACTCTATTGTCTCTATGGCTCCTCCCCTTCACCTCTCTGAGCATAACAATATTGTCACTAGGTGAAGGGTCCAGCTGGACAACTTGGTCTGCCCCTTAAAGGCAAACTTCAGTGCCCTGGATTCCCCCTTTTCCCACTAAAGACAGACCACCTGTGTGTTGTGTTCAGATAGGCAATCAATTTATTATAAAACATGTTTTCTTCAGCTTACATCCCATCCTCATCTTTACTATTGTCTTATTACACCTCTTTTATTATATTGCATTTACATATCAATATTGGTTCAAATTGTTCTCTTCTTCTGCTTCTTTTCACCTTCCCAGTTGAAAACCTGGGAGCCTTCGTCTCTTTCTTCTAGGTAACGGTGAGATCCAAGACCACTTTCTTCTCCTTCTGTTGCTTCTCCTTCTCCTCCTTTTTCTCCTCCCCCCCTCATTTTCCCCAATAGCCAGTCTCCAGCTTGCATTGGATGACTGGCCTTCTCCTTATTTTTGTCCCCGCCTTTTTTTTTTCATCTTTGTTGTCTCCTCCAGGCCTCAATAAAACCCATCATCTCTGTGTTGAACATATCTATGGCTAGGTCTGATAAATGGACTCCATCTGATCTGTAAAAATTCTCCACCCATTCTTCAACTCCCCTCAGTATTGCATGTCCTCCCATGCCTCTTACCAATGTTCCTAATCTCCTTTTCATCTTTCTCCTAGCTCTATCTACTGCTACATGTCTACGTGCTTGCCTCCAGACCCACTGAGGTGTCATGTTGGACCACGCCAGGAAAGCATCAGGCCACCATTGTTTTACCTTCCCTAAATCACTTTTAACCCTTAGATACCTGTCCACCCACGGCTTTTCCCCTATGTCATTCCCTCCCAGGTGTATGATAATCACATCTGACGTGGGTCTCCGTTGTTTCATCTCTAGTAACTATGGAAGTAACTGTGCCCACTTCATACCCCAGATGCCACACCAAATTAATCTATAGTGTCTGACATCCTGGAAGAGTTACTTTCCCCCGACCTTCTTTTCCACTCTCTTTTCCACCCAGTAAATGTAGGAATGCTCACAGATCCACACCTCTGTGATCCTCCCGCTACCTATTGAATTAGACAAGTCACTTTTAGTAACTTAACTTTCATGGCTTTTATTTTTTAAATACCCCGACCCCCAGTGCCCCCACCCTCTTTATTCAATTTGTTCCTGCAAAACAAACTTAGGTAAAATGTCAGTCTTCAATTCTTAAAAGCACGAATGTATCTTTTGTAGCTGGCAGACTGCCATCACTCCATTTCCAACATACTGTCAACTGGCTCGCCTTCTGCTGCCCATTTTGATGCGGCTCCTATCTGAAAGGAATGGCAGGAATAGCTAGCTGAGTCTTCACCCAGAAATTCCATGCCCTTCTTAAATACCACTGTTACCTGGTAACTGGTCACTTTCCTCCCATCCCCATGTACAAATAAGCTTCCCCTCTTTTTGTATCGGCCTGCGGTGTAAGCCCACAGAGCCTTCACTGAACTAGCAGGCCCTTTTGTACGTGGTTTTAGTGTAATCACACTCCCTTTTCCCGCCTGGTCTGTTTTGGACCTTCTGATTAATAGCTGCACTGTTTCCTGACCCCAAATTTCATCTCCCCATTCCAAACCTCCATCTTCTTCCTTTCTGCCATGCCCCCCGCCTCGGTCACTCTCAATGCCCCTGCGAACATTACCACATAAATTGTAAAAAAATAGCTGTGCTTCATCCCTTGATTTACAGACCTGTGGCAGTATGTCCCATAATCTGTCCAGCCAATGGTCCGCTATGGTAGCGGCCATCCTTGTCCTTTTTTCTTAATCTGCTTCACCCTTGCAACATCCTCCGTATCAGCACTGGTTTTGTGTGATCTTGCCATCTCTTCAGGCTACCTACTACATTGATCCCCGCTAAGTATACACCCAATGTGGTGTATGCTAAATCCTTCTGCCACTGTTCTACCACAAACTTTCCTATCTGCTCCTCCATAACTGGCCCACTTACCATGTGTTGTGCTGTCCTGAATGATTGCAATGCCCGCCATTGTCCCTTCATAGGCCCTCAAAGTACGTGATGCCCATGAATTGTGAAACAGCATCTCTGCTCCCTCTTGTCAATGTCCCAGATGTTCATTGGAGTAGGCATTTTCCATTTCTCTGCTGTTGGCACCACTGCCCAGAAATGGTTCAGCTGCAGATGGGAAAGGCTGTCAGCTAGGATATTCCTCACCCGGTCTATATGCTTGGCCCTAAATGTCATATTCAGCTGTAAGCCTCTTAACACTAACTGCCTCAAAACCCACCTTACTGATTCTGACTTGCACTCTTTGTTATTCAGGACATCCACGACCACCCTATTGTCTCACCAGAATGTGACTTTCTGGTTCCACAATTCCTCCCCCCATACCAGGGTGCAGGCCCAAATCGGCATTATTTCCGACAATGTAATATCCTTCACCCTGTCAGTTCTTATCCAATCATCTGGCCATGGTTCTGCAAACCATTTTCCTTTCAAATATCCCCCCATCACCTTTCCCCCTGCTGCATCCGTATATAATTCCAAATCAGTGTTATAGACCCACTCTTCCTGCCAAAAGTATATGCCATTGTACCCACTTAAAAATTCTTCCCACACCTTAAAGTCCTCTTTTACCCCCTGTGTTATGTCCACCCAATAGTGCGGTCTAGCCATCCCTGCTGTTTCTCTTGCTAGCTATCTTGTAAATGCCATCCCTGGCCCGATTGCCCTGATTGCAAAATGCAGAGGCCCCAAAACTTACCTGCTTCAATTGTACTCACCTCCTGCTCATGTGTTGTTGAATTAACTCTCTTAGATTTTTTACTTTCTTGTCTGGCAACCTAAACACCTCTCCCACTGCATCTACCTCAATCCCTAAGAACTCCAATACCTTGCTAGGGCCTTCTGTATTTTCTGGTGTCAGCGGTATGCCAAGCTCACCACATAATTGTTGGAAGCTGGCCAGCATCTTTTCTATTTCTGCTTGTCCACTGCCTATCATTAGGAAATCATCCAAATAATGTATAACCATTTTGTACCCAGTTTTTTCTTGAAAAATCCACTGCAGGCAATTGCTGAATGTTTCAAATGTGGCACAGGCAATCAAGCAGCCCATCGGCATGGCTTTGTCAAAATAATACTGATCTTCTATTTTAAAACCCAATAAATCCCAATCCTCTCTTCTGACTGGGAGCAAATGAAAAACTGACTCTATATCAGTCTTGGCTAGCCATGCATCGGGGGTTGCCCGCATGATCTGTACCGCATCCTCTAGAGTGGCATAGGTCACCCTGCTGTGCTCTTCCCCTATAAAGTCACTGACAGAGTCCCCTTCAGGGAATGACAGGTGGTGAATCACTCTGTATTCTCCCTCTTGCTTTTTTTGGGACTAAACCCAAAGGGGAAATTCTCAGATTTTCTAACGGTGGGACTGAGAATGATCCCTCCACCCTCCCTGCTGATATCTCTTTTTCTATCTTCTGTTTCAAGATGTCTTCCTTACCTCTGACTGATCTGAGATTATTAGCCTCCCTCATTTGTCTGGGCATCTTGCACTGTAAGGGGAAACCTGCACTAAACCCCCTTATTATGGTCTCTGCTCCTCTTTTGTCTGGGTATTTCATGAGTCACTTGTCCCAAGCCTCCACCTTCATGGGGGACCTTGCTGTCTGAAATTTTCCTGCCTTTCCTGTGGCCTCTGCCCCAACCCACCACTCAGCCCCTTCAGCTCTGCCTACCCTGTCTTTCTTTTCAATAAGTCTGTGCCCCCTGCCCCCGTATCCCCTACCTCTCACCCCTCTGCTCCATGTTTGCTCTCTGTACCCCTGCCCTTCCCAAAAAAGTGGCTGCCTATTTGTCTGTGTTCCCCCCATCTGGATATCTTGGGCCCAAGAGGTCATGCATCTTGATGCCAGGTGAGAACCCCTGCATTTTGAACATGCGTGCCGGAATTGGCACTGCGACCATGAACAGAATGCCCTGTTGTGCTCACAACAACACTTCTGGAGTATCCCCCCTTACTCATCTCAACTTCTGGTGTGGATTGGTCATTCTTGTAGTCTGTCTATAAGACCAGCTGCTTTGTGTCCCATCTAACATCCCTATACGTTGCCATCCTTTGGCAAAAAAATTCATCATAATATATCCATCCCACATCACCTTTTGCCTTTGCCCTCCATATGATCACTGAATACGTGATCAGCGGGATACCCAGCTCTGGTTTCTTTTCCAATACTATGGCTGGATATGTGGCAAAGCCTACAAACCACCCATCCCACATCTTAGCCTTTGTAAATTTATCCTCCTTTTTCTTCCCCAATAATATGACAGCTGCCGCCATCTCACTCTTCCCTATACTCTCTGTCTCTTCGCATTTGGCTGCTGCCTCCCTACTTACCAAGGCAAATATGTCCACATACTCTCCCTTCCATATTTTTTCCTTTGTGGCCAGCAGCACATGCTCCTCTATCCTCATCCCGGGGGACCCTATCTCCCTTGTACCTTTTCCTACCGCTTCTATTCCTTTACACGTCCCTGCTGTTGTATCTTTTCCTGACCTGATCTCTGCCAGTGCTGTCTCCATCTGGCCTAGCCCCCCTGTCCCTTGAGCTGCTATTATTTGCCCAATATACTCTTTGATGCTATCTCCTACTGTACCTGATACACTACCTGTTGGCCTCGCCATTACCTGTGGCCTGCTGCTGTTGGGATCCACTGGTCCGGTTTCTTGGGTTGGCATCACTGACTGAGGCATCAATGGCAAGTGGATGGGTACTACAGCTGGGGGCTCTGGTCTGTGTTCAGTCGGCGGCACCCCAATCGGTTCGGGGGGAGGTACTGACAGTTTGGGTAAACAGGGTGGATGTGGTACTAGACTGGCCACATGGGGAGAGACCACTGCTGGTGGCTGTGGCATTTTTGGGCTATGCAGCCTACCCACTAGTTGCTTCCCAATGAACCCTTTTCCCTTCTCCACTTTCTGTTTCTCCTCTGACCTACCCAGTTCAGGCCCTTCCACTATCTGCCACATCATGTTAGCCTTCTCTGCCAGCTCCACAATTGCTTTATATGCCTCTGCCCTTGAGGTCTTGTTCTTCTTGGGTGCCATTTCCTTTTAGATCCTACCTGCACAAAATACTGTCAACAAAACTGACAAGATACAATCGTTAATACCCTCCAACATGGCCCTCTCCATTCTTGACTTCCCCTTCTTTGTTATTATAGGTTTACTCATGTTATTATTTTTTCTGGAAAAATATCCAGATTGTGATGACTCCCCCCCCAGTTATCCCCTAGCCCAAAATTTTGCCCTTTTCACTCTTTTTTTTAATTTAAAATTTTCCCTCAGCCTCCCAGTCCTATTTCTCAAATCCATCATGATCCTCTCCATCCCCTGTTCATAGGTTACCAACAAACCTTCAGCCCTATTTGGCTTCTCACCACCCCCCTTTTGGCACACGGTATGACATCAGACGCCATCCTGCTGACCATGTAGCTTCATTCGCTAGGCCCAAAATCTTGATTCAGCTTTTTGGAAGGCCCAGGTTGCTTACCGCATTGTTCCTTCCCTAAATCTGCTTCCTTATGCTTGCAAACCAGCACCCTTGTCTTGAATTTGAACTCCACACCTCCTACTACTAAACAGCATGTAGGAGCAGCCTATGCCAGTTCTGCTGCAATGCGGTTTGCCCTTTCTCACCAAGGCTTCCCTTGCACCAGGCTCAGCCCCATTTTTTCACTTGTTTAAAGACAGTTTCCCCTTTGATTACCTGCTATGCGACTCGCCTTCCCAAAACCCCCAAATGCACGCTTTCGTTCTATAATTCTAATTTCCCTTCCTTAGGGAATCAACCCACACTCCTCTTTCTCCTTTTTTTTTTAAAACAAAACTGCTTGAGCTACTGAAACTCCCCTGCCAATCATGCATCTCTCCTGCTAATCACCACCTGAGGCCACATTGTCTCTCCCCCACCCCCCCTCCACGTAGTCTGATGTCAGTGGGCCATCCTGCTAAACCCATGGCTTCCCACGCTAGGCCCCAGGCCTCCATACAATCCTTGGAGTACTTCTTTGCTTAAAAATGCAGTAACACTGCCAACTGCTGACCAACGGCAAGATTATAATTAAAAAACCTCTTCTCATAAATAAGAAATGACTCTTCCTTTCAGCCCTTCATTATTGTGCCGCCTCAGCAACCTAACCAAAACTCTGCCCGCGCTATTGCCATGCCACCCCACTGTGGTTTGCTTCATCAGGCCAGAAAAACACCCCTAACCTCTTTTTTCCCTTCTGATACAGCCCTTTTTTCTCTCCTGATCGCCCCATACTCAGAATCCCTTTGCCGCCTCATCGTGCTCACATACTCTCACTGAGTCTCTGCACCGTGAGCTATACCAACAGCTGCACCAAACCAGGCTTCAACTTCGTATGGGCTATTTCATATAAGCCTTTCTTTAAAAACACAATAACCCCATGCTACATGATCCATTTACTACTGAAATCGGCCCTTAAATGCCAACACTCAAAGCTTGTAGAATATCACAGTGATCTCAAAACTCTCTCGTTACCTCCGAGCAGAACTCCTCATTTCAAACCTTGTCCCGCTGCTTCCTGAAAGTCCTCCTCAATTGCCAATCTGATGTGCTGTTCTGTTGAAAACTAGTTACAACAAAATTCTCCAGCAAAAGAGGCTGAGTGACTCCTTGCTGCTTGTTATATCCCTGTAGTTTTCCCCTCCCACTCCACTATTCCGCCTATTTCATACCAGATTTCATACTGGAATATAAGAAAGTCATGAAGGCATAGTCCATGTAAACTTTCCCCACAATTCAGTGGCAGCAACCTAAGTTACCAACATCATTCAGGTACTGATCTACCCAAACCTTGAAGACCTCAACAGTTTCTGCTTCCACTATCTCCTGTGGTAATTTATTCCACTTTCTAATTACTCTATTTTTAAACCTATATTTTCTTATATCCGTCCTACTTTGTGTCTCCCTTAGTTGCCTATTATGCCTTCTCATCTGATATATATGATCTTTAAATTCTATTCCCATCTCTTTTCTTATACTTTCATCTTTTAGGATTTTATAGAGACATAACATATCCCCTCTACTTCTTCTATCTTTCAGGGTCCACAGTCCCAACTTCTTTAGTCTTCTTTCATAATCCAACTCTTTACACCCTTCAATCATTTTTGTGTAAGTCCGTTGTGGCTTTTCCACCATTCTAACATCTCCCATTAAATGAGGACTCCTTACCGTGGAACAGTAGTCCAATAGGGGCCTGACCAAGGTCCTAAACAATGGCATCAGTACCTCACCACTAATAGACTGAAAACCTCTTCTAACACTACTTAGCACATACATTGCTCTATTTGATAAATTCCTACACTGTACATTATTCTTTAAATCATTCTGGATTTATACCCCCAAATCCTTCTCACAAGTAGAGACCTTTAATTTTATACCCTTCATGTTATAGGTTTGGTAAATATTATTCCTTCCCAAGTGCATTATGACACATGTATCCTCATTGAATTTCATTCCATTTCCCTCTGCCCACTCCAGCACTTGTAAGATGTCTCTCCCAAATGTTAATCTATCATCAAAAGTGTCAACAATCCCTCCAATTTTCACATCATATACAAATTTCACCAACCTATTTTCATCATCTATTCCCAGATCCGATATGAATAATTGAAACAATAGGGGTCCCTGTGGAATGCCACTCCCTACCGCTTGGGGTTGTAGAAACATAGAAACATAGACTTTGATGGCAGATAAGGACCACTTGTCCCACCCAGTCTGCCCATTTCCCTACCTATTGGATAAGCTGCAGATTCTAGTTAACCAACAGCCTACTTCCTGCAACCCCCCACTATAATTGCCTTATGTCTGTCCCATGCATGTTTGAATTCCCCACTGTTTTAGACCCCACACCTCTCCAGGAATGCGGTTCCATCGTCCACCACTCTCTCCGTGAAAAGAATTTCCTCACATTACCCTGAGCCATCCCCCCTCTAACTTTAAATTGTGCCCCCTTGTTCTTACACATCTCTTGTTCTGAAAGATGCTACCCTCCTGGACTTTGTTGATTCCCTTGAGGTACTTAAAAGTTTCTATCATGTCCTCCCGTCCCTCCTTTCACCAAGGGTATACATATTAAGCTCTCTCAGTCTCTCTTCATATGGTTTCTGATGTAGACCCTGCACCATTTTAGTTGCCCTCCTCTTATTCTAACCTGTTGTTTTCTGTTTGTTAACCACTGATTCACCCATGTTATAATACTAGTATTTATCCCATACTTACTCATTTTTTCCACAGTCTTGTTATGTGGGACAGCGTCAAATGCTCTACTAAAATCCAGCAGCACCACATCCACACTCCTTCCTTCATCCACCCATCTATGTATATTTTCATAAAAGGTTATAAGATTTGTTTCACATGACCTTCCCTCCACAAATCCATGCTGAAACTGATCTTTTATTCCTCTTTTACTCTTTATATCCTTTATTTCATCACCTATTACACCTTCAATTATCTTTCCCACCACCGACGTCAAACTCACTGCTCTATAATTTGTCGCCTGATCCCTTTTACCCTTCTTGTATATGGGTACAACATATACCCTCCTGCATTCATTGGGCACCACACCTTCAGTGAGTGACCTTTGCCCCAGCAAGGTAATAATAGGCACTAGTTCATGTCTCAGCTCCTTTACCATAAATGGATGGATCTCATCAGGTCCCGGCGCTTTGTCCCCTTTTAACCTCATAATCCTCTGCATCATGTTTTCCTCTGTTATTATTTTCTTTACATCAAGGTCTCCAGTACTTCCCAATCTACTTTCCTGCCTATTGTTTTGTTCCTTATAAACAGTACCAAAACATTTGGCAAATTCCTCTGCCATCTCCAATGGTTCAGATATCACCTCCCATCAACCACTAAAGCCTCCACCATATTACTTCCACCCCTCTGCCTGTTCACATAAGCATAAAATCATTTTTTATTTTTATTAAAAGCCAGTCTTATTTCAAGTTTTTTTTTTATTTTCTTATTTCTCCTTTAAGTTTTCTTAACACCCTTTTATACATTTCCTTATTTACCATTGTTCCATCCTTCCTTCCTTAACCTCCTAAAATAAACTTTAATTTTTCCTGGAGAGTCTAATTATTTTCATTGTTAACCATGGAGGCTTTTTACCTTTGCTATTATATAGTTTCCTCTTTGGAATATGTTGGGCTTGGGCATCATCATCACTGATAACCTGAAATCATCCAAGCAGACCTCTAAAGCAGTAGGTAAGGCTAGGGGGATGCTAGGGTGTATTAGTAGGGGTATCACAAGTCATAAGAGGGAGGTAATAATCCCTCTTTACAAGACACTGGTTAAGCCCCATCTGGAGTACTGCATGCAGTACTGGAGGCCACACCCTCACAAGGACATTAACCAAATTGAGGCAGTCCAGAGAAGGACAACCAAAATGGTACAGGGACTGCATTAGAAGAC
Organism: Neoceratodus forsteri; assembly: GCA_016271365.2. NCBI lineage: Eukaryota > Metazoa > Chordata > Ceratodontiformes > Ceratodontidae > Neoceratodus > Neoceratodus forsteri. The sequence goes on along the minus strand of JADMNL010000045.1, from coordinate 4,123,099 downwards.
ATATGAGGACAGATTAATGGAGCTCAATATGTATACCCTTGAGCAAAGGAGGGAGAGAGGTGATATGATCAAAACATTCAAACACCTTAAGGGCATTAACAAGGTGAAAGAGTCTAACATGTTTAAAAATAAGAAAAATAGCAGGACAAGAGGACACAGCATGAGAATAGAGGGAGGCTGATTAAGGGGAAATGTCAGAAAATTCTTTTTCACAGAAAGAGTGGTGGATGCATGGAACAGCCTATCTCAGGAACTGGTGGCTATGAATACAGTGCAGGGCTTCAAACAGGCATGGGATAGGCATAAGGGAGCAATACAGACTAATATGGATAGATAGGTCATTGACAGTGTAAAGGTGTGTGGCACATTCATAAGGTAGAAAAAATGGGCAGACTGGATGGGCCTTGTGGTCCTTATCTACCATCAACCTCTATGTTTCTATGTTTATCTCATTTATTACTTTTAAAAAATGTTGCCATATATTTTCAAATTTATTACTATCCATCATATGGTCCCAATCAATATTCCTTAATTCCTCTCTCATGGCCCCATACTTCCTCTTTTTATACAAATATTGAACAGTATTGCCCTTAACCAACTCCATTTCCCAGTTCAGCTGAAATGAAATTTCATTATGGTCACTCATCCCTACCTGAGGATTAATTTTGACATTCCTTATAATTTCGTTTCTATTTGTAAAGATGACATCTAGTATAGTGTCTCCCCTAGTTGTTTCTTATTTATTTATTCATTTGTATTTATTTATTTGTACATCAGTTTACAACCTTTGAGCCAGAGGCTCTTTTCCAAAGGTACCTCATCACATAGAGGACAGACAGAAATACATTTAGGTTATAGCATAAAACATTTAGGTTACAGCATAAAAGTCATGTCGTTAGAGGTACACAGAGTGGTTTCATACATTTATACAATTTAGTTGCAATTATATTGATACAATTTAGTTGCAATCACATTGATACAGCTGAGCACATGCTGGTATTAGCAGAGGCAATATGCAACAAGGAGCGTTGTGGGGGGGGTGAGGTGGAGTGCCGCCCAGTGGGCATTGTCAAGTGTGGAGAGATTAATGCCATATTTAGAGACAGGAGCAGCTGCAAGTGCTAAATAGTTGGCTCTGAAGGGCGGTTTTGATGTTGGAGATTGTGGAGGCATTGGAGATGGGAGCAGGGAGAAAGTTAAACCAGGATGGAGCTCTGTAGCAGAAGGACCTCTGACCATGGGTGGTCCTGGATCTGGGAACCAGTAGAGTTGTCTTGTTAGAGGTTCAGGTTGTGATAGTGGTTTGGGTGTGGCGAATGGAGGCTGTCACCCCGGGAGGGGTTAGTCCAAGTAGAGTTTTTTTTGTGATGAGGCAGGTTTGATAGCATAACTGTTCATCTAGGTTAAGCAGTTTTGCCTCATCATAGAGTTGACAAGTGTGTGTGAGCCTGGGAGCACCAGCAATCAGCCTGCAGGCCTTATTTAGGGTGAGCCTGATTTTGTTGAGGGCTGTAGTGTCATCAGTACCATAGACCGGCAGGCCATAGTCAACTAGGGACAGTACTGAAGATGTAACTGCAAGTTGGACAGCATCAGGGGAGAGGCAGTTTTTATAGCGGTAGAGGATTCCAAGCCTTGTGTTAGTGGCAGATGCAAGGGCATCAACGTCGGTGTGGTAGGTGAGGGCTGAGTCGAAAGAAACCCAAAGATATTTATAGGAGCAGACTTGTTCAAGCGGTTGTTTGGTACTGGGCAGGATATGGAGTGGGAAGTTGCAGGCTTTGTTTTGGGGGTGGGAAAAAAGCATTGTTTTGGTTTTTTTGATGTTAATGACACGTCTGTGCTCTTTAAACCATACTTCAGCATCATTGTAGGATTGTTGTAGGGTGTTCCGGAGGGAGGTGGGATTGAGGTGGGTGGCAAAAATGACAGCTTCATCTGCATACAAAAGAATTTTTCCAGAACATGCACTAGGCAGGGTGTTTAGAAAGAGTGAGAAGAGTAGGGGGCCCTGGATTGAGCCCTAGGGTACCTCTGAGTGGATGGAAAGAGTTTTGGAGAGTGTCCCATTTATTTTTACACATTGGGAGGGAGCAGATAGATAGCTTGTGCACCAGGCAAGAGGGCCAGCAGAGAAACCAGTGTGGCAGAGGTCATCCAGCAGAAGAGGGTGGGAGACAGTGTAGAAGGCCTTTGATAGGTCAACAAACACTCTGCCAGCTAGGGAGCTGGCATCCAGGGAGGAGTGTAGGAAATTGGAGAACTCAACTAGAGCAGTGCTGGTACTGTGATCAGCACGGAAGCCGTGCTGCTCTGGGAATAAGATGTTATGCTTGGTTGGATATTCAATGATTTGAATGGCCACCATTTTTTTCCAGGGCTTTGGAGGGGGGGAGGATGGAGATTGGTCGGTAATTCCCGGCAGAGGACCTGTCACCCCCTTTATGTATCGGTGTGACTATGGCAGTTTCCCATGCAGTGGGGAATTGCCCCAGGCAGAGGGATTGGTTGAGTAGGCTGGTGAGTGGGGCAAGGACTTCATCCAGCACCAGCCATAGAATATAGGTGTCCATGGAGTCACTGTCGGGACTATTGCTATTTAATGCTTTGATTAGGAGATGTCTGGCTTCCTGGGCAGATACCTTGCATAGGTGGAAGCCGGGGCATTGGAGGACAGGGGGAGGTAGGTTGGGGGGTGGGTCAAGGAAATTACTGTGGGGAGGACAGAGCTAAGGTCAGTAAAGGAGGTGTTAAGGTAGTTAGCTATGCAGGCAGGGTGGTGGAGGTAGAACCTCTTCTATACATGGTGTAATCCCTACTCCCAGGAGTTCTTCTTGAATTTTATTTGAAATATTATTTCCTCTCTAATTTTCACCCCATCTTATTTCTGGCATATTTAAATCTCCCATCAAGATCACATCCTTTTCTTCTGCTATCCTACCCACATAAGCTATGCATTCTTCTGTCTCTAGTACTTCTGTGTCTGGTGCTTTATAAAACACAGAAATAATACACTTTTTACCTTTTACTCCTAATAATTCAATATGCTTCCCTAGTTCCACTTTTCACTCTTCCTCTTCCTGTGCCCAATCTATTGTCTCTATGGCTCCTGCCCTTCACCTCTCTGAGCATACCAGTATTGTGACTAGGGGAAGGGTCCACCAGGACAACTTGGTCTGCCCCTTAAAGGGCAAACTTCATTGTTGCAGAGTGCTGTAGTACACTGCAGAATAACATTACAATTCAATGCAATACAGACTTTTCATCATGCAGTATTTAGAGACATGTAATTTATTACAGAGTACTGTGCTGCATCTTGGCTAACTTTGCTGTATGCTGTATACATGAAATTACTGACATCCAAGAAAACTAAAACCAGGTTTGTTGATTTGCCTTGTTCAAGAACACCATTCTCTTGAAAACGTGCCTCTGATACCATAGAGTTTACATCAGATAAGTGAATGGTGCCAATACATATTTTAAATAATATGAAACCATTTAACTAAACAGAAATGGTGGAAGTGCAGCATGTCTTCTATTCCACAAAAGTAAAAAAAAATCCATTGAGAAAATAGCATTTCAATTTAATGGCATTGATTTGTTAAATGCAGTATTGAAGGTCATACAGCCGGGCACCTGGACTGGAATTACTAGAAAAAGACAAAGTCCATTGAGAAATACCACAGATAAGATGAAGTAGAGCATTAAATTGCAGGTTACAATGTAGTGATCTGTTATAGGAACAAAACAATAATACTGAAAAGATCTTATTCCTGTCAAGTGCAGTACTGCTGTTGTATGATAGTTTGCTGGAGGGTTATTCTGATTATCTTTACTTCTTGTAGAATTTGCTGTGCTGAACATAAAGTAGGACAGCATGACCTACTGTAAATGGCAAGGTTAAAAAAACATTGTAAGTAATGGGATGTTATAAAGGAGATAGTAAATTTTTTAAAATGTGTGTACATTCAATTAATTGCTTGCCAATTTTATATTGACATTTGCAATATGCTGTGAATTAGCTCATCCCACAGAACCACTTGTAGCTGTATACTGTAGAGGCTTTTCACATGTATTCACTGGGTTATAATTTCTTAGCTGCTCTGTCACATGACCAATGTTAATCAAATCTCTCTTATACAGCAATGAGTGGCTCAATGGGACATATTAATAAATTATAGATCAAGGGAGTGCTGCTTTCAGTGAGAGCATGGCTTTATTCTTCTGCAGCCAGGGTGATTTTTCATTCTTTCATTTCTCCTTACCCCTGGATGTTGGTACACTAGGGGCTCATGAGGGCTGAGACATGCATGATGACACATTGTCCTTGAACACAGCCAATGTCCACTCTCCCATTCTGCTTATGCTGCACTAGCACCATTAGTCAACCAAATGGTAGCACTGCAGCCGAGGCAGTAACCCTTCCTCCTTCTAGGCAGACAGCATCCTGTGGAACAGTAAATGATTCTACCTCCTCACACCAAAACCCCACCAAACAAGGACTGTTCTTAAACTCAGATCACTTTCTTCACTAGAGACAATGCTGCTGCTGCACCAAAGGGTTGACTACAGAGTGAAAAAGATACACAAAGGGAAAATGAGGGGACTGAAAAGATAATATCACAAGAAGCAACTGAACAAAGTTTATTGAACCCTGAGAGTGAACATAAAACAAGGGACATTGTAATTATAGGTGACTCAGTCCTCAACTACACAGACACATATATCTGTAGATGCAGGAAATAAAACATTACTGTGAGTAGCCTTTCTAGAGCTGGGGTAAAGGACATCAAAAATAATATTAAAAGCATCATTAAGCATACACACATGCCATTGGTAACACAACACATAAGCACAAATAATGTTAGCAGGAGAAGGGAACTAGATATGCAAAGAGAATTTGAGGAATTGGGGGATATATTAAAACAAAATAACTTTAAGGTGGCAATATCAGAAATATTACTGGCCTTGAGGGCAGGGACAGCAAAATCCATCCCTATAAAACAACTGAATGGCTGGCAAGGAAGGTGGTGCAAGAAGGATGGATTGCATTTTCAAAGAAACTATGACAGATGTGAAGGAGACATGAAATTGTATAGTACTGGTGGCCTACATTTAAATAATTCAGTCATGAAAGTTTTGGCAGACAGAATAAACCATGTCATCAAGCTGAATTTAAACTAAATGAAAAGGGGAAGGAAGGCAGAGATAATAGGAACAAGCCAGAGAAAACTAACAAAAAAACTACAGGGAGAACAGCTGGAAAATATTAAGAACAACTGGAAGGTCCTCTTAGTTAAGGAAAGAAGTCTGGTTAGCAAAATTCAGAAAACTGATCATATTGCTATCTGTAGTAACAGAAAAATGGTATTAGGAGAATGACTGGAGGGAGAATCTCTATGGGTATAACATATTCTACAATGTCAGAACAGGTAAAATGGAGGAGGCACTGACCATTATGCTAAAATCACAGTCAAAGCAACATAACTTGAGTAGCCTGGAGGAACCAATGCAGAACAATTGCTGGTCAAATTAACACCATGCAATAGAGAGAAAATAATGGGTGTATGCTAAAGAGCACAATCACAGACAGCATAACAAAACCTACAATTTATGTCAAGCCTTCAAAATCTGGATATATGTGCGAAAATCATATTAGCAGCTGTTTTCAACCTGCCAGTGGTTAACTGAAAACAAGGTGAAGAAGGCACACAATTAAAAAAAGACTTTAGAAGTTAAAGATTCCTTAAATCTAGAACAGTATGTACAACATACGTAAGCTGATGCCACAGCAACATTTGGAAAACAAAGTACATTACAACAGCAAGTCGCTGTTGCCTCTGTAATGTACCAGCAGGACCCCAGCACTGCTTTCTCCTGGTTTTGCGCCCCTTCCTGATTCAACTCTAACTCAGAGATGACAATCCTAAGCTATGTGGGATGTGGGGGTAGAGCTCCCCACTCCCCGTAAAAAATAGACAGTTTCCCAATGGATTTATGCCGACCACAACTTGTGGTCAACATAAATCCTTCGCTGTAGTATTGCATCAGAAAAAAGTTATTGCTGTGGTATCATGGATCCTACAACACAGTACAAGAGGGGAAACCTTATTAGGGATGGTACTAAGCAATATGGAGGAGGAAATTACTGACTGCAAGATCAGAGAACAACTCTGTGGAAGTGACCATGATGTGGGTAAATTCAAAATAGTGAATTGTAGGGAGAAAATAACTGATAAAGCTAAAGTCAGATGTTGCAACAAAGCCAACTATGTAGAAATTAACAAATTATTACAACAGTTGAACTAGGACAGTGAGTTTGAGAAACTTATTCAGGATCAAATGTGGGAGAAACGTACACCTAAAATTCATGAATGTGAAACTAGGTTTATACCAGAAAGGACTACAGTAAATGCAACTCAAGAGAGAAAATGTCAGCTTGGTGCACAGAAAAGATCAGGGACTATATTCACAAAAAACTGCAAAGTGCAGTGCAAAAGCTCAGAGCTGTCAATGAGTGAGTGCATTCTGTATACAGTACGTGCTCATTGACAGCTCAGTCAGAGGCTGGCCATGGTGGTGAGTGGAAGGCTGTACCAGTCATTGACTGTTGGTCAGGATGGGGGGAGTGGGGTGCTGGGACACTACCTGCCAGGGTGGGGGGGTGGAGGTCTGCTAGACACCAGAGAATGGTGTTCTTTCAGTATATGTGGACTGAGGATAGGGAGGTGGGCCTGCTAGACGACCAGGGAAATGTTTCAATCTACTACACAGGGGATTGGGATGGAGGGTAGCACTGGACACCTGGGAATATGCTGGCAACATCGGGCAGGTGATCAGGAGGGGGATTGACCACTGGACACCAAGGACACTTATTTTCTATACTCAGGCTGGCAATTGTCATGGGATGGGTGTTGTCACACCAGGAACTGGGATCGGGTGAAGTGACCACTAGCACTAGTGAAATATTGTATACATTGATTGGGCATGGTATTGGGTGGGAGTAGGGACTACTAGCACCAGGGACATTCTTGCACTATAACCGGGGCAGCGATCGGTGATCACGAGGGGGTACCACTAGCCACCAAGGAAGATAGTAGGGTTATAGATGTGAAAGGGCCAGCGATCGGTGATCAACGGGAGGGGGCACTGACACCAGGGAATATACTTATATTCAACTTGGGCCAGTGATCAGCAATCATGGGGGGGGGGCGCAATGGTACAAGGGAATATGTTGTTTTTTCATCAAGTTGACAATCAGCATTTGGGGGGGCTCTGGCACCAGGGAATACACATATGTTCACCAGAGGCCAGTAATTATGGAGAGGGCCACTAGATGCAAGAGAAATGTGTTTTTATGTACTGGGGCTGGTGATCTTGGAGGGGCTGCTGCAGTACTTCCACTAACCACTAGATTTGCATGGTATTATAGCAAGGTCTTGGTTGGCAGTATTTGCTTCATGCAAAAGGACCCTACAAAGGGTTCTTGCATGGAGAAAATGCTTTTCGTATTGTACTGTGCTGATATGTAGGTCCTCTCCCACCCATTTGAATTGCAACCCACCTCCACACTTTGCCACAGAGCAAACCCAGTTTGAGTGTGCAAACAGCACTTTGTGAATCCCAGCTCTGAGCAAAACCCAGTTTGCTCACACAAAACAAAGCTTGTGCCAGGGCAAAGTTTTGTGAATCTAGGCCCAGGAAGCTAAAAAGGCAGAAGAAAAACACTTACAGCAAAGCAACCAAAATAAATTCTCAAACTTATGGGAGAAATACAAAAAATAAATGTCAAAATTGCTAAAAAGGCTGGCCCAGTGTGGCTGAGGGTTGAGGTGCTGGACGCCATACCTTGCACCATGCCGGCCACCCATGTTTGGGAATGAGCACGGGCCACTGGGGGTCAGCCAGCGAGGAGAAGGATTGAGCACCCGATGGCTGCTCTCCTTCTCCAGCGGGGGTGATCTGCACACTCCCGCCACAATACTGACAACTAGGGGAGCCCGGGTGAAGGTGCGGTAGTGGGAGTAGCAGCATCAGAGATAGGGCAAGACATTGGCAGAGGGGAAAAGAGGGAGACACATCTTGGCGTGCCTTCTGGCTCCTTAGCCCTCATTGCAGACCAACATCAGGGGTAAAGAACAGGAGGAAAACACCCTCTCTCTCCTTGGTGATGACTCCTCGCTGTGTGTGAGGATCCTCAGCCTCGTCGGGCAGACTTAAGTCCACATTGCAGCATGTATGGTTCTGAGGTGGTTAGTGGGGCATGCCTCCTCACCCTACCTGGGGGTTATCTGGTCTCCTAAGGTTAGTGGACTTAGCACTCTAGGGGCAGACCCAAGGTGAGGAGAAGGGATCACACACACGGGTAGAGGTAGTCTGAAAGAGCGGAGACAGGGGGCAGCTAGGAGGAGGATAAATACAACAGCTAAAAAAAAATTGCTAAAAAGGAATTTAAAAAGGCAAAAAAAGGAGGAGGAATTAAGGCAAGTAAACATAAGCAGAGTAGAGCTATCATACTGGGCAGGTACCTATGCATATATTCATAGGCGCATGCCCAGTATCATGACTTGGCTCTTCGGCCATGATTTCTAAAATTTAGCCCTCATTTTCAATAAAGAAACAGTTTCCCCAGTTCACCATTCTTCAAAGACTTAAAATATGCGATTAGCTGAACAGGGATGGTGGGAGGTGAGCATGAGCCTCCCGGGACTTCAGCACTGTGGCAACGGTTGTGCTGTCTGACTGATTGAGTTGAGAGAGATGGAAGGAAACTCAAGATACAGTAACACTGCTGCTCACATGCTCATCTTCACCATACAGTGTCGTTGCTTGGTCTGCCAGAGTCTCCTCTTGGCTGCCATGCATACTGTCTGACGCTCTCCTTATGTTGTGGGGGAAATAAAACACATACTGCTGGTTGGCACTGCTTCTCCTAGCAATAGAAAACTACTTAACATACAGTGGAAGGATATCACATCAAATCATCAATTAAAAGGAAGTTTCTTTAGAAATAAAACCATCTTAATCTTATTAAAAAACTTTATTTCCTACCTATTGTAATAAACCACTCCAGGGTGTTGATTATGCTGGGATTTACCTACTTCTGGTAACTGAAACTCTATTGTGGTTGACTACTTAACTAAACCACATTGATCCAGCTAAATTTGATTCCAGGATGAATTTATTTTGGTATGCATGCCAAATCTTGGGTGCATACTTGGATTAGCAGTGGAGCTATAAACATCCAAATATTTTGAGATTTTGTTTCACAGTTTATCAAATAATTAAAAAGTGAATTTTTTTCCAGTAAGTTACAATTTACATAACTAATTACCTCCTTATTTAGTCATTTCTATGACTATTCCAAGTAAGTATGCATATACATTTTCAATTACCTAGCTCCAAAGGTGGTTAAGCTGTAAGCATAGAAGTACAGTATTTTCAGAAATTTACATGAGTAAATTGCCACACTTTGAGCCCCTATAACTTCTCCACCCCTCATCCACATGTCATGAAGCCAGGCAACCTTTTAGGGCATTTTCCACATAGTATGCATGCCACATTGCAGATCTCTAGTTGTGATACTGACTAAGTTATGGCCAACTAAAGAACTTTGGAAAATTCCACAGAATTTCATGAACTTTATCAAAACTTTCACAGAGTTTCATGAAAATTCAACATAATCAAAATTTGCTAATTCCCCCAGCACTAAAAACAAGTCAAGGATATAAATATTTTTTCTTTTTTTTTTTTTGCAACTACTTTTTTCCTCCTTGTGGCTGCCTGACCTGCTCCCCTCCTGTCCTCACATCCTTCACTGGGGACATCCAGCCACTGTCCTTCTCTACTGCAGGCACCCTGACTCCTGCAGCTTCCCCCCACAGCAGGGCCACAGGGAGCCCCCAACTCCTAATGGAACAGGGATCCAGATGGGTGCAATGATGAAACTCGCAGATGGCCATCAAGCCACTCACATCAGGTGCCATCCCCCTTTTTCTCTAGTTACTGCTCCAGAGCTGAGGACATGTAATGACACTGGCGGAGGGAAGCGCACACACATCTGCATGAACTCCCTCCAGATGTCTTCCCTCAGCTCCTCCCCATGCACAGCAGAGCATGATTATCTCCCAGCCTCTGCCAGAAGGCAACCACACACCAACTGTAGTGGATCCCCCCTCTCCCCAGAGAGGGACAGCAGTCCAGCGGATGCTCAATCACTCTCCTGCTCTGCCAACCCCTGGCAACCCGTGCTTGTTCCTAATACTGGTTGCTGGCATGGTGTGAGGTGTGGTGACCAGTGCCTCAGCCCTCAGTGCCATTGGGCTGGCTGTAAATGTTTTTTTAAACCACTTAAATAGCCTTAAAAATGAAATCAATAAATAGGACTGATTATGAAAAATGTCACTTGGGTTACTAACAGCTCAAAAAAGGCTGAGGTCTTTAGCAACTTTTTCTGCAGTGTGTACCAAAAACAGATCAACATTAGTACCAGTGGTGGGATTACCTTGGAAAATACAGAACTTGAAATAAGGGCCAAGGATGTAGAAGAGCACTGAGACATTTCAGTCAGAATAAATCCCCAGGCCCAGATGTAATGCACCGGAGGTTCAATAAGAAACTATCTAGTGAATTATCAGGCCCCATAACCATCATATATCAAAAATCTCTGGATGAGGGGAAGGTTGTATCAGCCTGGAGAGTAGAAAAATGTAGGTGAGGTTGAGCACCGTGACAAATGCTGAAGTGCTCAATGAAACAATACAGGAATGAGCAGTACATATCATGCAGCACTCTCAGCAACAGTGAACTGGCAGAACACAGGCATAAGCTGTTAAAACAGTCCGTTTTCTTTATTGAAGTAGTGCCATAACACACACATTCTGAACAAAAATATGGCTAAGCCACAAAAAATGCCACTAACATTTCACTTGGCCGCTGCCAAGCTGGCACTACCAAGCTTCAACAGAGTGATCTAAAGACTTACAAGTATGGATTTGTGGTGGCATTGTACAGATACATAATTTCCCACCTTCCCACAAATAAATTTGCAAAACTGGAGGCCATTGTGGCCTGTATCGCGGTGCCATCTGAGCACATGAAAGACACCCCACGACTTGATGTACACAGTAAAACATATAACTCAAAGCAAAGAACATAGCACCATCCACCAGTACACTTTACAGAAACAGGCTCACACCAAAATAAGGTGCATACTGTAAAAAGTTTATTCAAGGTCTGTGGATTCAGCACCTCTCATGGGGACACCAGCAGGAGCTCCTCACTGGAGACTGGTTTGGTGTGAGGAGCTCCTGCTGATGTTTCCATAAGAGGTATTGAAGTCACAGACCTTGAATAAACTTTTTATGCACCTTATTTTGATGTGAGCCTGTTTCTGTAAAGTGTACTGGTGGATGGTGCTATGTTCTTTGCTTAGAGCCCCATTGCAGTGTCCCTGGTTTGTAGGTACAGAAGACCCTGGAATAGAAACACATTTTGGTTAAAACATTTTCAGCTAATTCAAACAAACAATCCATGGCACTTGCAACACTGGAAATTCTTTATATACAGTGATCCCTCATGAAGAGGGAGTGCAGGCATTCGGCTACTTCTTGAATGGGCTACTTCTTGAACATGAGGTCAAAGTACAACAGGTTGAAGTGCCCAGAGATTACAACACACCAGTTCAAACTTCAAGTGGGTGAGCAGGTACCAGCTCTTGCCAGTAGAGATGCAGCAAATTTAAAATTCGCCAGAGAAATTGCAGCGAAGTGGTTGATTTCGTGCTGCATAACGCTAAGCAAATTTTGGGCCATTTTCGCCAAAGAGAAATTTCACCTCGGAAAGGCAAAATTTCACTTTGAAAGGTGAAATTATGCCTGCAGAAAGGTTAAATTTCACCTTGAAAGGTGAAATTTCACATCTAAAAGGCGCATTCCTCCTCTATAGGTGAAAGTACGCCTTCCATGGCAAAATTTCAACTTGCCACAGGCGAAATTTCACATTACGCTTCAGCAAAAAAATCTGTGAAGCAGCCAAAATTCACGTAATATTATGTATAGCATAGTTTAGGCACTTCACCCATCCCTACTTTATCAGAGAAAGATGACTCCTATGCTGTTGTCAAGCATGTAAAAAATACACCTGAGGTGAGACATACAGTAGCATTAGCTTCATTGACATAGAAGTTGTAACTGTGGGACTGGGGGGGTGACATATAATTTTTTTATTTATTTTTTATTCATTGTTAACTGGGTAAGGCTCACTAGTCACAAGTGTCTGTTTTCAAGGATGACCCGGGAGCACTGGGTGGTTAAGTGACTTGCTCAGAGTCACACAGTATGATGTGGAGGTTGTGGAAATCAAACCCAGGTCTTCTGGATGTACCAAGCTCATTCATAGCTCATTACTTTAACTTCTAGGTTATACCACCAGCCCCAAATTGATCCGAAAAAAATAGAGTTTCTGGATATACAAACTGGGGGCTAGAAATGCAAATGGAATCAATGACAGTATTGATTTGGCAGCATTTTGATTTAAGTTCAAACGCTGAGTTTGTGAAGTATTCCCAGCCGAAATGGTTTCTTTTAATGACTATATCTGGTGATTTTCAGTGCAGCAATTTAATATGTAAGTAACTTCCATAATTGGAAGATTCTGATTGGTTGATGTGTCACAAGTTTCCCAATTCACTGAAATAAATACTAAGCACTTTTGTAATGATCTTTAGATCACTCTGATGAAGCTTGCCAGAGGCCAGGTGAAATGTTAGAGGTGTTTTTTTGTGGCTTAGCTATACTATTGCTCACAATATGTGTGTTATGTCATTTCTTCAATAAAGAAAACAGACTGTTTTAACAGCTTATGCTTGTGTCTTGCAAGTTCACTGTTGCTGGTGGTGCTGCATGGTATGTGCTGCTCGAGCCTGGAGAGAAGCAACAATAATCCTCATCTTATAAAAAAAGGGTTGAGATCTAATTATAAGAATTACAGAGAAGTAAGTCTGACTTATAGGGTGGAGAATATATTGGAAGGAAATAGACAGCCAGCCAAGGAACAAGGGACTGAGGATGTTACCCAGCATGGTTTTAAAGAGGAAGATCATACCAAACCAATCTATTGTAGTTTTTGAACCCCTTAGCAGGGCATTAGATTGTGGTTTGCCAGTGGATGTGGTGGACTTGAGCTATTAAAAGGCATTTGACATCATTCCCCATCTAGAATTGGTTAACATATTGTTGGATTTTTATGTAAATACAAAAACAGTTAATTGGATAATATCACGGCTGCATGACATGCAGAAAAGTATGAGCATATGAAGCTCCATGTCAAGCTGGGATGCTGTGACTTATGGGGTTCCACAGGGGTTGGTGCTCAGCCCTACTCTCTTCAACATTTATGCATCATCCATTACATGCAAAAATTAAACCTGCTTGGGCAAATTTGCAGATGACACAAAGCCAGTGGCAGTGGTGTACTCTGAAGAACCCATTAAAAACTTTCAATGTGAATTAAGTGAACTGGAATGGTGGCCAGTCAAAAGTAAAGTGGTGTTTAATGCTGAAAAGTGTTGGTTAATGTACTTTGGAACAAAAACAGCAGAGCAATTTACACACTTATGGGTAAGGAATTACAGGAAACAGAAGTGGGGAAAGATTTGGGAGTGTTAATATCAAATTATCTAACCTTCGATAGTCACTATAAGGACATCAGCAAGAAATGAATACAATTTTAAGCTGCATAATCCAAAATACAGCAAGCAGATCAAGAGAGGTGATCTTGCCATTGTATGGAGCCCTAGTCAGACCCCTTTGATAGTCACTGTGAAGAAGGCAGCAAGAAATGCAATACAATTTCAGGTACCATAAGTCAAAATACAGCAAGCAGATGAAAAGAGGTGATCATGCCACTGAATGGAACCCTGGTCAGACCACAGCTGGAGTACTGTGGGCAGTTTTGGGCCCCCTATAAGAAATAAAGTATTAAGAGACTGGAAAGAGTACAGTGAAGGGCAACAAAGCTATTGGAAGGGTTAAACAATCTAACATATGAGCAGAGAATGGATAGACTAAGCATACATTCATTGGCGTACAGAAAGCAAAGGAGTGATCTGTGTTTAGTATATAAAGCATTTGGAGGAACACAGAAGCATAGAAGTTGTCAACAGAAAAGGACCCATTGGCCCATCACGTCTTCCCTAAAAATATCCTACCTACTGTGTCACTGTAGACCCTTAAAGAGAAGAACTTGTGGCAATGTTATGGCCAAGTATTAAGAGAAACAACACGTTAGTAGGACACACAATAATTAACAAGAAGAACACTATTCCAAAACTAGTAAAAGAGGAGCATGGATAAACCAAAGAGCTATTTCAATCTGGAACTGGCTATCAGAAACGTGGTCATGTGTAAAACCATGAACAGCTTCAAAGTGACTCTGGATAATCACCTCACACAAAAGGTATTATTGGGATATGGTCATTAAGAATGGTAAGACTGTAAGGGCTAACACTCACTGATGTGTAACTTCCTCTCATTCCTATATGAACATACATACAAAGAAGCTGGCAGAATAAGGCCTTTTGGTCTATCTGATCTGCTTGTATTGCAGGGTCCACAGCTTTAGCTACTGGTCTGTAATTCCCTGGCTAATCCTTGGGACTGCTCTTATGGAGGGATACCACATGTGCTGTTCTCCAGTCCTGTGGTACCATACCTGATGCTAGTGAACTATTGAACAGGCCTGCCAGTGCCACCGCAAGCTCCTCTGCAAGTTCCCTCAGAACCTTTTGGTATATGCCATCCAGGCCTGGTGATTTGTCTACCTTCAATGCTAGCACCCCCTCCATAACACTATCCTTCTTTACCACCACATCGATGCTCCCCTCCCCCTGCTGCTCTTCTCCCACTGTAGGCACCTGCCCAGTGTTCTCCTTGATGGAGATGGGCAGAAGAATTAATTCAGTTCCTCTGCTTTTTCCCTGATTCTACTCCACCTACTTGTCCCCTTTCTGAAGCCTAACAATCATATCCTACTTGTCCCTTTTCTCACTTACATGATGAAAACAGGCCTTCTCCCCATCTCAATTCAATCAGCTACCTGAAGTTCCTTCTGTGCCATAGCCCACCAGACAACCTTACTTGCCACACTAGGCAACCTTATGTAATTCTCACTACCCACTACTCTCTTGGTCTTTCTGAATTTCCTATAGATTAAGCTCTTGTCCCTTACTGCCTAGGTGACCTCAGAACTGAATCAACTGGGTGCTTTTGCCTTGAGTTCTTTCTTTTCAGCCTAGTACACTCCTCTATAGCAACCATTATTTTATCCTTAATGATGGGCCACTTTTGGTCCACCCCATATCTGCTCTGATGCCTGCCAGATGCCTCCTTAGCACTATGATATAAATTATTATTTTGGTTGATTTATCCAGAATAGCCCAGCTGGGATGCAGCATGTGTTCACCAGGGGGGCCCTGCTTCTAACCATTTCTGCAGCCTGGTGGACTGTAGCACTGGGAGGTAATGTGCACAAGGTCACACACTGAGTATCTGGTTATAATGAGATTTGAACTTATGACCTCCTGGTTTTTAATCTATATTGTGTTCTAACTGCTAAAGAAAACTGCCTCCATAAAACCGCTACTGTTAAACAAGGGGAATGTAGGTGTGGGTACAGAATGTACATGGGGCAAGGTTAAGGATGAATCCATGTAGAATTTGTATTCTGTAAATGTGCTAAAAATTGGCAATTTTACTTTCAGGTCAGCCCAGCCTTAATTTTGGGCCACTTCAGGATCATGTTTATTTATTTAGTTTTGGTTTTCCGGGTGGGTGCACTAGACAAGAGCAATTGCCTATTTTCATGCATGACCCAGAAGAGTTAAAGACAACTTGAACAGCAGTTAAAGGGTAACACAAACAATACAAAACATCAATATTGTTCTACCAAACTACAGATATTTCCAAGGCATTGTACTGGATGAGCATAGCCTAATTTCTAGCACAACCCAGTAGAGTTACAGACAACATGGGCAGTAGTAAAAAGGTGAATACCACACCATGGAGTTACAAAAATATGAAGGTAACCAAAAATTGTACCATTAGAGCAGATCAGAGACAAAAACATACTAAGTGCTAGGAACTCTGCAGAAAAAAATATCTTAACTGTGCTTCTTCATTTAGTTTGGGCAGGATAGAGGAATTCTAGCTGGTAAATTTGTGACTATGTGTTTGTAATTGGCTGTATCTGAACCTTAAGTGAAGGCATCATATTACAGGGATTAGTGTAGTTTGAATTTGAAGTCTTTTCTTAACTGATATTTCACTGTGCTTCTCCATATAGTTTGGGCAAGACTTAAGGATTCTAGCTGGTAAGTGTGTGACTATGTGATTGTTATTGGCTGTGTCTGGACCGTGGTGAGTGGAGTGAGGAGCTACTGCCAGAGGACTTCTTGGCTGATTGTTTTTTGACACAGCCTGCAGTGTAATCCCACCCTCCCAAGCCACAACCCACTTATCCCTCACCCTACAGTTATAGTGTAGGTCCCATAGAGCCTTGAAATATTCTTCACCCATACAGGAAGTAGAAAAAACAGAAAAAAAAACACTTTGGGAGATAATGAATAGGCATCTTGAGCAGGCAGTAGATTGAGGAGGGAAACAGACATGATGGGAGTGGTGCAGTGCAGTGGTTGTGGAGCAGCAGCCTTCAGAGAGATGTTCTGGAGGCTGCGATGCTGATCTATCTGCAGGCACCTCTCTGGACTGAGGGAGGAGGTTGCCTGTCTCTGAGCAGAGTTGGTCTGGCTGCAGGCGGCATTCACCCCCACCCATAGACCACTGGGTCCACAGCCTGAATTTCAAAGGATGCCCAGGAAAAAGAGTGATTGGACCACTGTGGGCTCAGGGAGAGTGAGGGGTGTGTGGTTGAAAGCACATCCCCCAATTGGTCCCGCCTAGTAACTCCTACACTGTTTTGGAGGAACAGGAAAGCCCTACTAAGGAACCTGAGGCTGGGACCAGGGAGGATGGGTGGGCCCGCCAGGATGGAGTCCCAGGGAAGGTAGGCAGGGGACCCCGGAGGAGAGGGAAGCATCTCCTAGTGGGGGACTCTATTGTCCAGGGAGTGGAGTTAGGGACACCTAGTGGGGAGAGAGGTAGGTCAAGTGCATCCTGGGAAGTGCTGCATGGAGCAATGGAGAGTGGATCCATAGGATCGCTAGGACAATAGCTAAGAGGGAGCAGCTGGATGTCATTGTCAACCTGAGGACCAATGACCTGGCAGGGAGAAGGGTGGAGTTAACCAGAGTAAAGAAGGATTTCAGAAAGCTGGAGGGAAACCTGAAACAGCATGCTCCGTCTCATTCTTGGAGGTGCTACAGTACTTGTCCAAGGCACAGGGGAGGATACGGCCCTCCACATCCATCCCTTCAACTCCTGGTTGAAGGATTGGTGTGAAAGGGAGAGTTCTGACTTCATAGGGGACTGGGGCCTGACCTGGACAAATTCAAGTTTATATAAGGAGAATGTCCTGTGTCTTACCTAGAAGGGTATCTTGGCCCTTAGTTAGAAGTTGAAATGATTCAGCAGCGAACATTTAAACTGGCCAAGGGGAGAGCCAGAAGAGGCAGGAGGCTTAGGAACCCCCCCAATTGGGAACATGCAGAAACATAAGTTGCCAACAGATACAGCTGAAGTAGGCAGGGAGAGGCAGGTATGCAAAGAGTATATAATGAGTGATACATGTGGAACACACAGGAAAGGAAAATGGGATGGGGTAAAGATGCTGAAGACGGAGGACAGGAGCAGAGGGAGGGCAGACTGTAAAACATGGAAGGTCATGTAAACAAATGCCCGTAGCCTAGAAAATAAGGTTCCAGACCTGGAATCCTTGTTGAAGGATGCAGACCTTGACATAGTAGCAATAACAGAGACATGGTACTCTGCTAATCATGGCTGGGAAGTCAATGTACCAGGCTATACACTGCACAGGAGGGACAGGGAGGGTAAAGGGGGGGCTGTGCATCACAGATGGCATAAAGACTACAGAAGTTCAGAGAAGATGGGGGAGGCTGAGGCAATGTGGGTCACCCTGGAGCCCGGGAATGGAACAACAATACGCACAGGGGTGATCTACAGACCTCCGATACAGAGGGAGGAAGTTGACAGGGAACTAGTGGAGGACATACACAACATGGCAGCTAAAGGTGAAATCCTGCCACTGGGTGATTTCAATATGCCGGACATGGGTTGGACCACCCAGGAGACTGCTTCAGCCAGAAGCACAGCCATCCTAGATTCCCTGTAGGGGGATGGACTCAAGCAGCTGGTGAAGGAACCAACCAGGGACAAGTCGATTCTGGAAAAAAAAAATCACCCACACTCCAGAGCCAGGAGTGCAGGAGACTCTTTGTTTTTTGTTTAGTCTTTTGGGTGTGCTGCCCTCACCCACACACTGCCCCTGCTCTAGTAGTGCTGTACTGTTTGATTCACAGGTCAATTCTGGACCTGGTATGGACCAATGGGAACAGATTCAAAGAAATACAGGTTGAAGGGTAGCTGGGGTCCAATGACCACTGCATGGTGTGGTTCAGCATGGCAGCATGGACTCAAGTATGCCACACAAGTGCAAAAGTATTAGATTTTAGGAGGGCAGATTTCACTGAAGTAGGTAGATGTATACAAGCTGTCCTGGGGAAAAGAAAGACAATGGGGGGGTGGAGGAACAATGGGAGAAACTAAAAGAAGTCATAGTGGGGATAACAAACCAGTGCGTTAGGATAGTGGCCAAAGGGAAAAGAAGAAGGTAACCACTATGGTTCTCTAAGGGGTTGAGGGACAAAATCAGGGCTAAAAGACTGAGTTTTGGGAAATATAAGCGCAGAATGCTGTGGTCAGGTTATTGTTTGGGTCTACTCAATCCAGTCATATTTCTCCTGTGCTGCGCGTTCTGCACTGGTTGCCTGTTCAGTGGAGGATCAGCTTTAAAGATGGCTTGCTGACTTTTAAAGCTATCCACAGATTGGGTCCAAGTTACCTACAAGCACTTCTGAGTCCCTACTGCCCTCTCAGACCACTCCACTCAACCGATGGGAGATTGCTAGAGATTCCCAGGGTGCATTTGAAGTCCTTGGGAGTTCGGGCTTTTGCTTTTGCTGCTCCCCTGTGGAATTCTCTACCTCGTCGGGTAAGAGAGTGCTAGACAGTGGCGAGCTTCCAAATTGCCTTAAAAACATACCCATTTGCATGTGCTTTCCCTGATTTTTAGTACATGATATTTAAATATTTAACAGTCTTATTAGTTTTATTTATTTGTGTTTACTTATTTTAGAACTTGTTGATTGTACAACGCTTTGATATTTTGATATTGCGCTTAACAATTAAACATTATTATAATTATTATTATTATTATTAAGGTACCCAAAGGGAGTAGGACAGGAAGATGTACCTTGAATGTCTAAGGGAAGCAGGGAAGGCTGTTAGGAGAGCTATGGCACAGACAGAGGAGGGTTTAGCATGGTCAGTGAAAAGGGGAACAAGGCATTTTATAGATACATCAGTGAAAGAAAAAAAAAACGAGGGGGACTGTGAAACTCAATGGGGAGGAGGAAAAGTGTAAGGAGAGGGATCTGGACAAGGCAGAAATACCGAACAAATACTTCTGCTCAGTATTTACTAGGGAGGGGAAGGGTCAAGGATAACAGATAGGTAGCAGAGACAATGGGGTGGGGGGAGTGGACACTAGTCCATTCACAGTGGAGAGAGTTCTGGAAGAACTCACAAAGTTGAGGGTGGATAAGGCCATTGGATCAGATGGTGTCCACCTGCGGATATTAAGGGAGCTGTGAAGGGAACTAGCAGTGTCTCTGGCAGCCCTGTTCATGGAGTGACTCAGCACGGATGTGGTTCCAAAGGACTGGATGAGGGCACATGTAGTCCCACTGCACAAAAGTGGCAGTAGGGAGGAGGTGGGTAACTACAGGCCAGTCAGCCTCACCTCAGTGCTGGGAAAGAACATGGAGTCATTGCTGAAAGAAAGGATAGTGGCATACCTGAAATCCAGGGGTGATCAGGATCTGAGACAACACAGATTCACAGCAGGAAGGTCATGTCAAACAAATCCGATAGATTTTTTTGATTGTGTGACTAGGAAAGGAAATCAGGGAGGGTCAGTAGATGTCTCCTACCTAGATTTCAGCAAGGCCTTCAACATCATCCCACATAGAAGGCAGGTTAACAAGATAGGTAGTCTGGGCATGTGAGACAAGGTGGTGAACTGGGTTAGGAACTGGTTAACAGACAGGAGACAGAGGGTGGTGGTAAATGGGGTACAATCTGAGAAGAGGTGGGTGACCAGAGGGATACTGCAGGGATCAGTACTGGGACCAGTCCTGTTCAATGTCTTCATTAGTGACATTGCAGAGGAGCTGGAAGGAAAGGTCTGCTTGTTTGCAGATGACACCAAGATCTGCAACAGGGTGGATACTCCAGAAGGGGTGCAGAAAATGAAGAGGGACCTGGAGAAGCTTGAAAGATGGCCTGAGATGTGGCAATTGAGGTTCAATGCAAGAAAAGTGCAAAATAATTCACCTGGGTAGAGGGAACCAAGAGGAGAGCTACAGGTTGCCAGTGGGGAGGAGCTGACTGTCACCAAGGAGGAAAGGGACCTAGGGATTATCATCTCTGATGACCTTAAGGTATCAAAGCAGTGCACAAAGGTGGAAGGGAGGGTCTGTGGCATGCTGGGGTGCATAGACAGGGGTATCACTAGCAGGAGGTGGAAAGTGGTGATGCCATTGTATAAAACATTGATAAGGCCTCACCTGAAGTACTGCATGCAGTTCTGGAGGCCACACCTGCCAGTGACATAAACAAGATGGAGACTATCCAGAGAAGGGCGACTAAGCTGGTGTAGGGCTTGCACCACAAAACATAAGAGGGCAGACTAAGGGAAATCAATATGTACTCACTGAACGAGAGGAGAGAATTAAGGGACATGATTGAAACCTTAAAGTACCTCAAGGACATAAACAAGGTGCAGGTGGGGGATCTTTTCCAATATAGAAAAAGTACAAGAACAAGGGGGCATGATATGAAATTGGAAGGGTGGTAGATTAAGAGGTTACGTGAGGAAGTTTTTCTACACAGAAAGGGTAGTAGACGCTTGGAATAATCTTCCACAGGAGGTAGTGGGGGCAAGCACAGTTTAGGGGTTTAAGCATTCCTGGGAGAGGCACAAGGGAACCTTGAGATGGGAGAAAGTGATTAAAAAACAATTGATCACATAGGGTCAGTGGCCACATACAATGTATAGGACCTATGGGCAGACTGAATGGGCCTGGCAGTCCTCATCTGCTGACAATTTCTATGTTTCTATGCCAGTTAAGTAGGAGTAAACAGTTCAAACACACAAGCATTTATCTGAATTCATGAGTATGTTGTGAAGATCACTCTTAAAAACCTGATGGGTCTTTGCTTTCCTTTAGATCAAAGGAAGGGAGTTCCATAGCTTGGTCACAAATGCAGAGAATGCATGCTCCCCCATCATTGTTAAACATTTAGGAATGTCAAGGAGAGACCTATCTTCAGACCTCAGGTGGTACGCAGGTGGGGTGTGCTTTAACATGCTGGCTAGTGTAGTTGGTATGCCAGCTTTTAAAATACTATCAACTGGGGGGAGTCACATGATGCTGAGCAGGAGCTAGGAGCTCTTTTCCACTGCTCCGTTTCGAATGACCAGATGATTGGTTGACTGCTTCAATATAACATTCCTGTTGACCTTTTACCGAGATGTGTGAGGCAGTTACAGACCCGGAGATTGAAATTCAGCATAATTTGCCTGTTGAAACTGAAGGAGATCAAGATGGCGCAATCACTATGGGGGCCAAGTGGCCCTGATGCAGTAACTCCCCGATTACCCCTCCTTCCAAACTGCCACTGGAGATCACTACAAAGCATCTGGTTCTAGAAATGCAGACCATAAAGTCTGCCTTATTCTCTCTAATAGATGACTTTAAAGACCTTAAACTGGCTTGAAAAGAACTTACGGTGCGAATGACTGATGTGGAGGCCTGAGTTTCATTTATGGAAGACCACTTTTTGAAGCTTGAACCAGACACGCTGGGACTCAAATGCCAGATCTCCAAACTTGAGCAAAAAATTGAAGACCTGGAAGGGAGATCTCAGCAAAACAATTTGGTACTGTTAGAGTTACCAGAGGGGGAGGAAGGCCCTTTGCCAATCCTATTTATTCAAAAGCTTTGTGAGAAAGTTGCTGGTCCCTCCCCCAATGGCCCCAGCTATGTAGTGAAGCAGGTGCATCATTCCTTGTTCCCAGAGCCACCCCAGGGGGATCCACCACAGCCAGTCATCTTCACAGTCTTAAACTACCTTGATCAGGATCTTTTGCTCAAGGTAGCTCGGAATCTGAAAAATCTGCAATGGGAGGGCAAACCCCTGAGAGACCTTACTTACAAGGTACGTTTGGATCGTGCAGCATATAGAAATATTAAAACAAGGTTATAGGTGGCCAGCATTAAACACAGGATTTTGTATCCAGCCAGGCTTGAAGTTTCTACTGACAAGGAGACTGTCCGATTTGACTCAGTCTCTCAAGCACAGAACTGGCATGATTATTTCCCCACTTATTTACTAAAAATCTCCTTGGAGATAGATGTCACTTTGGCCCATATGATTTGGACCTGTTCGGAGGTGGTTCAGTTCTGGCATATGGTGAAGGTCTTAACCTCTAATCATTTTGGGAAGGCCAACTACTTTATGTCAGGAGTATGTTTATTAGGTAATTATTCAGGTACTAATAATAAAGCCCATAAATATTTTATGTCATGTATCGCTGGGGTTTCCAAGCTACTGCTTCTGAGACTTTGGAAGCAACTGCAACTCTCTTCTAATTCAGAATGGGTTCAGGAGGTCCTCAAAGTTATAAATGCTGAGGCAGCTATTGCGTTGGCTAACTAGACCAGGCTGTGATTTTGTAGCCTCTGGCCCCCCTTGTTTGACTGTCTTAATATCAGCCTAAGATCCATCGTTCCCATCCACTGTATTTATTGAATTATATGGTTATATTATAAATTAACTTATACAGAGCTAGCCCTTTATAATGATGGGTGCATCCCCTAGGACACCTTGGAGTATGGTTGGAGTCTGCATGGGCGGAGGGGGGCTAGTGACAGATGGGATATAGTTTGTCTTTGATGTCTGTTTATTGTTATATTACTAGTTTTCTTTTTGTAATATTGTAATTTGTGTGTGGGTGTGAATTTATGTGTGTTGTGAACCTTAATAAAGTTTATTTAATTTAAAAAAAATACTATCAACTGTACAGCCTGCAGTGTAAAGTCAGTAGAATGCTGGGGAGAGCCACATAAGGCTTGAATAGAGGACTTATCCTTGGTCACTTAATTAAAGAAAAGAAGGGCAATTTAGCCTTTTCCAAGTGACCATGGCTAGTCTCATAACTACCCTTTTATCCACCCTCTAATTCTCCACCCTTCTTCTCCTATTGCAGTCATTTTATTTATACAAACAGGCTCCTGGCACTGTGACAGGCGTTGATTAATATTTTATTAATATGACTGGAACACCACGGGAGGGTGAATGTCGGGATTCATTGGGATGGGTGAAAGGAGTTAACAGGTACCACTTACCCCTATTTGTAGCGTGCTAAACTCAAACACCAAGAGCTTGAAAACAAGATGAGGTCCGAATCAAAGCAGAACCTGAAACTGCCTGTTTCCATGTTCATGTACATTTAGGCCAGGTCCCCAAAACTCAGAACTGAAGCTATGCTTCTGAGGGGCGGTGCAGTGGAGTGGTAGACAGATCTGCAGTTGAAGGACGTTGCTATTGGAGCTGAGAAAACAATGTTTATATGTCTCAACCTTTTGTCACTGAAGTGTGAGACACAGATGCTCAAAATACAACAAAGGTGAAAACACACTGGCAGGCATCATCAAACATGATGATACAAGTTATGAAAACTGCCCAAACTATAGCATTTATTTGTACAAAGCTGAAGTTTAATTTAGAAACACAGGGTATTACAAATTCATGCTGTCAAATCTAAGTTCACAATGTGAGACATCAATCTTGTCTATGTGAAGCAACACCTGTTCCACTTGGAAAGGAATATCAGGAGTTCTTTGTGGTAAAATTAAGAACATATGAACATTTGCTGTATCAAGCATGATTGATGTATTTTCTGCATAAAGATGACCTTCCATTCATTCTAAACTTCTCTTCCTTTTGTGCCTTTCTTTACCATTGCACTTGGATTTTGCCTGCAATAGTAAGTAATTTTGTATAGTCCTCTGTATACAAAAAATAATCCCAGGCTGTCCACACTTTTAGGAGGTGTAAAGATAGGTACTTCAGAGGTACTTCACACTGTTTCAGAACGATGTACAAGCCAACAAAAATGTTCATTTAACTTCTGTTACATTATTTTTTTCTTTTTATTATTATGATCCATTCCATCACAAATCACAACTGACAATTCATGGCAATGCCACTTTACCAGGGCCTGGTTAGTGATCCTTTAGGTTCATGTTGTATATGAATTTCATCATAAAGATTGATGGATACTGATTCATAGTTATTCTTGTAATTCTATGTCAGCTATTTTGGCCCTCTACAGCAAGGGGAAACAGCAGCTACCTTTAAAGAAATTAGCAATTCAGTTAATCTTACAAGACAACTTATGAGTCTTATAGAAAGGTGTAACGGAGTGCCAAGTAAGCTGAAACTGAATTATAGAATTCCTGTGAATGAGTAGCTCTTTGATGAAAATTATGTACAAAGTGAATTTAAGGAGCACTGACCAGGCCCTGATGAAGTGACATTGCAATGAAATGATGTTGCAGATTTCTGGTGGAATGAGTAATAAAGAGAAACATTAGCATTAGAAAGGACCTAAATGTGTATAATTTTCTGCCTAGTATAGTACTATAAGCAAAGCTTCAGTTACCTCCATTTTGGGAGAATTTGACTTCCAAAATAAGGCAAAAACTTCCAAAATTAAGAGCAAAGCAAAGCAAATTTTAATTCTAAAATGCTATTCTAAGAGACCGTAGCATTGTACACAGACATAAATAAAAACATAAGTACCATAAAAGATATACTTACAATCAATTAATAAAAAACAGCGGGACTTAAACATCAGGAAAAGCAAAGTTAAAAAGATAAGCCTTTAAGGCAGATATAAAGGCCTCAACAGACGGGCACTCTCTAATCAGTCAAGGCAGAGAATTCCACAGGACTGGTGCTACAAAAGCAAAAGATCTGGCTCCAGACATAGTCAGGTTGACCCTGGGAATCTCTAGCAATTCCTCATTGGTAGATTGGAGTGGGTGAAGGGGAGGGAGGGGCAGAGGAGATCTTGCAAATACTGTGGTCCCTGTTCATGTATGGCATTACAGGTCAGCAACCCGACCTTGAAGGTGATTCTCCACCTCAGCAGCAGTTAATGCAGTCCACGAAGCACAGGTGTGACATGGCAGGATCTTGACAAGCCAGTCAACAACAGATGCATTCTGCACCAACTGCAGATGGTGAAGGTCCACCCGCTGCAGCCCTAGGGATAAGGCATTGCAGTAATCAAGGCCTAGTAACTGGATAAAATCTTATTTAACAGGACACATTCAGCAGGTGACAATCTCAGAGAAACTATCTACATCCTGAAGTGTAATTAGAGGGGTTCCACAGGGGTCCATTTTGGGGCACCTGTTATTTCTTATATTCAAAAATGGTTTGCTCCAGGTGCTGAGGCATTCAGCCATAAGGCTGTATGCAGATGATACAGCAATCTCTGCCACTGGGACTTTTGTCCTGGATCTCCAGTTAAAGCTCCAGATGGATTTTGCTAAGGCGTAGGTGTAGTTCACCAGATCAGGGCTTTTGAAAAATGTTAAAAAAACAAAGTTAATGCATTTCTCAGTCAAGAAAAATGTTTCTCAGATTCATATTTTTACAAATACAAATGAACCCTTTGATCAGGTAGATTTTTATTGCTACCTAGGGGTGATTTTTGATTCCTTGCTAACTTTTAATACCCATATAACCACTATAATAAAAAAGGTGAGCAAGAAATTGGGAGCTTTACGATGAACTAACTAGTGCCTATGAACAACAGATAGGAAAAAAGTGGCTAACTAGTTGATTATGCCTACATTGACTATTGGGGAATTAATTTAAAGAACAGCGAATAAGCACTTGTTGATTAGTTTAGATAGGGTGCAATATAGAATAACTAGATATGTTTTGCAATGTAATTATAGAACCCACCACTGTAACATGTTTGTAAAACTAAACTGGCAGTCTTTAGAGATACTGTAGGTTGCTCAAAAAATTGGTTAACATTGATACACAAATATTTGATATTTTACCCTGACAATTACATTACACAAACTCTTTTTCCCAAAGAGAACAAGAGTAAATGTGAATTAGCAAGATCTGTGCACAAATACAAAATCTATCCAATTAGAATTTATAATAAATACGGTAATGGTGCTCTTTTATCTCAGGCAGCCAAGGTTTGGAATAGTCTATCCCCTCCATTAAGATCTTTAGATAATCATAACCTTTTAAAATGAAATTTCAAATTTTTACCAGATAAATTGTAGTTGTAAATGATTTTCTGCTTAGCTTAGTTAAGACTTTTAGATAGTTATGTGATGTTAACTACTGTAATTCTAATTATTATTAGGGCAGATATAGTAGTACATAATTTGTTTACTATAGGTGTTAGTATAAATTATTTTGTGCTCTATATGTTTTTGGATAATCTGAAACTGTGTTTGTTGAAAGCTGTATTGCACCATATAATGTTTGGAATATTTTAAGTATATTGAAAATTAGGAATACCATAAGATAACTATAACTGTACTTATTGTGAAGTTGTAATGTTTGAGATGTGTTTATATCATGAAAATGTGTTAGAAGCAACTTAAGTATACTGACAAACAGGACTGTCTTGTGGACAGGATTGTAAAATCCTAATGACTAGTATTCCTGTATAAAAATAAAGTTTGTGTCTATCTATCTATCTATCTATCTATCTATCTATCTATCTATCTATCTATCTATCTATCTATCTATGGTGTGAGGTCACAAAGGCATGAACCAGAGTCAGAAGGTAATCAGGCAGGACTAGATGTTTTATCCTGGCAATGTTCCTCAGATGGTAAAATAAGGTTGTTATGACAGCCGACGCCTGGGACTTAAGTGTCAGTTCATCATCAAGCAGAATGTCCAGATTCCACACCCGGTCAGAGGTTGACAGCTGGTTACCTCCAAGCCAAAGCCCAGAGGGTTGCTCAGACAATGACCCCTCTACGTGTCGACCTGGGTCCACAACCACACCTCAGTCTTATTTGGGTTTAACCTGAGCCATTTGGCACTTATTCACTCTTGAATCTCAGACAGGCAGTTATTAAAGGCCGAGACAGCATCATTTTGTTCGGGTACAAAGGACATGTACAGCTGAGTATCATCTGCATAGCAGTGAAAACTCAGCCTGTACCACCTTATACTGTCTCCCAATGGCAGCACATACACTGCAAGCAACATGGATGAAAGCACAGAACCGTGTTGTACTCCACATGGCTAGACATGAGGGGCTGAGGAGAAAACCCCAGACTCCACATTCTGCATCCTGCCCTTGAGAAAAGATTGAAACCATCTAAGGACTGTACCAGACAGTATAAAAAATTAATCACAGGATCTCGAGCAACACTTCATGGTTCATGGTGTCAAATGCTGCAGAGAGATCAAGGAGGACTAAGATGGAATGACTACTTCAATCTCTTGCTATCAGGAGATCATTAAGTACCTGAACCAGCACTGTCTCAGTACTATGCCTCTTCCTGAAACCAGACTGGAGAAGATCGTAAATATCATGGGAGGTAAGATGCTTCTTGAGCTGTAAGGTCATTGCCTTCTCAATAATCTTGCCCACAAAAGGCAGGTTGGAGACAGACCTGTAGTTGGCAAGACAGTCAGGGTTGAGAGAAGGTGTTTTCAAAAGGGGGCATACCACTGCCTCCTTCAGGGTGTCCAGAAACATGCCAGTCTCTAGCGAATACCCAACAGTCTCAGCCAAGACCAGTCTGATGACCTCTACTTACCCCACCAGGAGGCACACTGGACCTGAGTCCAAATTACAGTAAGTTGGTCATAAGCCCTGGAAAATCTTCACAACATCCACAATCACCAGCTGGTCAAAGTCAGACCAGACAGACTGGATGGCTGTAATCTCCCGCCAATCACGGCTTGGCCCATTTGAGTGGGTTGTGCCAATCTCCGACCTGATGTTGGCAACCTTATCCATGCAAAATTGAGCAAATTCATCACACTTCTTCTGTGAAAAAGCTCCCTGATTCTGGAGAGAGGTTGGATTGCACAGCCTATCCGCAGTATGGAAGAGCTGAACCAGTCAATTTTGGGCAGTTGCAATCTCCCTGAACAGGACCCTGCCTTCTTATGGGAGATTGTGGATTAATAGTCCTTATTATGGGACATATATCTACAGTAAGTTTGTCATCAATCAGGTCAGATTTTCACCAGCAGCTCTCCAACCTTCTCCCCATTCTCCTCAACTCCCTCAAGGTCCCATCAAGCCAAGAGGACTGCGGGCGAAGAATGAGGGGGTGAACCCAGTCAAATGGGTACCCAGGACTGACACAAGCTAGACCAGCAAAATGCTGGTCTGACTTGTGGCAATCAGCACATGGGATAGTAAATCCCAATTGTTGTCCAGAAGAATGCTACAAGTTCCATGAGCCATATGTTCAGCACACCCGGGGCTTGTGACTTTCAGCAGCTGTTGAATATCCAGCCCAGGGTCTGACAGAAATCATACCGTGTTTCTTTTTTCCTCCCATAAAGAAGTACAATGGAGACTGGTTGACTTACATTTGAGGACACACAGTTATCAGGTATCTACAATAAATATATCAGTTTCATTTTCAAAATTGATTTAGACTAAAAAAATGAAATATAATCACAGCTATTCAATCATAAATCTATCTGAACATTGTAAAGGGGTGATAAGCTTATGGATTCTAATCATTCTTCCATACCATGTTGTGTTTTAAAGAAGGAACCATGGACTATGACTGGGGTGGACATTAATATATAGTGAAATAATTTTATTTTGAAAAAGTGAGTTTAGGTTTTTAGCAGTTAGAAAAATACAATTTCATTGAACGAGATCTTTTAAAGTAAAAAAAACAAAGTTTACAAATGCTGTATGGTATGGCAATAAACAAACAATGCACTTTAATAAAGCATGTTTTTAAACCATGGAATGTAAATTATATTTAGCGTTTAAAAGAAGTAAAACATTGTCCATCTTGGCAATGAACATTGTGCAACTGGTTTCCTTTGGATGAGGAATTAATCAAGAGAAGAATCAGAACAAAATGAAAATAATTTGGGTTGGTAAACTCTTCTTTATTCAGGAGGAAATATTTTTCATAAAAATGTGTATTTTTGAATATTAAAGAAAAAAGTAATTAAGAAGAAAGATATACAATTGTCCAATGAGATATACATGACCATTTAGTTCCAATGGTCAATTAAATAAAAAAGTAACCAAGAAAGAAGACTTATTATTGCTCAATGAGAAATAAATGGCCAGTTAGTTCCAATGGCCTCAGGGTATGCCCCCTATTCCAGCACCATTTGTGTTTTGCAAACAATACTGTGGGAGGAGATGAGAAAAATTGGAATACCAGAACATCTTTTGAATCTAATAATTAGTCTTTATGCTGGGACATGGGCAAAAGTAAGAACAGTCATCTAGAGAGATTTATAAGAAAGAGCTGAAACTGGCAGATAGAAAATGGATGCTTATTAGCTACCACTCTATATCTATATCTATATCTATATCTATATCTATATCTATATCTATATGTACTATATATATCTATATATATGAATCTATCTATCTATCTATCTATCTATCTATCTATCTAGCTATCTATCTATCTATCCAGAATAATAGATAAGGGATTATATATTGTGAGGATATTGTACCGAGAGATTTGTGTTCCCAGAACCTTGAGATGGTATTATAGTATTAAAGATATAGATAGATAGATAGATAGATAGATAGATAGATAGATAGATAGATAGATAGATAGATAGATGGATAGATAGATAGGTATGTATTATAGGGGCCTGGTCACATCCCTATAGTTTGGGTTCAACTTTCACTTATATGCTAAACTCAAAATTTTGCACTTTAATAAGTTTGCAACCATTTAACTGAGTTGCATAAAATGTTGCATGCACCATCAGGGACCAAAGATCCCTGAATGTGGCAAGTTTTGTTCTGGTCAATTGTGTGTGAGCAGAGATACGAAGTGTGAAAAATGTGAAAATTACTGCTTTTTGTCAAATTCTTTGTCACTGTGTTTCTCAGAAATGGCTTGGATGTTTGGTCTAAAATGTTTACGGTATATAGGTCATGGGCCACAGTGGTGCCTTTTGAAGGTTTTGTGAAAAGGAATATGAATCTGTTCCAAAGTTATTTAATTTTAAAGTTTCTCAGTATTTCCAATGGGAAAGTTATATGTCAGGCTCAAAACAGGATTCTTGATCACAAAACAGGATTCTTGATCACAATTTGCACATTAATAACTTAGCAGCTGTTCAAGTGATTTGCATGAACTTTGGCATGCACCATCAGGGACCAAATATCTCTTGATGTGGCATGTTTTGTGCCAGTTGGATGTGATGGTGCAGAGAAATGGCATCTTAAACAATGTGTAAATTACCATTTGTTGTCAAATTCTTTGTCACCACGTTGTGCAAAAACAGTGTGGAATTTTGGTCAGAAAGGTTTGGGTTATATAGGTCTTGGATCACAGTGGTGCCTTTTGATGGTTTGCTGACAAAATATTAATTTGTTCCAAAGTTTTAAATGTTAAAGTTTCCAATTATTTCCAATGGGAAAATTTAGATGTGAGGCTTGAAACAGAATTGTTTATCATGAAACAGGATTCTTGATCGCAGTTTGTGCTTTAATAACTTCAAAACTCTTCCAGCAATTTGCAAGAACTGTAGCATGTGACATTAGGGACCAAGGAACTCTTGATGTGACGAGTTTCATTCCGGTTGGATGTACTGGTGCAGAAATATGGAGTCTAGAAGAATGTATAAATTACAGGTCTTTGTTAAATTCTTTGTCACTGTGCTTCACAAAAATGCTGAGGAATTTTTATTTAACATTTTTAGGGTATATAGGTCTTGGTTCACAGTGGTGTCTTTTGAAGGTTTGGTGAAAAAATATTAATCCATTCAAAAGTTATTAAATTTCAAAGTTTCTCATTATTTCCTGTTGAAAAATTTAGACGTGAGGCACGAAACAGGATTCTTGATCACAAACCAGGATTCTTGATCAGAATTTGTGCTTTACTAACTTTGCAGCTGTTTAGCAATTTATATGAAATTTGGCATGCCCCATCTGGAACCAAAGATGTCTTGATCTGTAAAATTTTGTGTTGGTAGTATGAGCAGGTGCAAAGATATGGAGTCTTAAATATGTGTTAATAATTGTTTTTTGTCAAATTCTGTCTTCAGTTCTATGGTAAACCGAAAATGTTGCACTTTAAAAACATTCCAACTATTCAAGCAATTTTCATGGAGTCTGGCATGTGCCATCAGGGACCAAAGATTTCTTGATGTGGCAAGTTTCATTCCAGTTGGATGTGTGGGTCTGGAGATATGGAGTCTCAAAAAAGTTGCAAATTATCATTCTTTGACAAATTCTTTCACTGCATTGTGCAAAAAAGATGTGGAATTTTGGTCTGAAATGTTTTGGGTATATATGTCATAGGTTACAGTGGTGCCTTTTAAAGGTTTGGTGAAAAATGTTTTACTCTGTTCTAAAGTTATTAAATTTTATAGTTTCCCATTATTTCCTATGGAAACGGTTAGAGATTAGGCTCAAAAGAGGATTCTTGATCACAAAACAGGATTCCTGATTGCAATTTGCACTTTAATAACTTTGCAGCTGTTCAAGCGATTTGCAAGAACTTTGGCATACATCATCAGGGACCAAATATCTCTTGATTCAGCATGCTTTGGTCCAGTTGGATGTGTGGGTGTGAAGATATGGAGTCTTAAAAAAAATTCGTAAATTCAATTTTTTTGTCAAATTCTTTGTCATTGCATTGCACAAAAATGGTGTGGAAATTTGGTCTCACATGTTTAGGGTATATAGGTCTTGGGTCACAGTGGTGCCTTTTGAAGGTTTGGTGAAAAAATATTAATATGTTCCAAAGTTATTATAAAGTTTCCCATGATTTCCTATGGGAAAAGTTAGATGTCAGGCTAAAAACAGGATTCATGACTGTGAAACAGGATTCTTGATCACAATTTGCACTTTAATAATGTTGCAGCCATTAAAGCAATGTGTATGAACTTGGGCATGCACCATCAGGAACTAAATACATCTTGATTTGGCATGTTTTGTTCCAGTTGGATGTGCAGATGCAGAGATATGGAGTCTTAAAAATGTGTAAATTACCATTTTTTTGTCAAATTCATTGTCACCGGGTAGGGAAAAAAATGCATGAAATTTTGGTCAGAAAGTTTTAGGCTATATAGGTTTTGGGTCACAGTGGTGCCTTTTCATAGTTTGCTGAAAATATTAATTCATTCCAAAGTTTTTAAATGTTAAAGTTTCCAATTATTTCAAAAGGGAAAGTTAGACTTGAAACAGGATTCTTGATCAAGAAACATGATTCTTGATCACAATTTGTGCTTTAATAACTTCACACCCATTTAAGTGATTTGCAAGAAATGTGGCATGTGCCATTAGTGACCAAGGAACTCTTGATATGACAAGTTTGTTCCAGTTGTTTGTGCCTGTGCAGAGATATGGAGTCTCAAAGAATGTGTAAATTACCATTTTTTTTATCAAATTCTTTGTCACTGCATTGAGCAAAAATGTGGTGGAATTTTTATCTTACATTTTTAGGGCATATAGGTTTTAGGTCACAGTGATGTTGTTTGGAGGTTTGGTGAAAAAATATTAAATCCTTCCAAAAGTTATTACATTTCAAAGTTTCCCAGTATTTCCTATTGGGAAATTTAGATGTGAGGCAGTAAACAGGATTCTTGATCACAAAACAAGATTCTTGATCACAATTTGCACTTTAATAACTTTGCAGCTGTTCAGCGATTTACATGACATTTGGCATGCCCCATCAGGGACCAAAGATCTTATGATCTGGCAAATTTTGTGCTGGTTGTAAGTACGGATGCAGAGATATGGAATCCTAAAAATGTGTAAATTACCATTTTATTGTCAAATTCTTTCTTCACTTCTATGTTAAGCTTAAAATGTTGAGCTTTAAAAACATTCCAACCATTCAAGCAATTTTCGTGAAATCTGGCATGCACCATCAGGGACCAAAGATCTCTTGATGTGGCAAGTTTTGTTTAAGCTGGATGTGTGGGTGTGGAGACATGGAGTCTCAAAACATTTGTAAATTATCATTCTTTGACAGTTTTGTTTTCCTCTTTATTCTTTGTCAAATTCTGTCACCGTGTTGTGCAACAATGGTGTGGAATTTTGGTCTGAAATGTCTACGGTATATAGGTCAAGGGTCACAGTGGAGTCTTTAATAGATTTGGTGAAAAAAATATATTAAACTGTTCAAAAGTTATTAGATTTTAAAGTTTCCTATTATTTCCTATGGGAAACGTTACAAATCAGGCTCAAAACAGGATTCCTGATTGCAAAACAGGATTTCTGATTGGAATTTGCACTTTAATAACTTTGCAGCCATTCAAGTGATTTGCATGAACATTAGCATGCACCATCAAGAACCAAGTACCCCTTGATGTGGTATGGTTTTGTTCTAGTTGGATGTGCGGGTGTAGAGATATGGAATCTTAAAAAATGTTTAAAGTACCATTTTTTGTCAAATTCTTTGTCACCACATTGCACAAAAACAGTGTGGAATTTTGGTCAGACATTTCTAGGGTATTTAGGTCTTGGATCACAGCTGTGCCTTTTGAAGTTTGGTGAAAAAATATTAATCTTTTCCAAAGTTATTAAATTATAAAGTTTACTATTATTTCTAATGAGAAAAGTAAGATGTCAGGCTCAAAACAGGATTTGTGATCATGAAACAGCATTCTTTATAGCAATTTGCACTTTAATAACTTTGCAGCCATTGAAGCAATTTGAATGAACTTTGGCATGCACCATCAGGGACCAAATATCTACTGATGTGGCCCAGAAGGCCCTGCGCTCCCACAGACAAATAAGGATAACACTACTGTATCCGAAAAATGATGGATGGATAGGAGTGCAGGATACCATTATTGACTGGCCTTGCACTCCCACACACAAATAAGGATATGATTATGGAGTGATGGGTCCTGTGTACCCACAGGAAAATAAGAATAGGATTATACTGTATCAAAAATGATGGATGTATGGGAGTACAGGACCCGAAGGGGCAGGACCCAGAGGGCCCTGCACTCCCACAGGCAAATTCTCAAAATGTAAGGAAATTCTTTGTAAAAAACTTTGTTAATGTACTAGATAGGGTTAAAGTGACAAACATTTGGAAATGTGGCATTAAGGTTTCCAGCCTTAACACTCCACCCCATGCAGGCATGGGGTGTGCCTTGCCATTGTCAGCCCTAATGCTCACCCCATTCTCATACACTGCACCCATCTCAGCTTACTTACTCATGGAATGGAGTGAGCATTAGGGATTGCAATGGCAAGGCACTCCCCATGCCTGCTGCTGCTGCCTGTGGGTTGGGGGTGGAGTGTTAGGGTTGTAAACCCTAATGTCACATTTCCCTGCTTTTGTTGCTTTAACCCTAACTAGTGCAGTAACAAAGTTTTTTTGCAAAGAATATATATATATATATATATATATATATATATATATATATATATACTGTATATATTATACTGGTATAGTAGCATCAGTATAGTTAGGGTAGAGTAAGCAGTTTAATGTTAAACAACATATTTTGCATGTTAATAACTTTGCCTCCGTAGAACAGATTTGCCTGACATTTTGCATGCACTGTCTGCTACCACAGATCTCTGGATCTTGCAAGTTGAGTTATAGTCAGATGAGCAGTTGCAGAGCTGCAGATTGCCAAAAAATAAAAAAACAAAAAAAGACTTTTTTTGTGTTTCTTTGCTCACACCTACAGCCCGCATGATGTCCGTTTGGTCTGAAAACTTCAGGGAAGATGCAGTCTGGGTTACTGATGTGCCTTTCTAAGATTTGGTGAAAAAATATTGAACTTTTCAAAATATTCAGAACACAAGTTTCCCATTATAGTCCAAGGGAAACAAATATTAGTGTCTCCCTAAAGCTGCTGCCAGTACATTTTACATTCACAAATGGCCCTTTTACTTTCATGTGGTGGCCATCTTGTTTTCGGTTAGCAAGAGAGAAAAACACCTTGTGTTTAAATTTAGGACCCCCTAAGTAAACACTGACTGTTGTGTTTACCTAGTCCGGTCCTGAGGATGCCAGCCCTATTTTTTTTGGGGTAAAACCCCCCAGAAATGCCATTTTTAAAATCAGCACCCCAGTACTTTCACAAATTGTGAAAGAAATGGCCGTGACCCTTTCTCAAATCATGAAAGTGTTGTGCTGTTTTTGCAAAACTGTCGCAATCTGCCAAAGTACTTTGTCCCAAAACTGCAAATCTTTGCCATCCACCTGCAACAAGACAAATGGAACTTTTGGGCTGCAATTTGCAGGGTTGCAAGCCCTGGTCCCACAGATGTGCCTTTTGGTGGTTTGGTACCAAAACATTCAAAGTGCCCAAAGTTACAGCATTCTGAAGTTGAGAAATTTCCCATAGGATAACATTGCGGCACCAGTGACGCCTTTTGGCACCGGTGTCTTAAAAACAAAGCGAGATATGGATTTTTTGCTACAGTGATCTAAGCTACAAAAACAAGTTTGGAAATCATAGATTACACCTGCAGTAGAATTTTTTTCCTACTTGCCACGGTTGCAGAGATATTGGCAAATTAGTGTTCTAAGAGTTCCAAGTGTGCCTTTTCAGCACTTTTCAGTGCCCGTATGTTGGAAACAATGTGTGATACAGATTTAGTGAACTTATCTCATGTGGAGGACAGGCTGTCATATTTACAATTGTACTTGAATTTTTTTCATAGCTGCTACAGTTGCTGAGATATTGGCAAATCAGTGGTTCAAGTGTTCTTTGCCATATAGGGCTGCTGTATGGCTCCATACTTATGTGTAAGTGGGCACTCAGGGCCCAGAAGTCCCATGATCCCACATATGCATATCATTACACAACAAAATGGACAATGTGAAGGTAGGACAGGGCCTGGAGGGCCCTCACTCCCACTAACACATACCAGTTACCAGTTACATTACACTTTCTCCAAAAGAAGGGAAATTCATTGCAAAAAACTCCATTAATTCATTAGTTATGGTTGATGACAAAGTGAAAAAAGCATGGAAATCTGGTGTTAGGGTTACCACCCCACCCCCACTCCCCCTCCACACACCCACAGATGTCGGGGTGCCATGGAGTTGTCAGGCCTAACTCTCACACCATTCTTCTATACTGTAGCATGTCAGCTTACTTACACATGGAATGAGGTGAGAGTTGGGCCTGATGATCCCATGGCACACTCCAACATCTGTCGGTGTGTGGAAGGGGTTGGGATGGGGTGGTAGGGGTGGTAACCCTAACACCACATTTCCATGCTTTTGTCACTGTGCTAGCAACCCTAACTGATGCATTAACAGAGTTTTTCAAAAATATATATATATATATATATATATATGGGATACATGATGGGCGACTGTGGAATATGGAAAATATTTGCATGAATGCAGAGTGAACTGTGATAATATCACGAGTGCCGAAGGCACAAGTGATATTATTGCAGTTCACTCTGCATGAGTGCAAATGTTTGCCATATTCCACAAGTCACACATCATGTGTGTGATTTATACAATAGGGTTAGTACCCTTTAGGAACATTTTTTTTCTGTGTTATCTCCCTGTTTACTTTATTTTGGTAATTGGTTAAGTTTTTAGGGGGGACCTAGGAGCACTGGGCAGTTAAATGATTAGTTCAGAGTCACACAGTGTTGAAATGGAAGTTGTGAGAATCAAACACTGGTCTCAGCTGCTGGATGTAGAAAGTTTGTTCATTGCTTGTTATTCTAAACTCTAGGCTATACTGACAGCACTGTTTGTGTGTGGTTTGAGTGTGTGTAACTGTTTCTGAATAGGCTGAGACTGTTAGACACTATGAGAAACAAGTGCATGTGATTTGCAATGATAATTGTGTTACCTGTAGCTAGGAGTAAGAAACAGACTGTTTATTCAGTTAGTTGCAGGCTTCACTGAGACAGAGAAACTGTTGTAGTCAGCACTCAGAAAGAGAAACTGGTTTATGAATTAGGCTGGTTTGAAGATTAGAGCAGCACAGCAGTGTGCTAGGATTGTAAGAATAACTATGGGACTCAGGTGATTGACTTTTGCAATGCTAATTGAGCTAGTTGCAGGATTCAGTGAGAAAGAGAAACTGTGAAGCTATTACATGCAGGCTGCAGTGTAGATAGTTTCACTCTGGTGACATCACCACTGTGAGTATATTTGCTGGTGATATAGACACTGTGGGTTTATCAGCAAATAAACCCACAGTGTCTATGTCATCACAGATTTATTTCACTGCAGTAAGAATATGTGTTTTTATTGTCAATGTTACATGCTCACCCCATTGTATAAATATATTCTTTAGGGTTGCTCCTCCCCTCCACCCGCCAATCATCACCAGATTAACAGATGATGGTGTGTCACTGAGGTTGTGAGACCTAAACATCACCCCATTCCATGTGTAATCATATTGAGAAGGGACAGCGGTGTGACATTTAGGTCTCATAATCCCAATGACACACCCTGTCATCTGTCAATCTGGGCATGATTGGCGGGTAGGGGAAGAGGCAACCCTAAAGATTTTTCATTTCCTGACTTTTTTTGTTTTAACCTTAAATGATGCATTAACACATTTTTTTGCATAGAATTTCCTTTCTTTTTG